>JBBBDQ010001457.1:760000-807500 GCA_037127315.1 Ascarosepion bandense
GTATATATTAATAAGATCAGTATTATCATTATCATATAAAACAAATAGACCAGCTGCTCTTACATTTTTTTTCTTGTGTACACTAAAAATCACATGTACAATGATGAAAAGGTATCATTATATTTAGTTCAAAGCAAATAGTGAAATCTCTAATCAGTTTTTAAAAGTATACTTTATAAAAAATGAACTTTCAATATTGATTGAAAATCTCACCAGAAATGTTATGAATCAATTAATCTAAATCTGATGTGTGTTGTGGTGCAATGGATATTGACATGGAATGACAAACCGGGGAGCCGAGTTTGAATTCTCGTTGAATTCCTTGCATTCACTTAAGCACAAATACCCTTGGGAAAGGTAATAATCCGTCTCCTCCCCCCAGTTATGGGCTAAATAACAGGACAAATTGGGTTCTATGGCCTTGGCTGGCAACCAGTCTACCACAGAAAACAATGGCAACCTACTGCAGGAAAATTGTCTGCCCAGTCAGTCATGTCTTTTTTAAAACTTGATTGCCCAAAAGATGAGATCAGGTCCCAAGTAGGCATCTACGCAGATGACACTACAATATACTCCCGCTCCAGTAAGAAACCTGTCGTGGCGGACAGACATAATCTCGCTGCTGACCTTGAGCGGGATCTACACTCTGTGGTGAACTGGGGCAAGAAGTGGCTTGTCAACTTTAATTCCTCTAAGACCAAGCTGTTGTCTGTCAACCATTACAGGCAACCTCTTCTGCCTCCCATAAGCATGGACCAGATGATTCTCCCGGAGAGTAATACACTACGCCTCCTCGGACTTACCCTGTCCTCAGACCTCAAATGGAAGCACTATATTGAATCCATAGCAAAATCTACTGCTAAGAAGATTGGGTCACTATGTCGATCCAGGATGTTTTTTCCACCTGAATCCATCCTGCATATATACAAGTCAACCATCCGTCCGTGCATGGAGTACTGCTGCCATTTATGGTCAGGTGCCCCTGCCGTTCTCCTCAGTGTTCTTGACAAGCTCCAAAGGAGAGTCTGTAATGTGATAGGTACTGATCTGGCGACTCGTCTGCAGCCACTTTCCCATCGTCGAAATGTGGCCTCCCTCTGTCTCTTCTATAAATACTTTCATGGCTTCTGCTCGGATGAGCTTAAGTCACTGATGCCTCCTCAACAGGTGTTTACCCGTTCAACCAGACTGGCAACTGGGTCCCACCCATTCACAGTCAGGTTAGCCAAACGCAGACGACAATTCTACTCCTGCAGCTTCCTCTCTCGCACTTCCCGCCTGTGGAACTCACTCCCGTATTCTTGCTTTCCTGACGGCTACGACCTCCAGAAATTTAAAAGCAAAGTTAATACTCACCTACTAACCACTGGCCTCTAGCTCTCTCTCCCCTCCCCTGTATAACCTTCCCTTTCTCTCCGCCCATGTACCTGTCATTGCACCTGCTTTCTCAGTTTTCTATTGTTCCTTTCTAACTAGCTTGTACTCCTCACTCTTTTCTAATTAATCTTTCTACATTTATGTAACCCCCTGCACATCAGTGGCGTTTCTGCCTTGCTCGGGGTGAAATGATTAAAAAAAAAAAAAAAAAAAATGTCACGTATGGCACTTAACTGACTGAATTGATTAAAAAGTAAAAATATAAAATATAATAATAAATAATAGAAGAATAATGTGACCAATCATAAAATTTTGATAAAATCAACCACAGATCTTTTTTATTAATCAAATATTGATGGCCTGCATACACAATAATATATTTTTTTCAGATTATCTTCATATTTACTTTAAGGCAGTAATTGATAGTCTTTGGTTTTGAAGTATATCTTAATTATGACTTTTAGAATATACTTGATACAATTTTCTTTTCTTTCTTTTTTTCTTTTTCTTTTTTCTTTTTTTTCCTTTTTCCTTTTTCTTTTTTCTTTTTTTTCCTTTTTCCTTTTTCTTTTTTTCCTTTTTTCTTTTTCCTATTTCCCTTTTTTTCTATTTCCTTTTTTTCCTTTTTTTCTTTCTCTTTGTTTCCTTTTTTCTTTTTTCTCTTTGTTTCTTTTTTTCTCTTTGTTTTTTCTTTCTCTTTGTTTCCTTTTTTTCTTTCTCTTTGTTTCCTTTTTTTCTTTCTCTTTGTTTCCTTTTTTTCTTTCTCTTTGTTTCCTTTTTTTCTTTCTCTTTGTTTCCTTTTTTTCTTTCTCTTTGTTTCCTTTTTTTCTTTCTCTTTGTTTCCTTTTTTCTTTCTCTTTGTTTCCTTTTTTCTTTCTCTTTGTTTCCTTTTTTTCTTTCTCTTTGTTTCCTTTTTTTCTTTCTCTTTGTTTCCTTTTTTTCTTTCTCTTTCTTTCTCTTTGTTTCCTTTTTTTCTTTCTCTTTGTTTCCTTTTTTCTTTCTCTTTGTTTCCTTTTTTTCTTTCTCTTTGTTTCCTTTTTTCTTTCTCTTTGTTTCCTTTTTTTCTTTCTCTTTGTTTCCTTTTTTTCTTTCTCTTTGTTTCCTTTTTTTCTTTCTCTTTGTTTCCTTTTTTTCTTTCTCTTTGTTTCCTTTTTTCTTTCTCTTTGTTTCCTTTTTTTCTTTCTCTTTGTTTCCTTTTTTTCTTTCTCTTTGTTTCCTTTTTTTCTTTCTCTTTGTTTCCTTTTTTTCTTTCTCTTTGTTTCCTTTTTTTCTTTCTCTTTGTTTCCTTTTTTTCTTTCTCTTTGTTTCCTTTTTTCTTTCTCTTTGTTTCCTTTTTTCTTTCTCTTTGTTTCCTTTTTTTCTTTCTCTTTGTTTCCTTTTTTTCTTTCTCTTTGTTTCCTTTTTTCTTTCTCTTTGTTTCCTTTTTTTCTTTCTCTTTGTTTCCTTTTTTTCTTTCTCTTTGTTTCCTTTTTTTCTTTCTCTTTGTTTCCTTTTTTTCTTTCTCTTTGTTTCCTTTTTTTCTTTCTCTTTGTTTCCTTTTTTTCTTTCTCTTTGTTTCCTTTTTTTCTTTCTCTTTGTTTCCTTTTTCTTTTTTTTTTCTTATATATATCCTTAATTAAAATATTGACAGAATGATGTCTTTGTTCATGTTGCTTTTTTTTTCTTTACTTCAGTCACAAAACAAATATATTTAGTAGTAGAGAAAAATACTTCATTATTAAACACTAGATTTTTTAATGTCAAATTTATTTTAGCTTGTTTCTGTATTCACTTAATATTGTATCATGAAAATCAGGGAAAAAATTGATTGTCACTGATCATGAATTAAAACAAACATTACTAATAAAATACTGCTGTTAGATATGGAGGGAAAGTTTCCAATAAAAAAAAATATATTTTCAAGTGTTGCATTCAGTCTACAGTTACATCTAAGATACATAAACTGAAGTGCCAAAAAATTATACAACTACCTACTCACATATTTGCTTCTTCATTCACTTAAATAACAATGTCTGTGATATGACATAGTCTGGAATTGTTGCATTTGAATTTCTATTCAATCATTTTCATGGTCTGTCTATATCCACTTATGTTTTATGGACAGTTGGCTGCAGGGAATTTACTATCGTCTACTGTATATGCCACACATTTGAATTTCAACTGCAAGGACCAATAGAGTAGATCAATGTAAGGCAAGTGTTCCTAAAGCCAATTTTTTGTTATCTATACAAATTGGTCTGGGAGTCTTTTATCTTGCTAGAACAAACCATTGCCATTAAGAATCATAGTCAGCATTTCCAGGGATGCAACAAGATCTGCATATGTTACACTTGTCAAGACAGACTTCAATTTCTCTTTTGGTTCTTAAAAATGTAATAGAATATTATAATATAATATTATAATAAGAAATATTAATATAAGAAATATATCAATCTGCCAAGGCTAACAAAGCAAACTTCACTGCTGATCTTGAAAAGGACATCCAATCTTTAGTAGACTGTGGCAAGAAATGGCTTGTAAATTTTAATGCTTCCGGAACAAAGCTGTTATTCTTTAGCTGCTGTAGACAACTGCTCCTACCCCACCATCGGAATGGATCAGGCTAGTCTCCTTGAAAGCAAAACACTGCGCCTCCTTGGTCTAACACTATCAGCCAACATCAAGTTGAATGACGACATTGAATCCATAGCTAAATCCGCTGCTAGGAAGGTTGATTCCCTGTGTAGGGCCAGGAAATTTCAACAAAGAATCTGCAATGTAATTGATCCTGACCTGGTATCTCAACTCCAGTCACTTTCTTACCAACATAATGTGGCTTCCCTCTGTCTCTTCTACAAATACTTTCGCGGCTTCTGCTTAGATGAGCTTAGCTCCCTGGTGCCCCCTCTGCATGAATTCTACTCTATCAGCTTCTTTGCTCACACTTCCCACCTGTAGAATTCCCTTTCATATACTTGCTTCTCTGACAGCTACAATTTAAGAATTTAAATGCAAAGTCAATTGTTATCTCTTGTCTCCTTGACTCACGTCCTTTCCCTGACAACCCTGTGTATCACGTTCTCTCTTTCCACTCTACTCTCTTGCAGCTCTCTTCACACCAGTGTTCTCATTCTTCTCTTACCCATTCTCTGACAGCCCTGTAACTTGTTCCTCTTTCTCATCACTCCACTTACCTCTTATGCAACCTCCTGTGCACCAGTGGCAGGTCTGCCTTGCTGGGGTTGGGGGGGGGGGGTAGGAAAAAATATGCCCTACACTATTATGATGCCATCATTATTGTGCAGCACTCTATTAATAGACCCTGATAAAAACATGACTTATTTAACCAGGCAACATGGTACCAGTCCTCTTGGTAATGTTCTCTGGCCTGGGTGAAGTGAAGTGCATTAACCAATGTGGAGATGCTATTAATAGTATTCTTGTTGGTTAACAACTATGAAACTTCATGAAATACAAAGTATTCATTGATTCATTGCCAATAGTGTATTATGATTTATTGCCATGTTTCTCTTTACTGGGTTGTCATCATTTTTGTCAGTTGCCAGCAGTCTTGTTCTTGCATGACCTTTGGATGTCTGGATTTCATGTGACACTGTCTATTCCCATATACCTGGAATACCTTTACTACTGTTGCCTAAGTATAACCTATTTGCCACATTGAAAATTGAATACTCCATCTTTGACCTTAATAATCATTTAACAGTCAGTGTTAAATCCTGCTCATGTCACATTGTTGCCACTGCTACACTACCTCTTTACCTATTTTTATGCTGCATATAAATCATCTGAGTCCATTTGAAATTGAACAAAACTAACAAGTGTAATTTTCTCTTTCTTTCTCTCTCTCATAACCATCTTCAATGATATAAAAAAATCTTTAGAAAAATTGGTAAGTAGTTGGTGAACATTTCCAAGGACATTGCTGGTAAAATAAAATGTTAACTGATAAAATAATATTTACCATATTTATTAATAATAAAAAGATAAGGATTTTAAATTAACTCTCTAGGGCCATTCGTATCATATTTGATACAGTATGAAAACAAGCCTTGAAAGAAATATTTTCCTGAAAAATTTTTTAAGAGAAATATTTTATAAATTTCAAATGAAAGCAGTACTGACTGCTCAGTCAATGAATACCAAATGTTTCCTTATAGGGAAATACCAAATGTTTCCTTATAGGGAAATACCAAATGTTTCCTTATAGGGAAATACTGTATCAAATATGATACGAATGGCCCTAGAGGGTTAATAAACGTTTGTTTATTGATCTCAGCTCTTTTCAACTTAATTTTATATCTGATGATAAAAACTGAATTTTTTTTTTCTTGCAGAAAAGGAAAATCAGAAAGCTCACCTGAAAACTCATGTTGCTGATGTGAAACCAATTCTTTGCCCTGTATGTGGGCAAATTTTCTCCAAAAGGAGCCTTATGAAGGAACATATGAGCAATATTCATGTCATGCACCAGGTAATTCATTAACTAAAATTGAAATGAAAATCATGGAAGTTGAGAAAAACTACCACATGTTGATTACTTTTTTTTTTTTTTTTTCAAATGAAACGTTAACCATTGTTAATTTTGATCAGTACATTCTGGTTTTAATTTTATCTGCTTCTTATTATAATATATCTTCTGTTATTTTCTATTCACATTGCTGAAAATTGATACATCAAGTAAGGTTAAAATAAAAAGCAGTCAATCAATCAGCACAAATGGGAAGACTAGAAAACTGGACATCACCTGACTGTGATATGTACTCTCCCTGGCTCCTTAATAATATCCATCCTAAGGAGCAGGTCAAACCCCAGCAACAAAACACTGACAGTAACGAGGTCACCATTGTCAACACTGAGTCTTTTGTTTCTGACTCCTCGGTTCCTGAAAGCCTTTCCTATGTCCATCTTTTAACAAATTGATCTGTGAGTGACCAAGAGCAGCTTGAATCTAACAAAGCAGTTTGCGTCACACCATTGATGTGTGCCTTATTCATGGGGAGAGCCTCTTCCATGCTTTGTTCAGGGAAGAGGCTGATGCTGATGTTGTGTCCCTCATTCCATTGCCTAGACTTAAAATCTTCACATCGATAACAGCTTCTTTGGCAAAATGATTTTGCCCAGAACACCAAGGTGACATTGCCATGATGACAGGTATCTGGGCTTGGATCATTTCTTTAACTGCAACTGGTTAAATGACTGCAGAAGGTAGCTGCTTGGCCTCTCTTTCATCGATCATGATAGTGCAGACTCTGGTTCAGTGTCATATCTTCCATTCTAGACGATGCTCGCAATATCTGTTAAATATGGCTCAGCAATCCAGACACAAAAGCGTGCTTTAGACTTTTCTTTTTAGGTAGTGGCACAATTGTTACGGCAAGCTTCTTCAATTCCTCCAAAAATATGTTTACTGCCTCACCAAGGCACTGGAATTTGACACAAGGCACAAACCGCTCAGTTCCAAGTGCAGTCAACAAAACATGCTTTATCTGCTCGTTGTCAGCCTTCTGCTCTTTACTTAGTTGATATATTACAAGATCCCCCTCCTCTCAAGCAAAGTGGAAGAACTCATTCAACTTTTTTTAGCTTTACACAGGTCACACATGAGCTCTATAGTTTCTATCCATACGACCAGTCTGGCTAGTTTTATCGCCAGTGACTTCAGGTATCCATTTTATGTCGAACTGTTCTTCTGCTTTCTTGCTAGAGACAATGTAAACACCAAAATAATTTGAAATAGTTTTGGCACTCAGTTTGTTTTTTTTTCCTAAGTTTAATTGTAGTAAAAAAAACGGGGTCCAAAATCCAACCTTCCTCATGCAAGAGCAAAAATCATACTTTTGCTCACTAGCTCAAAAATTGTCCATTTTTCTCAGTTTTTAAAATCTCTCTCTCCAGTAAGCAAAAACAGCCTTTATTCAGTTAAGTGCCATAAATGATACACGCTTGGGTGATCACGTCTTTTGAGACATGACTGACTGGGCAGAAGATTACCTCACAGTAGGTTGCCATTGCTTTCTGCGATAGACTGATTGCTGACCAAGGCTATAGAACTCAATCTGTCCTATTATTTAACCCATAACTGGAGGGAAGAGACGGATTAATATCTTTCCCAAGGGTATTTGTAATTGAATGCTAGGAATTCAACTGAAATTGGAACTTGGCTCCTTGATTTGTCGTTCCGAGTCGATATCCACTGCACCACAATGCACATGAGCAACTTTTCTGATTGGTGGCGCCAGACATGGAGGGAAAAAAATTAGCATAAATTCTGATACTCACAGCAGTTGTTTTTGTGCTAACAATTCTCTGTAATCTTTTCTTTGGCAGACCAGGAACCCTTTCGTTAAATATACAATGCCTCTTAATCCATGAATAGGAAAAGCGTTAAATTGAGAAATGGTATAAATTATAAATGGTCCTATATGAGCCACTTTCAAAGAGAACAAAAACTATGAACTCCTCTGCAACTGTGAATTACTTGATTGTATAATCTATGTCTATAAAATTGATGAGGGTGGACGTTGTGTAAGTATTTGTTTGTTTGATAGATTCGACTTAGCATCTGCATTTTCCGGTCTAGCTCAATGGGAGTTGCACTCAGATGTAGATCAAAATTTTAGAAAGCTAACAACACCTTGAAATTTTTCAGAAAGCCAAAATTAAGAGTGAAAAATATATATTATCACCCCACAAAGTCAGGGATCAGTTTATGTACTGATTACAATATAGAATCGATCACCCTACTTTTATATTATCTATATATGTTGCCCCCTCCTCCACCCACCCTAATCCAATAGACACATTCTACATTGTAATCTATATCTATAAAACTAACGAGGGTGGACGTTGTCTAAGTATTTGCTATTTAAATTCATCATATGTGTTTTATTCTTATTAGTCCTTAAACTAACCGAGTGAAACCAGGCTAAACTGCTATAAGAAAATAAAGCCCAGCACATCCATCCATCATGGTCACAAAGTCAGGAGTCAGTTTATGTATTGATTATAATATAGAATCGATCACCCCCACTTTATATTATCTATATCTATGTTGCCCCCCACCCCAATCCAATAGAGGCATTCTACATTGTTATCTATAAAAATATATATTATCACCTCCACAAAGTCAGGGATCAGTTTATGTACTGATTATAATATAGAATCAATCACCCCACTTTTATATTATCTATATATGTTGCCCCCTCCTCCACCCACCCTAATCCAATAGAAAGATTCTACATTGTTATCTATATCTATAAAAGTGACAAGGGTGGACGTTGTGTAAGTATTTGCTATGTAATTTGCTCTGTAAATTCATCATATGTTTTTTATTATTATTCCTTAAACTATCCGGGTGAAACCGGGCTAAACTGCTAGTTCCTCATGAAACTGAAAGTAAAAAAAGCAAAAAAAAAAACTTCATTCAGGTCAACCTGAAATGTATCTTTATAGGATGAAATAGTTACCTGAAAATATCCGCATTGCAGAGCAGTAAATATTACATCACCAAGCGTTATTATGATAGAACAACCAAAAGAAAGCCACTAGTTCCATTTCGTAGTGAAAGCAATGGCTAATTGAGATAGTGGTCAGAGCAGAATGATGGTACTGTGGGTACACTGTTGTCTTTTAATGAGTTCCCATTTATTCAATTTACAAATGGTAGATAAGTAAGGATCTGGCAATTGCTTTGCCAAAGTGTTTGTTTTAATCGTTTCAAACTATTAAATATGGCATCTTTTCTCTTTTAGTAATGGGAACAATAAGCTGTAATGTATAAAGGATATAAATTTAGAAAAGTCAAAACTTTTCTACAGAAGGTTCATTGATTGTTTAGACAAAACAGTCACCTTTTGATTAAAAAAAATAGAGTAACAAGCAGGTCAACAATATTAAATATTCTTCATATCCAAGTCAAACTTCTGACATAAATTATGAGACCTGTCTGTTGAATTGGAAATAAGAAAAATTAAAAAGATTTTATTTTTTGTTTAGTTTTTATACAGCCAGGTTGGATATTCAACAAGGTACATGTAATAAATTAGCTTAGTTTCATTTTCATAAAATATTCCTAAATTGTTTAGATGCTATAATAAAGGTAATACTTTACTTTATCATTTATCTATGTGTCGGTCCTGGGCATGATGGTAAACTGCATCCGGCAGCAAGGCCTCTGATTGGGAGGTTGTGAGGAGCATGGAACCACCTCTTAATTGATGTTGTTCCCAGGTCCACCCTGACCCGGAGTAGTAGCACCTGTTAGGGTCCCAGCTATGAGTAAATAGTTAACCCCCAAACTGGGGTCAAAACGCTATGAAAGTATAAAGATACACTTTTATAGAAATATATACATAAGACTAGACTTTATCGAAAAATATACATTCTTGAAGAAAAAAATGATTAGCATAACATTTTTGAATACAAAACTAGAAGACATTTTCAGTTTTCTAAAATAAAAAAGAATAAAAACAAAAACTTTTCACTAAAATCTTACTAAATCAACCTTCTCACTATAACCAGACATTAAAAAAATGCCTTAAAACCCCACCTTTTTTGGCATTTAATAACCCACAGAGGTTGATATTGAGTTAAACAAAACTCAAACTTAAAACAACCTTTTTAACCATTCTCTAATCTTACCTATTACAAGTTTTATCCCTGCAAATCTAAATAAACCATTTGCAATAAAAGCTTAATAAAAACTTTCCTCTTTCTGGCAGTAAATAACCAGAAAGGTTGATCTATCGTAAAATCAATCAATCTATATGTATGCGTTTCTGTCTAAAATACATGCAAAACATTGGGTATATAGGTTAATTTTGTTCCACCATGTATTTGGCTATTTTGTCTTCCATATTGCTATGTGGAAAAGAACAATTACAATTTTATTGATTACTTTTGTAAATTTTGACAATGCCAAACAACTCTTGTTTGTCTTTATGTAATTGATATTTTATTTTTTTTTTTTTTTATTTTCCTAAGGAGAATCAGGTACTTCAAGGGACTGGAGCATCAACATCAACTGGACGAACTGACTATTGTGACACAAATGGAGATAATCTCAGCTGTATGAGTGATGAAATTAACGAGCTGAATAGTTTATCAGGCCATGCCCCGGCTTGCATATCAAGTGCATCTCTGCCGACAAGTAGTAACTCCACAGCCACCAGTGTTTCCCCTCTGGTGACTACCAAGGTAGAGATAGTTCATCCTACAGAGGCCCAGTTACTTTCATCAAATGAGGATGAAGACAATGTTGCAGGAGATAGTGATGATGAAAGCCTGCTGCATAATAATTCCAAAATCAATGAAGTAGAAAAGTGAAAAGAAAACCACATTAAAGAAGAAAATAAAAAAAGAAGAAAATAAAAAAAGGAAATAAAAAGAATTCCAACACACATGCAGACCTAATTGCCGTGATTTTACTTGTGTTTATCTGTGTATACAAATTTATGCACATGATCAAAGGAAAAGAGTAAACGTCTTTCCAAAGATATGCATAAAGAAATTAAAAAGATGAAAAATATGAATAAAAACAAAATTTAAAAAATGAAAAATTATAAAAATTTGCTAGTTTTATTGCTATATTTTAAAAACAAGACAAAAATAATACGAGAAAATGAAAGAAATGTAAAACTAAAATCAAGAATAAAATATTTTTTTCATTTTTTGGTTTTGGTTTCCAAAATGTCTGACAGGACAGATTATGAGACACATATCTAACATTTGCAGATGCCAGTGAAAATAACAATAATACAAATAACATTATTTAACATGAAAAAACAAACAAAGCAACTATGAAAAAAATGTATGTCCACAAAAATAACCCAAACCATCCATGGCTAACTATCCCTACATGATTGGCTCTGCTTTCCACAGCTATTGACTTACTTTTCAAATCATTTCAGAAAACACCAATCAAATAGAGAAAAGATAAAAAAAGATAATTGTTTGATTTCATTTTCTTTTGTTTACTTATTGATTTTTCTCCCCCTATATGAGTTAAGTTATTTTTTATCTGTGATAATGTGGTGCTCTTACCTGCATTTTTATTTACTTTTATCATCAATAATCTAGCTTTCCCCACCTTTCTATATACCTTCCTTTGGCTACACTCTCTCTCCTCCTTACTGCACAATCTACATGTTATTTCCTCATTGCAAATGTGGATCTTCTGAAAAAAATAAAGGCACTGGTTATTTTGGTTTTTTTTAACATACATTTTATAAATATAGTTACTCTTTCCCTGGAATATAAAGAGAAAAAATATGTTAAATTGGTGTATTAAGAAAGTTTGAAACCATCACAAATGCTTTTCTTTTCTTTCTTTTTTTTTCCTTTTTTTTTCCTTTTTCCTTTTTTTTTTCCTTTTTCCTTTTTTTTTTCCTTTTTCCTTTTTTTTTCCTTTTTCCTTTTTTTTTTCCTTTTTTTTTCCTTTTTTTTTTCTTTTTCTTTTTTTCCTTTTTCTTTTTTTCCTTTTTCTTTTTTCCTTTTTCTTTTTTTCCTTTTTCTTTTTTTCCTTTTTCTTTTTTTCTTTTTCTTTTTTTCCTTTTTCTTTTTTTTCTTTTTCTTTTTTTCCTTTTTCTTTTTTTTATCCTTTTTTTCTTTTTTTCTTTTTTTTCATCAAATTTTACTCTGTAGATATTCATATCATTGCTATCTTTTAACATTGATTATTTCTACAGTATACTACTACCAATGGTTTCATTTACTCCAAAAGACTGAAATGTCCATCTAAACAATTTCAAACTTTCTACCTAATATCTTACAATTTATTACATTACCACATGTGCTAGCAGTAGATTTGGTAAGAACTGCAGCCATCCAAACTGTTGTCTTCATCCCCCCTTCCCCTACCAAGAAATTCTATTCATATTCTCATTCTGTAGTATTTAATGACACTAGGATATGAGCTCTTGCTTATATTGCAGGGAAATTCAAAACTTTAAAAAATAATCAACAGTATTAATACCTAATACTGGCCATTGCCAAGCAGGTAGATTGTCCTCATCCTGCAACAATCGACATATCTTGCTATCATACATAACTCCTTATTTTCATTCAAAGTATTGCTTTATACTTGCTGGTTTTCTTTCTTTTTTTAATCTAATGATCCATCCCACGATCACCAAGAAAAAAATTCTAAAATTTCCAATATTAGTTTACTTTCAGCAACTGATCAAATTGATTAAATCAACTTGAGTTGTTTGATGTGGTACAAACCAAAAATGTTATTTCTTTGATTAACCATATTGTTATAAGGTTACAAACTTGATAAATTCTGATATGAGCCTATGGACAGGTAATTAGTTCTCGGTTATATATTTCTCATCATAAACCTACTAAATCTATCACTTCATTAGAATAAAAATTCATAATATCTAAGATGTATAAATATCTTTTAAATACAAATATGCTTTTTGTATAAATGTGCTTTTTTATCAGAATAATAAATTGTGAATATTTATTTTGACTAACTTCATGTTTTAGGTGTATATTTTAAAGTCTTTCCCTTTATAGCATGCAGTTATTAATAACAACTAAAATAACTAAAAAGAAAAAAATCAGCATTATAAAATAGCCATTCTCATTGGACATAAATTTGTTTCAGCTTAGTGTAGGTCCAATCAAAATTTGATTTTATCACGTTTTATTTTGAGTTCTTATTTTTCTTTATATTTAATAAAAAAAAATAAGAATTTGCAGTCCAGATTTTAAAAAAAAAAAAATTATACCTTCTGAAATATGACTTATGTCAATTCTTCATGATATTAATTCATATGAATCAACATCAAGTTGACAATATCATTGGCTAACAATTTTGAATTATTTATTTTAGATAATGCTTATATTCAATATACTGTTATACAATAGTATACACACACATATATACTCATAGATTGTGAGAATAAAAAATTTCAAGAACTTCAGAGATAAGAACGGTAAAAAAAAGAAGACAAAATGAGCCTGTTAATTGACATCATTTTAAGAGAAGTAATTCTTATTTACAAAAAAATTATTTTCAATTGTAAAAGTTTTTAAAAAATATAGATTGATAAAGCATTTAGCACACACAGTAATAATTATTGCAAAATAAAAGCAAACTAATTTTAGTAAAAAAAATCAATTTCCTATCCTTTTTCTGGATAAAAGTGTGCATGTCTTGGGTGGTGTTTTTTTTTTTTTTTTGTTTTTGGGGTTGTTTTTTTTTTTTTGTTTTGTTTTTTTGTTTTTTTTTGTTTGCACAAATCTTAGGCCATTTTTAATAATACATGAATCCATTTTTATTTGATGAACACAAAAACATTACATGCCATTGATCTCAGATTAAGTTGTAAGGGCTGATATTTTATTTCTCATGTCCTGTTAATATTTTTCTTGAAAATAAAGCTATTTAGCCTTTAAAAAATTTTTAAATGGTATCTTGCACATATAGGATTTAATAAAAGACAAAAAAATGTGAATTCCTTAAACTTTGAAGACATTTAAGAAATTGCCTGGCTTTCATTATCTCAGTATGTGGCTTCTTACCAGTTTTAATCTGTTCCTTAAAAAGGTGCTTAGGGTTGTATGTTATGATTCTACAAAAACACATTCTATTATCCATTAATTTATCTTTGACAATATATTCAAAAGATTGTTTTTATATGTAAATAAAGAGATGTCACATACACCTATAACTTGGTAAAGAATATTCATGAAAAATCTTTTTAGTTGTTGCATACATTCATATACATTGTTCTTTATTTATTTATATATATATATGTATATATATATAGTGACCATCAGGAGGACTATATTTAGATGTTAGTTTGGAATTGGTAATTTAATCAAGATATAATATGCAGAGTGATTTTTGGAGGACTTCTGTTACAAAAAAGTACATTATCATGGGAAATACAATATGTATCATTCTCTCTATAATATATATTCTGCAAAAGATAGATAAATGTTTTGTCTTTTGTTTAATATTTATTATTTTATTTAGATAAGATATGGAAAATTATCCATTATAGAAATTATTTTTGTTTCTCATTGTTACCCTCAGGCACTCACACCTTTTTAAGGTGTGTAGAGGGAATTAACTACACCTCATTAATTGTCTTTTCTGTTCATGAACACCAGAATGCTTGTTTGTCCAAAAGAAATGTGCCATCTTTCTGTTAATTATCATATACCTGTGTCACTCTAATTTTATTTAGATTTTAATATATCGCATTTCTCTCTTGTAAAAAGATATTTAATATTTGTTTTGTTGGTAGTTAATGTATTATTTCTATTATATTTTTCATCATTTTTCTATTGCCTCTTAACATCTTTTTAAATAAGATAGCAGAATGTGATTAAATAAATGGGTAAATTCTAAATGCTCTACAATTTTTTTGTCAATAAATGCCAAATATGTATGCATTTCGATAAGTGAATGTGATATATATGTTTAATAATAAAGTTGAGTCATAAGTGTTCTATTTTATGAGAAAAAGTAAGTTTTGTTTAGCAAAAGATGTCTTTTTAAATTTCAGGGTCTGCAAACTTGGTCTCACAATATAGATTCCCAGCCATTATCTGTGTTTCATTAAACATTGTGTAGATGTGGTGGGGGTGCTGAAATGTCCTTGACCTAATCTACTTCCAAAATTGGTATTTCACTGATCAAGTATTAGTTCTGATATTGGAAAATGAGCTCGGCTGAGAACCTTTAAACATTCTATCATAATACAGTTGAAAAGAATTTTTTTTTTTGTCTTTTGTTAACTGTTTCGTTTGGAATCAAGTTTCTGATGAAAGTTAGTAAAGTGGGGGGAGACACCGATTGGGTTGCCATGTAGATGTTACTGCAAGAGATACATGAACTTATGCTGGCAGAAAAGAAACATTTTGTCAAGAAGTTATATAAGCTGAAGAAAGCCGCTTCAGTTTGGATATGCCACATATATGGCTAGAGGTAGCAGCTATAAATAGTGCTCATTTCAGCAATTCATATGGGTGATATATATATATATATAGTTCTTTACTTACCAACATACCACCCTGCTGTTTTAAACCTCGTTTTCTGTAGGTGTAATAACAATTATTTTATTATTCAAGTTTCACTTACCATGTAACCCTACTTTTTTTCTTTTTTAATAGAAAACAATTATGAAGGAGTAGGAGACTTTTTTTTTTTAATTGTATCAAGTTTTACCCACAATCTTATTGTCATTGTGGAAAAGTTCAATAAAAAACACTGTTCCAATATCCTATAGTAGAAACCTGATCTTATCATAAATATGACTGCATTATATCTTTTAAAGCCTCATTGAATTAATTCTATACGCAGTGTAGAATATTCTGTACAGTATGTTGACTGATGCAAATATTGTGTTGTGGTTTATTGCATTGTTCCCATTCTTGTTAGTGTTTAACAATCATTATGGTTCCAAAAAGTCATTCAGCAATCAAAATCATGCTAAATCCTGTCTGCAGTTATGCTACTTAAGAACTATTATTTAGCAGAGTCCATTTGCATTTAAAGGGGTGCGAAACCATACTTTAGTTTGATTAGTTTCAAGTGATTTCTAACAAATACAAATATAGATTCTCCTAAAAGTAACCACAGACTTGTTATAAGTATTTATACTAAGCTGTGGTAATAAAATAACCACACTTCCTCCATCTCTCTCTTAACCATTCACTATGATAAACGTTTTTAGCAGTAAACCTGAATTGATCAAATAGAGCTTCATAAACTTCTACTTAGAGTTGTTGCCATATTATATAAGCATACATAGATTTTCAAAATAGAAAATTGATTTCAGCCTCATGTTATAAAATGCACGAGCTTGCTTGATCTTGAATCTGTGAACTATTCTCATTGGAGTGGCTAGTTATTTTATGACAAGTGAAATGACTAGTTTGATTGACTAGTTGTTGTATTTTATGACTAGTTATTTTATAATGACTAATGAAAATCTAGGTAAGATATATCACATCCAGAGATAAAGTGATTTACAAATTTAACTTCAACATTCACCATGACTACAGCACTATCAAAAATTCAATATTGATGCATACTTAAGTGTGTGTGTGTGTGTGTATATATATATATATATATATATATATCTGTCATCCGCAGACAGATCTGTTTCACTGAATCACAGCTCATCAGTATGGTTAGACATTAGATTGCTTTTTACCCAGGATTGAAACCCAACCAAATTGGTATCAGTCAGTGATTCTACCTCTGAGCTATGGTCACTCAGTATGAGGCAGACTTTTAGTGTATGATGTATCATACGCCAGTAGCTAGAGTGCTCTAATTCATTACTGAATGAGTGATGCATAGATGCTAGAGTAGCTACTGTTTTTTCAAAGTCTACCATTCTTCTAGATTGCTCAATCAGGGTGTGAGACCGTAAATATATTACAGAAGGAACAAAACAGATTAAAAACCACTGTTCATGCATTTACTTTTATAAAGAGTGATCAATACAAAGTAGAGCTTAATATAGTAATTTTGTTATTGCAATGGTTTATAAAAGCATTATATCACTACCAAAAAATTTTCTTGTTACAGAACAATACTGTTCTTCTTCAGGTGATATTTTAAAATAAATGGTGAAAGTGATTTATTTAAAAAAATATAAGATGAATTCATGGTTATTTAGAAAATTAAGCAGTGGTAGTTGGCCTGACATTTTTTATTTTATCTGGGTAAGACACATACTGGGAACATACATATTTTAAATGGGTAGACAATTTTTGACAGCAAGTTGGATTTTTGGGTTTGTTGTTTTTTTAATTTGATTTTATGCTACCTCATAAGTTAAAGGGGCTGTATTGTTTAGATTAGAATTAAATAATTATTGTATACTAAAATATATTCCAGTTAAGAAAAACCAATAAGTATTGTGCAAGTCATTTATTTTAGTAAAATAGTTTTTAAATTATATTGGAGCATAAGATATAAATAAACAATTGTAATTAATTAAATTTTAGAGAAAAATATTTTTGATGTTTACATAAAATTGTCTATTTATCTCTAAGAGTACATTGTTTTTAGGGAACCTTAAAATCTGCAGCCTAAAATCAAAAAGTGTCGTGTCTTAACATCAAGCTACTCTGTTTCCTTTCACAAACCAAATCTTTAACTTCATAGTTCAACCTAATTCTCATTTTTGATTGAACAATATTGACACACCTACAAGCATATTCTCCAACTACCACTCCTTAATTTTTTTAAATAACCATGAATTCTTATTATATGTTTTAAATAAATCATTTTCACCATTTATTTTAAAATATCACCTGAAGAACAGTATTGTTTCTACTAATGAGTAGGCACTCATCAGTAGAAAGGAATGTTGGTAACTTTGCAATATATACTTGCTGGTCATGGAACAAGTCACGTGTTTTATATATGAATCAATAAACTAAGTTAATTATACAAGAGAATTTTAATTTTTTTACATTTCAAATCCAGTTGGTTTTAACCTTCAATGGAGTAAAATATTTTATACATTTTTTTTTTTCAAATATGTTGTGAATAATAATTTACATACTTTTTATTCGATTAATAAAATACGTGATACATTTTGATAAATTATCATAAAAGATAGAAGTTAGTTCTTTAATGTTAGAAATCCTATTACAAGAAGTTATAAAATGTTTTGTTTGTATCAAATTTTATCATTGCCTTTTTGTTTTGAATAGTTATAAAATGTCACACAAAAAATTTAAATCTAATTGACAGATATTTCATTGATTTTTAGTTACTTAAAAAAAAATAAAAATACCACAAATTATAAAAGCATTTTGCAGAAAAAATATATTTAAAGTGTCACAACTTCATTTTTTATTAAATACTGCAAAATAAATTTCTCTGAAATAACTTCTCATAGATGGCTGTTTTTCGTTGTTTTATATAAACTATGAAAGTTCTTTTTACATAAGATCATTTTTATTACTCTTTACTCTTGTGTATAGATAATTAATACAGATATGTTACTAAGAATATAAAGTTTTCTAGTCGTTTTTGGATATGAAAGTAATAATGTATACAGTTTATATATAAGAGGGACAGACATATTATTTATGAATTGCCTTCACATCAACTAGAGCCTGTATATTTTCAGATTTACTTGGACAAAAGATTCCATCTAATGGAGAAATGTGTGACATAAATGTTAGTAAATATGGAGAAAAAAAATGTCATGGAAAAATAAGAGGTCTTGGGAAAATGTATAGATTGGTACATTGATATGTGTTCCATTCTATGCATAAGCTGAAGTAGTTCAGTCAACATACATATCAAAATGATATACATGCATTGTGTATTATTTGCTTCTCATCAAGTTCAGTGCATATAAGCCCAATATTATAGATTTGTATGTATGAGCCTCTTTGATAACATGCATTCATACATGATTGACAAAAAAAGTTTGCATACTTTGGACCTAATTCTTGAGTTGCATGTTGTTACTTGGTTAATGGTTGGCTTTATAACAGTCAAAATGTTGGTGGATTTGAAACTACTAATTACTATGAGTATAATTTACTATCTGTAAGGAATTGGTTTCTGATTCCCCACTGTTTCGTATTGTATAATTTTCAATTATTTTTTTCTGTTTTCCACTTGCTTAGAAATGAGTGCTCGCAATTCTACCTTTGTCAACAGTAACTGATGCACTTGTTATATTAAGTCTCCACAATTTCCAGCATCAACCTTTTGCTTTCTGTGCAATACACTATCTCTACTATCTGAATGAATTTGAACACAATGCAGGATCGGATCATTGGATTTCCTCATCATGAGATAAAAGCCCAATTTTATTACATGGTAGTCCTCAGCTTCACACTGGTTTATTATATCAATAATCAAAACACAGATTTTAAATCACATCTTAGCTTTTTTTTTTTTTTCCTTCTTGAGATTCTTTCAATATTTTAACATACGCACAGGTTATGACCACATTTTACAAGATCTTTCATCTTATATAATTCTACATTTTGAGCATTCTTAATAAGTCATATTGAAGTATAATCTGGAGAGCAGTGGTTAGGGTTTTCCCCTATTTCAGTGCCTTTATGTTGGTATATAAGCTGAATTAAAAACTATTGGTTCAGGCTTTCCACCAAGTAATCTTGAACAATTAAAATTATTTTGCCAACAATCACATGATTAAATGACTTGCAAGGAGCTGTTTTTTCTGCACCTGTGAAAACAAGTTGTCAAGCCATTCAAGATTTGATAAGATTTTATTCTATAAGAATTCTAGTATTGTTCTATAATACTTAGGGAGATAGGAACTAAGTAAATAATATAAGGATTTATCTCTACACACACAATATATGAAAATGATTAATATATATGACTCAGTCTCAGCTACCTATATCTGAATATATAAATATAAGAGAATATATAGATAGATAGATATATATAGATAGATATATATATATATATATATATATATATATATACACATATACACACACACATATATAGATAGTCATCCGCAGACAGATCTGTTTTGCTGTATCACAGCTCATCAGTACGGTTAGACATATATATATCTAGAAAAGTTTCCATATTTAATCTTTCAAGAACTGATTAGTTGCCAAGTTACATCACAGTTACAAAATCAGAAGGGACCTTACTGTAGGGAACACCCCCCCCCCGGGGTTAGTCAGTAATGGAACTGAGTTTATCATATTTGCACTGATAGCAAGTAGATCAGTAAATATGCAGCATCACATTCACAAGAACTGTTCCAATGATTATGAACAACTCAGATAAAGAACATTGATATTGATGTTTTAAATTTGGCTAGTAAATCTTTTGATTATAGCTCACACTCTGGAAGCCTTTCAGCAAGTAGAATACGATGTTTGTATATGTTGTTGTTAAATGCTTTGTACAAATAACCTTTTTTTTTTTCCAAGGACTTTCTATTATAACCGCATATTTTTCTGGGTTTCTTTTCAATCTTGCAGTATTTTATATCCATTAGCATCTGTAAAAAAAGATCAGAATCATAAAGATTTGTGCAATTTATAGATTCCACATAAACTACACAACCAAATGATATAAAAATGATCAAAAGCAGTTGGAAATTTCTCATTGAACAATGCTTCACAATTAGGTTGACTAGTTGATGTTAATCATGACCAGATCAAGATATTGGGAATTATTAGTGTTGAATTTATGTTACATATAATAATGTTTTATTTTCAAAATAAATTATGATTGGCAAGAAAGAGTGCATACTTTACAATAATGTAAACGACATTATATAAGTTTAAAAAAAAAAACTGCTGCTAACTCCATCAAAAACCAATTTACATATAAAGAAGGTGACTGTTTATCTGGTAGGATAGAAAGATTGGAGTCTACTGTGAGTTCCTTTGAGGGAAGTGAATGTTTACTGCTCCTAATTGAACCAGTTGGAAATAGTTAAGGAATAAAGGCATAATATACAATGTTGATGCAATAGACTACATGTTTCTTTAATGATCAGGCCCCCCAAAAAATGTAACCGCTAAGTGAAGAAGTTTTCCCTTAGTTGCTGTATCCACAAGAAATTGCCCCTTTTTGTTTACTATTTATTCTGGACTAAAAAAAAACTCAGTTTTCTGGAAGATTACAAAAAAGACACAGTACTACGATAAAAAGAAAGATTAAGTTCTGAGGCTGCGAATATGATATTGCCTGAAAGCAGAAGAGTCAAACAAAATGGTGAATAAAGTTAATGCCCAAAATAAAAAAATTACCTTTTATTATTAATTAAATATTTTTTTCCAACTGTGTGTGTGCGCACATGTAATGTAGAACACTTGGTATATTAGTCAGGTAAATTCCGATAGACAAACTCAAAAGAACTCAATGTTAAATTCATTTATTTAATTTAACAGTAATATAATTCAGAAATTTTTTTAGATATACTACAATTTAATGGGTAATAGGTATTACCCATGAAATTGTAGTATATCTAAAATTTTATATATTATTTGTATATTTAGGCAGCAAATTTTCTTTTGACATGTCAGATTAAATAAATTGCAAACATTGTGTCTGCTTATTTTTAATAAAATCCATTCATACTCACGGATAATCTTTTGTGTATTATATTTGAATGTTTTCTTTGGTGTATTTTAATTTTATAGTAATATATTTGTAATCCTTAAAGTTTTAGCTAGTCTTGCATTTTTATAAAATGGGATACATATCATTAGTTTTTCACAGGAACTACAGTTCTCTATAAATATTACCCTTCTGCATTTGTTTGACATTTTCTTTTATTTTTTTAGACATTAGAAAGTTTTTATATAACTAAAAGATGACCAAATAATTATTTTGTGCTTTTATTTGTATGATGTCTTATTAGTTTAACTTTTAATAATGTTGTTAGATCCAAGTATATATGCTTGGATCTAACGACATTCTTGAAAATTAAACTAAAAATTTCTGTACACACACACAAACACATTCACATATATGCATATAATTCTTGAATAGTTTTGATTGACTAAATTTGCATAATGCATATATTTAAGCACTTATATAAACCTAAAAATAATAAACAGTGTCTCAAACTTTTGCTCTGAAGTGTAGATCACAATTATTCTTTAACATTTAATTTTGTAATTCAAAACTTATATGTAGCATTCAAAATCTGAAATTGCTTTTTACAATAGATTAAAATTTCACAGACATTAAATTTTAAGAAAGACTTGTTTTCATCATAAAAATAAGTGAAATATATATATATATATATATATATATATATATATATATATGAAATGATTTGTTTGAACATTATTTTTGATCGATTCTCATATTTAATAGATATTCTGTTTATAATCAAACAGTATTATATATTTATTTCTACCGGCCTGATTTACATGATAAATTTTTGTTATGAAAATATGTCATTCGGCAAGATTTGAGAGGTCTAAGACGCACCAGATCACATGGTGGCTTCCCCTATGTGGATAGGGGTCGCTGGTTTGAATCCTGCTAAATGACACACATTTTCGTAACTAAAATTTATCGTAAATAATCAGACCAGTAGAAATAATTGTATAATACTGTTTGATTATAAACAGAATATCTACTTAAATACGAGTATCGATCAAAAATAATGTTCAAACAAATCATTTCAAATTGTCAGTTGTTTATAACCAGTTTCGTTAATTTCTGTATTGATTGTTTAATACTTAGTTTTTGGCCCTAATAGGGTTAGACCAGTACACATTTGTATTAAAAAGTCTTCTATACAATTGAATTATTCTCTGCCACACGAACGTTCAAATAAAACACCATTACAAGAGTGTTCTTAAAAAGAAAAATGGTAAAAGCCTTAAAAGGTAAAATCAGTTATTAAAAATCACCTGAAGAAACCACTCATGGTGGAAACCAAGGTAGCGAAATAACTCATTTATAAATGAAATATATATATATATATATATATATATATATATATATATATATATATAATAATTAATTAGACTCCGTAAGTTTACACTAATCTAAACCTTCGAAAAAATGTTAACAAACAGAACCTAAATCCGGCGTACTATGACGTCGGATAATGGGGGAGAAAAAAAGAAACCAGCAGAACAAGAACACAATGTCAAGTATCCGCAGTAAAGAAAAAAAAAACCCAAACAGAACCTAAACACTAGAAAAAGTGCTCAATATGAAAGTACGAAAATATGATAGTAGAGCAAAAACACGAAAAAATCTAAAGTGAACCACAAGGTTGTGGCTCGCTTTAGATTTTTTTGTATATATATATATTGCATTCTACAGAGAGGCACTGAAAAATGCTTGGTCTGTGTCACTTTCCAAAAAATCTGACTAAATGACAAAGCATCAGAAGTTTTTTAATCCCTTCTTCATCAGGCCAGAAACTTTTCAGCACCCTCATACATAGCAAGATTTTTTTCTCAGACATTTAAATTCTCTTGTGCATTTTTTTTTTTTTCTGTTATTAATTTGCTGCATATATTTTTCCAAATTATGTGCTGCCGAAGGGATTCACTTTTCAAAATTAATATTTCATGTATTATGAATGCTCCTCTCTCTCTCTCTCTCTCTCTTATTAGACTTGCATGGAAGGCTCAAATGTCCGGTTATTTTCACATCTTACCACAAAATTCTGCTTTCAGATCTGAACAAAGTACTATTTTCTATTTGATTTATGATATTAATTTGTAAATTTTGTACAATAATTGAACATTGATGAATAATATACCTCATTATTTAACTAATTTACTTTTAATGACCATTGACTGGTAGTTTTGTAAATATTAAAGGTCATTTTGATGATCTCTAACAGTGAATAGAGAAAATATACTCTGCAAATATAAGCAATGTAAAGTACAATGTGTGTATTAATGTCATCTAACAAAAACTTTAAAATTGCAACTTGGCTCATGATTGACTAATCTGTCTTGAAAAAAATAGTTTTGTGTTAGTTGTTTTGGGGATTTTTGTTTTGTTTTTTGTTTTTTTATTTACAAATTTTTTTTATTCAAAAGACTGTTTCTCTTTCTTTCCCCCCAAAAATTGTATCCAGTGTGCTTGGCTTTACATAAAAAATATCTTCTGAGTAGCAAACTGCTGAAGAAAATTAAAAATATGAGAAAAAATTTTAGATGCATTTAAAAATATTAATTTAATTCAGAATGTATTACAGGGCAATATTTCATCAAATCTTTTAAAATTTCTTTAAAATTTTAATAATTTTTTGTAGCATTTAACAATTTTTCAATAGTACAGAGTATAATAATAAAATACTTTTGAAGATATAAGTAACCTGTTAAAAATCAGTTTTAACCTGTTAAACATTAACCTGTTAAAAATCAGTTTTTAGCAATTTTATTAAATTGAAATTTCTTTTCAGTTCTTATAATCTATTTTTATCTCGTGTTTATATTAGCAATGATTATTGTTTCTTACATGCATAAACAAAAACATTAGTTTATTAAGTCAAAGAGAAAAGTAAATCAAAAACTGATTAATCATTCATTTAATACTGATTATCCTTTATCCTTCCATCATTCTTTCCTCTGTGACATTTACTACAAAATACTGTATATTGTTTGTGAATACTCCTGGTGCTTCTTGTTACTGTTCTTTCCCTATTTTATCAGTATTTATTTTTCTAACAAATGATTGATTTTCCCAACCTCTAACACTTCCTTAACTTTATAAAACAAACTTTAAAAAAAAAATGAATGCTCCCCAAACTTTCTCTTTCTATCCAGTCATTGTAAGTTTCCAAATTTTAGACCCAGTTATCTTTCTTTCTGGAGTTTGCTTTCTGACTCCTAATGTTGTTCTACTACTACTTTATTTCTCCCTCTCTCTCATATATATATATATATATATATATATATATATATATATATAATTCTGTGTGTGTGTGTGTTGATAATGATAGTGATGATGAAATGAATTTGTATAGAATGGTGTAGATATATATATACTTCATCTGGTGATAGAATCAAATTGTTCTGATGTTTAGTCAGACTTTAA
This sequence comes from Ascarosepion bandense, assembly GCA_037127315.1. Lineage (NCBI taxonomy): Eukaryota > Metazoa > Mollusca > Cephalopoda > Sepiida > Sepiidae > Ascarosepion > Ascarosepion bandense. The sequence goes on from JBBBDQ010001457.1 coordinate 784,899, forward strand.
ATATATTAAAAATAAACAAGTTAATCAGCTCTAAATTGTGACTCTGTGTTTTTTTTTTATTTTTATATTGACTTTTTCTCTATTTGTGTATCTTTAAATTCTATCAAGACTGAAATATACAAAATTTAAACATTTTCTTTGAATTGATATAGCTTCATTTTTCCATCTTTATTGCCTTCAGTTATTTTTTTTCTTTGAGCAAATATGTTAAAACTTTCACCTAATCAAATAGAATAATTTACAAGCAGTTTTAACTTGCTTTATATAAAGAAATTTATAATATTATTTATATAAAAAAATCGTATTTTTCATATTTTTTCATTAAAAAATGACAGATGAGAGATGCAATATTTAAAAAAACATCTTGTGAGAGCATGCATCGTTTATCTTATGTATCATATGGTACAGATAAAATCTGACATATTTTCATATTGTGTCAGAACGTTAGTTAAGTGTCAGTTCAAATCATGCAAAATAGACCTGAGATAGAAGATAATAATCAAATCCTTCTGTTCATGTAATAAGAATCATTATTTAAAAGGTGGGATTGTTTAGTAATAATTCATTAAATGCTGAAAGTTTCAATTAAAATGTTTTAAAATTATCAAAATTAGTTTACTTGCTTCCTGAGCACTCCAAACTATTCACACTAATAAAAATTTAACAAAAACTCTAAATTGTCAACAATTTCATTAAAAAATAAACATTATTTCTTGTCAATCAATATTATCCAAATATTTTCCATTTACTGTAAGTTTTTCCACTGTTTTACATTCAAGCTTTTTACTTTAAAATGAAAATAGCATAAATAGTATAGCTTCTAGGATTAGTCTTTATATATAAAAAGAAAAACAGATACTTTTGTTAAAATTTGCTTTCAGACCAATTGCATCTAGTGATCCTTGATAGGAATCAAGTGACAGCAAGCTTTCTTGCTGATTTTAGTAATATTGTCCGGAAGGTTTTAGTTCTTACTCTGATTTCCAATCTTTTTGCAAGTCTCTTTAAGACCATTCCAAGTACTCAAATAATGGTAATACATAGGTGATTATCACTCTCCATAGCTTCCTTTTCCTTATCAACTATAAATTGCCATGACTGTTCTTGGAAAAATTAATGGGAGTGGTTTCCTGTTGCATTCTCCACTGTTTTAAATAAGTTATAGAGCTCAGTCTACCCTACTATTTAATCCATACATAGAAAATTAAATTTGTTAATTGTAGTGTTTGTTAGTTTCAGTGAACTAAAAAAGCTTGATACTTCTGGTTCAAACATGAATGTTTCAATTGTGTTTGTTTGAATATTCTAAAACATTAGCCTTTATGTTTCCATAACAAGTTATTTAAAATAAAACAAAAATAAAATCCCAATGCTATAATAATAAACTAAATGACTGTTTGCTTTTATGATTCAATCTGAGAAATTTACTTATCCAGAAACGCTTTCTTAATGACACATCATAAATCAGGTTTAGTTTTATATCATGAAATTTAAATTTGGATTTCTTTGAGAAAAAAAGTCACCATTTTCAAAGAAAAGGTCTTATATCCGTTGTTGACATTACTGATAAAAAAAAATCATAAACAAAAAAAATGAAAAACATCTTTGATTAATTTTTGTTGATTAGCATTTATCAGACCTTCCACTATATTTTTGCAGTTTGCCAGAATCAAAAAAAATATTGATTTTCTTTTTGTCATTTTAGAAGTTTTCTGTGCATAACATAAATACAGTGCCTAGTTTCATAAATAATTATCTGCACTTTGATTTTTTTTTTAAATTAGAGATTATCCTCGTTTTTAAATATACAAACTAGGTGAATGTATTTACTTTTTGGTTTTGGCTTTATTAGGGAGGCACTTATACTAACAAAGGGAGATAATAAATATTTACAGTATCTTAAATTAATCCAATCATTAACGATTTTCCTCCTCCATTTCTTGATAAATATATTCTGGTGAAACAATTTTTTATTTTTACCTTTTAAAAGAAGAACAAACAGATATACATATTTTAGGTGATTTATTTTAAACTATTTCAAAACAAGCTATTGTTTATTTGAAATTTTTAAGTTAACCCTTTGAAAAGCAGGAACAAAAACGAATGCAGAACAGTAACACACGTAAAAAACCTTTTAAAGTTATAAAAGTTAGGTTTTTGGGTACAGTTTGGCAGAATGGTTCAAATATTATTAGAGGCATCAATGTGGATAATTCCATATTATATGCACTACACTCATGTATGAATTTATCTGTTACTATTCTGTTCGACTGAACTCTTTAATTGTAGGATATATTTAAGATGAACATATATTGTCTCCCATTGTTTGTGACTACATAATACAGTGAAACCCAAAAAGGAAAATTCATAAATCTGTTTCATAAAATTTTATTTTAAAAAAATTAAGAAAACTTCTAATTGGAGAAAAGAACATTATCAGTAGCATGCAGTTAACAACGATGTGAGTCTGAACAATGTATTGTAAATAGCATATAGTAAGCAAAGCTTTGAAAGTGACAAATTCAAGATAAATATTAGCTCTTTTAAAATCTCAGGTATTGATTTGACACTATATTTATATTACGAAGAGAATTCTTTCCTAAAATGATGCTTAAAATCTGACAAACATTGTAGATATTAATTCTAATAAAAAAAAATTTTTTTTTTTTTTTTTTACAAGACCTCACTACCCAGTTAAATAAGCTGAAGCAATAAAATATAATCTTACCAACATTTTTAGAAGGATTAATTTCTTCTTTTTTTTTTTTTTTTTTTTTTTTTGGTTTTATTTATGCACTAAAACAAAATTATGGTCGAAAAGAAGACTAATGAATAATTAAAAAATTGCAATATTTATCTATACTTCTGAGATGAGGTAATATTTATATTGTTCAGGCTGTTGTCCTCATCTTTATTGCCATATTTACGACATTTTGGCTATTGTATGCTCCAGCCTTATTCCTAGCACTTGAAGAAGGTCAAAGCGTACAACAGCCAAAACGTTAACATGGCAATAAAGATGAGGACAACAGTTCAAACAAAGTAAAAAATTGCAAGTTTGGCAGCAAATTATTTTCTATTCATGTTATTACTCCTTGACTGATTTCAGATTTCAGTCTAACAGAACTGATCTACAGCAGTAAAAAATGAAAAAAAAAAAAAACTGCTGTCATGTTGTAAAAATCTGTAGTCAAATTCTACAAAAGATATTCATAGTAAGACTTACATTTTAGATGTATTTTCCCACTTAGTAAAAATTTAATTTAGTGACCAAATGAAATTTTTACTTGTAAGCTGACCAATCCCCGATCAACAGACCCTCACAAGTGATGAAGTGAGACAATTTTCACCCAGTCCTACCACAAAACCTCGAATGTACTCAACTTATCTATAAGAAATTATAAGAGAAGTTGATATATTGAGTATTGTATAGATGGTTCACAGAAATGTGTTTTCCTTGTTAATTTTTAACATAGCAAAGATTTATCTTCTATTCATTTGTATTTATATCTCAATCAATATTCATATACTAACCGAAATCAAAGTGACTGCATAGTTAAAGGGAGATAACTAATCAAAATGTTATACAAGGGAAATAATTTAGGTTACTTTAATTGATATTTCATTTCTAGTTATTTATTCAGGTGACTAAATTAACTAGACACTGTATCTCATATTTAATTCTAAGAAGAAAAACATCAATTTAAAACAGAAAAGAATTCTCATTCTTTTTAATCAGAGCAGAAAAAAGGTAAACAGAATCTTTTATTATTGAAAACAATTTTTTTATTTTACCAAGTCTGACTTTCAAAGCAGAAATTTTTAAAATTTTGTTTATTTATAAACATTTAAAAAATAACCATACCAACTTTTCATATGTTTCACATATATCAATAGTTTCAATTAACTTTTAAAAATAGATATTTCATGGTAAATATGTTGTATATCAATAAACAACAAACACGCATATATATAAAAATATATGACTTATATTTTTATTGATGAACGATGGACCGTGTAGCCTAGTGAACAGAGAGTGAGAGCGCGCTTCCAAGGGTTGACGGGGGGGGGGTGTCGTATCTGTTGCTCCTCTGGTCTGGTCTGGCTCTCTGCCTGACTCTGTCTCTCTGCCCAGACTGTCTAATCCGTGCTTTCGCGGTCTTTATATATCTTCCAAAACCGGGACTTGTTTCTTCCGGCTTTGCCTTGATCACGCGACGCCCACGCGACGCCTACGTAATTCTCAGAGTCACCTGTCTGTTTGCCTCTGAGTTATTTCCGCATCTGCCGGAAATAGGGTCAAAGTGACATCCGTTACTTTTCAACGACCGGAAACGCCCCCGCTTGCTCAGCTTCCTCGGGTGGGGCAGGATTGTTATATTACAAATACAGTAAAACTGAACATTTTCTTTTTATTAACTCACAATAATCAGGAATTTCTGTTGTGTTCTTTTTGTTTTCCAGATCATTATTGATACAAATGCCATTACATATTGTACCCTTTATAAGGATGGAAAGAAATGTATTTATTTATGTATCAAAGATATTCTATACATATCATCATTACATTATATTGCTCCAAAGTCTTAACCCATATTAAAACACTCTGGGAATAATTTACAAAGAATTATCATATTTAGTATTAGTTATGAGCTTTTCTTTTTATTGATATATATTTTTTTTGTCTTGTATTTTATTATCATTGTTTGAATCCTTTTTGTTTTTTAGACCTCCCCACCCCTCAACAAACACTCTCACACAGCAACCATAAGAGATTATCAGTTTGGAATAAGTCTTTTTTAACTCATCTGTATTACTAAACTTAGGTAGGAAAGTTGCAGTATTTTTTTTTTAAATATTAATTTAAACTCCTTTGTTTATTTCATAGCAAAATATTTAAAATGTAGTTCAAACTGAAATTTTATTTTTAAGGCCAAAATGAAGCAAATTACGTTAGGAGGATTACTTGCTTCAGGGCAAATGGTAAGTTTCCCCCTCGTCCAAGTGCACAGTTCTCAAGGTTGAAAAAGCCATCTTGACATTTTCTTACCAGAAATTGCCATTATCATCATCATGTGTATACACCTGGTCAAATTGCAAGCACAAAGTATATCTATATATTTTAATCCTCAGCATTTCCAAAAATGTTCTTCTAGGTAGAGCTAAAAATCTCATGACACCATAAAAGATCTGTGACCCCAAAGGAATTAAAACAGTGCTCTCTCTCTCTCTAGGCCAACTATATTGGTACACAGGAGGAGAAATAATGAAAGTTAGTAAAGGATGTTCCTCCACTCTCCTCTTCAAGAAAATATTCCTCAGTGCAATGGCAGCTGTAATCTTCCCCAATATGTAGCAGAAACAAAAATCCCTTCATAATACATCTGAAAGTTGGAACCAAAAGACCTGTTCAAATGAGGGATCTCAGATAAGGAAAACTTTTCCATTAACCCAACTGTAAGCCAACAGACTTATCACAGTTAATCTTGGACCTGTCCACTATCTTATACATATGGATTTCTCTTCTAATTTCAGCAATCATGGCATTGCTCATTACAAGCAGGTAATATCATCAGTCTAGTTTACCTGGCCAAAGTGGTAACACCAGGTAATGTAATCCCACATAAAAGTGAATTTATCTCAATCTACATGGGAGAGGCTCGGTGCAAAGATGTACAGCATGAGAAAAGGTGAACAATATAAAAAGTTGTGGGGTTCCAACTAAAACATGATAAAATGGAAAAACTGGTATTTAAGAAGGAAAGTAAAGTGCCAAAGTTAAAAGATATGAATAGACAGCAATTATTCTCAGTCTATGTCAAATTGCTAGTTGGTTACAAACATCATGAAGTTATGTAAAGAGGAAGGCAAATATGATTAGCTGAGAAAAGTAGTAAAGTAAATGATGGGACAATTGCTTTGATGCAGGAGATTCTAGTAGAGGTAAAAGAAACGGACTCAGTGAGTTAGAAACGGATATACCTAAATTGAAAGAAGGAGTAGCGTAGTTTGATGCAAGCACCATTTATATAGGTGAGATAGATGGTGTGGTGACTGAAGAAATGGTTAAGAAAAAAAGGATGGTTACGACTATGTTAACGTGGCTGGATTAGATATTGTGGTGAACACGGTCCTAGATGAAGCAAGAGGCTTAGGGTTACCTGCGTCTTTTGTGGTCACGAAACAGATGCTGGACAAGGTAAACAACATGGCAGCAAAGTCTGAAATGACTGTGCGTATGCGCGGGAATACAAAAAATGAGGTTCACACAAATGTAAATCATGGACAGCTTGAGAGAGATAAATGGAGCCCCCAATTTGACAGTCGGCAGTGCAATGTGAGCAGTCAAAGGAGACAGACCGTTAGCACAAGAAGAAGAAGAAATTTGGAGATACATTGTGACGTGTTCAGAAAGCAAGGACAATGAATTGAACTTGTACAAGTGACGTCATAACAAAAGAGGCTTGTTCAAACTACAGATATTGTATTAGAAGGTATTAGCTCTCAAGTGGGGTTGAAAGAAGTGAAAATCAAAACTGACTCAGCCAAAGTACTAAGTTGGGTTGATCTAAACTTATTTATAAATGGAATTTTGTCTGTGTGTGTGTGTTTGTGTGTGTGTCCATTACCTATAGACTCCGAAACAGCTGAACTGATTTTCTTGAAAATTTACACAGTTGCACTATATGCATCTGTGAGTGTTCTTAGATAGGTTTTGTGTCAAGGTACCCCCGATAAATATCGATAATCAAAAAAATTGGGTTATAGAAGGAGTGGTCCGATGTTAACCAAATTTGATACACTCATAGACAAAGACATAAACGATATTCAGAAGTTTCAAGGTTGCAGTTCTTACAATAGTTCAGAAAATCGATAATATATATATATATATGTATATATAAAAGGCAAGATGTTTGTGTTTGTGTCTGTTTATCTGCCTGTATGTCTGTATTTTTTCCAGCCCTTTTATTTTAGTTTTTGCTTCGGGTTTGGCTCTAAGTAGGTATAATTATAGTTCTTAGTCTTAGCCATGATACCATTTAATTAGAGGACTTATTTAGCCTTCAAAATTCAGTTTACGACGAAAAAAACTTATTTGATATCGATGCCAGGAAATCAAAATTTGACTTACAGCCATTCTTTTTTCTTTCAGACTACAGTTTCACTTTAAGTGGAAACAACTATTGCTTTTTAGTCTTTCATGCCAACATCCAAAGAGTCTGAGCTCCAGGACCATGGATTAGTTTTAAAGCTTTCAATACACCCAGACAATGCCGGGCTATACTGCTAGTTCTACTATAAAAGAAAAGTGAAGAATAAGGGAAAAGGGTTCTGATGGTGAAATGCACATTAGGAATACTAAGGATTGAAGCGGGAAGCAGTGTTTGTGCTTTTAGAAAGAAATAAAGCAGATTTAGCAAAATGAATAAAAAAAGAATTGGTTTGTCTTCAAGAAGGAAGAGTTAGAACAAGAAACAGCCGAGTTGCACAATATGCATCCTTAGGGGTATGGGCAGAATGTTATGTCTAGTGTAGAAAGTTAACCCCTTGTTAAAAGGAAGGTGGTCCAAAGGGTAGTCATAATCTGCATTACATGTCAGTTAACTAATCCTATCCTGAGCACACATGAGGTCAGACCTGGAAATAATTGGAAAAGGTTAGCTATTGATTTTGCATGCAATTTCAGAGCAATTGACCTATAGTTACCTCAAACAACTGGCAATATGGAGAAAATTGCATGCAGAGACAGCAATTGCAGATGAACAAGAGAATGTTTTTCTCAAACAAGGACATGTAGAGAAGATAGTAAGGGACAATAAGAGAAGTCATGCTAGAATAATGAAATATTCACAGATTTAATATCTTCGAATATTCCATTATTGTGGGTACACTGCATATACTGCCCAGGTGGAAACAAGGTAGTGGAGAAAAATAATCAGTATGTCAAAGCCATAGATGAGAGAAAAGAGATTTTTTTTTTTTTAATCGTATCACCCCGAGCAAGGTGGTAACGCCACTGATGTGCAGGGGGCTATGTAATAGTGAGAAGATTGGAAAAGAGAAAGCCGGAAACCACAACCTACACAGGAAACAAGGGATGAGCCTCTTAACCTGTTCAATAGACGTGGGTGGAGTGTGAACCAGGCGATAGATAGATCTATCTACTCCAATTGGAAAAAATAAATAAATAAATAAAACAAAGTGAGAAGATTGGAAAAGAGAAAGCCGGAAACCACATCCTAAACAGGGAACAAGGGATCACCCAGATATCACTTCTGGTACAGTATGGTACCCATAATTAGATGAGAGAGATGGTGCCATAAAGATCAACTTTTATCTACAGATTGAGGCATCCAACAGGTGTACTACTAAATAAAGACAAGGAGGTAACTGCATAAATCCAAATTGGAGAAGTTTGGATGAAATCTCCAAATACGCGGTGAGAGAGAGGGGGGTGACTAAGGTACAATCACCAAATAACATAAACTGTAGACAGCGTCTCATGGTACGTTCTAAATATAAAGTGCATGATTAATTCATCTGATGCAAATTCTAGCCCTGAAAATGCGATATTGCAGATGCAAAAATTGCAAAGAGAGCGTCTTGTACCATGCAGAGTATGCAACAATGTTACGTAAAAATGATCTTAAATATGGTGGTGGCGGCATGGTCTGAATAAAAAAGGTGTCAATTAGCTTTACCAGCATAGGGACTGAGTAAATGACAATGAGAGTTTTTATAGTCAAAGACGAGCATTATGAGGAGACTAATTTTTTTTTTTTAGTAATAGGTTTTAGAGTTCAAGGCAGGCACAAACATTGTGATTGCAAGAGTTAAGAGAAAAAGGAGAACAAAGGGTAGAGAGATAAATAGGAGTGACAGAAAAGAAAAAATACCTTCTAATAACAGTGTCAAACCTTACTATTTTTCCCTTTTATCTACTTCTATCACAAAAATTGGTTAGAATGAGTAGTTCTTCCTTTTTATTCAGATTATTTAAACCACACAACTTTTGCTTGATACACTCGCTAATAATTTGCTAAATAATTTATCCAAAAATATCAATTTTTTTTTTTACTTTAATATTGGAATTCTGATAATGAAAACATTATTTCTTAATTTAAAAACTATATTAAAAAGGAAAACTAAATATATTATTTGAATTGTTAAGATTATTTAAAATGAGAATTCAACACACATGAACAGAAAAATATTTCCTAATTGGAAATCTTTCAATTGTTTTATCTGGTACTTTTTTAGAATTTAATTAGAACACCCTCAATAAAAAGATATTCGTTAATTCATTTTTATTCTTATAACTGACAACAATCAGAGTTTAAGAAAATCTTTCACCCAAAGTGGTTCCAAATTCAATGGCCTCTGGCAAGAGTCATTGAACTAAAAGTATTGTACATGTTTCTTAGAAATTGTTTATTTTCCAATTTATTTATTCATTTCTTTGACATTTCAAGTTTGCTTTAAAGATATACTATAGAAACAGATTTTCTTCCAAACTGTAGCAGAAAAGATGCAAGTCAGTAGCACAAACGCTAGAAACACCCTTGTAACAAATTCTGGTTTGGTACACCACACCGAGAATTATGCTTAATGCACAAGAAATAATCATTCTTGCCGAGCCAGAGAATTTGCATATTAGGCGCGCTGCCAGCCTCAATCACTTACTGACGCATACATCTCATCATTCCAGCGCAGGTGCTCAGAGAGTCTGCATCATGAGCAATTTGCTCACACCTATAGGCTACGCTATGCTGGCCCTCTTGGATCTATGGGGTAATTTGCCACATAAACATAATTATTGACTTTTATTGAAAGATTCATAATGACACTTAATTGCTTTAAAAAAAACTTTTAATATAACTGTATATCAAATTTTAAATTTGCATAATTTCTCATATAACACAACTTCTTTTTTATATTGCCTAACACTCAATAACTCTTTGCATCTTAGTGGCTTTATTGCCTTGCCTGGAGTAGGATGATTACAAATAAAAGTTGAAGTCAGTTTTGAAGAATGATGTAAAATAAAGTTTGTTTTTTTTGTGTGGGGAGGGATTAAACTTCTTGTCGCTGTTTATCTCACCCTGTTCTTCACTGCAGAATGACTTCACACGTAGTTTGCCGATTTTTCGGCCTTTTTACTTCCTTTTTACAATTACTACATGGAAATTGATTTCCAAAACCAAACAAATTGCAGAGTAATTGCTCAAAGGGAGTAAATAGGCCAAAAGTCTCTTATGCCTCAAGTCATTCAGTGGTGAATCAGATACTTGTTTTAATTATTAAAACATTAAAATTTTAATTATTAAAACATTAAAATGATTAACTTGTTTTATTTATTAAAACAAGTAAACTTGTTTTAATTATTAAAACAAGTAAACTTGTTTTAATTATTAAAACATTAAAATTTTAATTATTAAAACATTAAAATGATTAACTTGTTTTATTTATTAAAACAAGTAAACTTGTTTTAATTATTAAAACATTAAAATTTTAATTATTAAAACATTAAAATGATTAACTTGTTTTATTTATTAAAACTTTCCTTCTTTTCTATGGCAGTTGCATATTTTTTGTGCTTGGTTGGGATAATTGTTTTTCATTATTTTTCTTTCTAAAATTAAAGTGGAAAAATGCATTTAACTACATAGTGTAGTCAGTTGAGCTATAAAATACCCCAAGGCATTTCTCAATCGGTTCAAACTTCAATAAACAAAAGAGTGAAAGAATTAAAAACTGCTGAAATAGTTGCCTGCTGAGTTGTTTAATTTCTTTTGTAATTTCAACATTCCTACATAGACATGAAATCTTCATGGTGTCCCCATCGACTAGAATCTCAGACTTATCAAATTCAGCCATTGAGAGCCCTAAAATAAGAGGCTGTAACATTCTCACATTTCCCGCCTGTGGAATTCCCTTCTGTTTACTTGCTTCCCCCGACAGCTACAATCTCCAACAATTTAAGTGTAAAGTCAACAGTCATCTCCTATCTCACTAACCTGCATCCTCTCTCTCAAGCTCCTTTCTCCATTCATCAGTATTCTCATCCTTCTCTTACCCACTTCCTGACACCCTCTATAACCTGTCACTCTTTCTCATAACTTTCCTCATATGTAATTCCCTGCAAAACAGTGGCAGTAAAATGCCTTCCTTGGGGCAATATGATTATAAAATATATATATATATATATATATATATATATATAGGTATAGTTGTCAGTTCGTAAACGGTGAGGATAATCCAACAAGATTTCCTTAATATAAATTATTAATAGGTAAATCCATATAGAGAGCTCAATGGGTATTAACTAGAGCGATATGAAGTTTATAAAGAAAAATTCAACACGTCATATTAGTTATAAACTATAGTTCATCTCAATGAGCTTAAACAACTCATCTGATCAGACCCTTTTACAATATTCCTCCATATTTGCCCAGTTTACACTCCACCCACATCTATTGAACAGGTGAAGAGGCTCATCCCTTGTTTCCTGTTTAGGATGTGGTTTCCGGTTTTTCTCTTTTCCAATCTTTTCACTCTTACGTAGTCCCCTTTGCATCAGTGGCGTTTTTGCCTTGCTTGGGGTGATATGATTAAAAAAAAAAAAAAAAAAAATATGGCATAAAATATATATATATATATATATATATTTTAACGAAACTTGGTTATGAATAACCGACAATTTGAAATGAATTGTTTGAAATGAGTTTATACACTGAAATGAGGTTATACATATATATATATATATGTGTGTGTGTATATGCATGTATATGCATATATATATATATATATTAATCATTTCCCCAAAGTATGCAGAGGGTTACAGTGAGAAAAATGACTAAGTACAGAGGGAATTGACATTGCATTTAAATTTTTGGAGATTGTAGCTATCAGGGAAGTAAGTAAACAGAAAGAAGTTCTACAGGTGGGAAGTGCAAGAAAAGAAACTGTTTCAGTAGAAGTAGTAGTTACATTTAAATATTTCAGTGGTAAAAGAGTGGGACCTAAATGCCAATCTAGTAGCATGTTTAAATTCATGTGGCCAGGGCACCAGGAAAAAAAAGCTAATTAGAGCAGTTGCCATGGAAATATTTGTAGAAAAAACAGAAGAAAGTCATGTCACATCAGTGAGAAAGTGACTGAAATTGAGATACCAAGTTAGAATAAATTACATTGCAGATCCTTTTTAGATTTTGTCAAGGACGTTGAGTTGAATAGCAAGAGCACCCAACCAGATATTACAACAGTATTCAATGCACAGACGAATGGTAGATTTATAAATCTACAAGATGGAATCTGACGGGAAAAACTTTCTAGCACAACACAGTGACCCAACTTTCCTAACAGTAGATGCGGCTATTATTTCGATGTAGTCGTTCCAATTCGGGTCAGTTGAAAAAGTGATGTCAAAGAGGCACAGTATCTTGCTCTCCAGAAGATTAGGATCAGCCATGCTGATAATGAGTAGGAAAGTTTTTCTATGATGGTTAAAAGGGAGCAGTTCTGTTTTGGAGGCATTCAAATTTACAAGCCATTTCTTGCTCCAGTTAACCACTGATTGGAATTTCTTTTCAAGAGCAGCAGTCAGATTTACTTTCGCAGATTTCCTATTGAAACAGAAGTAAATGATGGTGTTATCTGCATAAATGCCTACTTGATGAAGGACATAGGATAGAGCTTTGAGAAAAACTGGTGTTCATATAAAATGATCTGGAAGCCTGCCCATTCAAAATGACTTTCATTTCAGGACTTGGTAGGAACAATTGGATTAAATCAAACAATCATCCAGTAATACTGTAGCCCTGGAGCTTGCGAAGGAGGCCAGAATGCCTGAGAGTTTGTTTGTGGTATAATACAAAATATTAATTGAGATAGACATGTGGAGAAAATCTACTGGTTTTGACACTGACCAAAGGTATCACTGTTGATGGAAGCACACTGGTGTCACAAATCCCAGCCTGGTTGAATCTGTCCTTGTGGTTGAAATCAACATTGATGTTATAGTCAGTTAATGGCTCAGAAATGGCTGCTTAAAAATTATGTGAGCATTTTCTGATTAGTCAGAAAAAATGTTTGGTAAATTTTTCATTTGTTCCCCGAAGGCCTTTACCCCATCAAATCTTTCCAAAACATCCTTATTTCCATGCAAATGTATATGCTGAACTCAAATCGATAATTGTTTATTGACGAAACCTACTGTTTTTCATGTTATCGACCAGAAAAATATCAAACTTCTTGTCGCTGTTTATCTCACCCTGTTCTTCACTGCAGAATGACTTCACGCGTAGTTTGACGATTTTTCGGCCTTTTTACTTCCTTTTTACAATTACTACATGGAAATTGATTTCCAAAACCAAACAAATCGCGGAGTAATTGCTCAAAGGGAGTAAACAGGCCAAAAGTCTCTTATGCCTCAAGTCATTCAGCGGTGAATCAGATATGAGAACGGTGGTAAGGGATGAGATATAGCCCAATTTATTTTGGTCGATAACATGAAAAAAGGTAGGTTTCTTCAATAAACAATTATCGATTTGAGTTCAGCATATACGTTTGCATGGAATTAAGGATGTTTTGGAAAGATTTGATGGGGGTAAAGGCCTTCGGGGAACAAATCAAAAATTTACCAAATGTTTTATAAACCTGGTATTTTTGGATGGTATTTGAGTGCTTTTGTCAAAAGAGCCGTGAAGTGAGCATTTCCGTTAAAGAATTGGGAGTTCCGGAAAAGTATGACAATCTCAGAAAATGAAACATTCTAAATATGTGTTAGAAATTTCATTGGATTGATACATATTTTTATGATTGTATCTGATTCAGAATCATTGAGAAGTTATGGCAAAAGAATAATGAGGACTGTAAAATGTGACTAGTTAATGACAGAACAGTAAAATGTCACATCTCTATTTCTTGTGTCACATTTTTCTTTCTCTCCCAACAGCAGCCATGACCGAACTGTAGCATAGATGTCAGGTAAACTTCAGCTACCATTAGTCATTCCAACTACCACTTACAAAATGTTTTTTTCTCACTTGAATCTACGTTAACTTCAGAAAAGTACCTTTTTCTATGAGACTGAACAATTCTACTGCACTATGAATATATAGTCATACAACTGATATTGAGTGCTTTCAGATAAGTACCGCGCATATATAATATATAAATAATAAAATATACATAACAAATTGTATGTATATATATATATATATATATATATATATGCATGGTACTTATTTGAAACGCTCAATATCAGTGATAGAGCTAACATATTCAGTTAGAGAAGTGTAAGTTTGTGACCCTGACGATCGCAAAAGCGTCAAACCCAGGGTCACAAACTCACACCTATCTAACTGAATATATATTATTAACTATAGTAATTACAATACTAATAGTAACAGAACTAATTCTGCCAAAACTAGTACTAATTAAGCTATAATTTAAATCGTCTTGAACAACCCACCAAGGACGAACTCGGAGGGAAAAGAAGGGGACGTAAAAAAAGAAACAAAGTACATGAACAAAAAGCCAAGTACCTGTAAGAAAGAAAAAACCCCAACACGAAAACCCTAACACTAAAGCGCTCAATACGAAAGTAGAGCAACAAACTTAAAGGTTGTAAACTATTTGGACGTAACCCTCAATATTAGTACTGGTACGGTCACTCCGTACATTAAAGAAAATTATATTCCCATAGATGTCAATAATAAATCTAATCACCCAAAACATATCATGAATAGCATTCCTAAGGGTATTGCGATTATCCACCAATTCGTTTAACTGCAATATTTTTGATAAATACAAAAAAACTTACCAAGAGGCGTTGATCAAAAGTGGATACAGAGATAAACTAGAATTTATTAAATCTAAATCTCCCAAAAATAAAAATAGACAAAGGAGGATTATTTGGTTTAATCCTCCCTTTAACAAGGAAGTAAAAACCAAGATAGGTAAAATATTCTTTTTGATTGTAAAACGAAATTTTGGCAAAGATAGCCCTTTACACAAAATTTTTAACAAAAATACGATAAAATTGAGTTATTCTTGTTTGCCCAATATAGGTAAACTCATAAACGGTCTAAACAGAACTAAAATAAGAAAGTCTAATGCTAACAATAATATAACATGCAATTGTAGAGTCAAATCCAATTGTCCATTAAACGGTAAATGCCAGCAATCTTGCGTGGTATATAAAGTTAACGTGTACAAAAATGAGAAGGACGTATATAGGTGCCACACAAGACACCTTTAAGATTAGGTATTATAACCACTCCAGCACCTTTAAACATGAAAAATATAGCCATAATACATAGCTAGCGTCCTATGTATGGGAAATTAAAAATACTACGAATAAAGATCCCATTTTGAAATGGGAAATACTAAAACGGTGTTCCAAATATAAACCAGGCAGTAAATTCTGTAATTTATGTGGGGAGGAAAAATTAGCTATTGCATTATTTGAACCCGCACAGGATTTACTTCACTAAATCCAAAATCCAACATAAATGCAAGCATATGAAAAGTAGCCTTTCACTTAATTGTTCTCTTTTTAATATTTTTTTTTTTTGTTATTATAATAATAAATTGTTTCCCCAACCCTGACCCTTCTTGTGTGTTGGTATCTTCTTTGTTTTGAACTCTAGAACCTATATATTTGCTACTTTAATTCTTTGCTGTTAGCCAATTTACCCTGAAGAACCATAGGGTGAAACCTCGGTAGGTTTATTGGCTCGTGCTTAGATTTTCTGTGACTGAATATATATATATATATAAGTTTCATTATATACTGCCAATGAGGAAAATTTAATAAATTTTATCAAGTTTTTCCAGCATCCTAACATTTCTCCATCTGTTGTTGATAAAGATCATAAAAATTATCCATAATTTTTATCATTTAATGTGCTATAGGCATTTTTAATGGTGTTTATTTTTCCGGTATGTAATTAGGACGCTGGAAAAACATAATAGAAAATTAAAATTAAATCTTTCTTGCTGGCCATATGTAATGAAAAATATTTTAAGAAAGGTTGCTGCCCATGTATACATTATAGAATCTATAATATAGATAAAGTCTTATACATATATATATATATATATATATATTAAAAAAGGATTAATTCAAAGATGTTGAATGGCCATTTCGATATGACGATCCCCACGGGGAGCGACACATCACCTCAGCAACAGAAAAAAACCTTTCAGAAACTGGAGAAAAATTAGTCTACTTTTCCTTTTTAAATAGATTGCAAAGAAATTAAAAAATAAATAATAAAATAAAATAAAATAAAATAAAAATAAAAATAAAGGGAAAGAAAAAGAAAAGGAAAAAGAAAAAGAAAAGGATAGAATAAAATCAAATAAATAAGAAAAGAAAAAAAAAGAAAAGAAAAAAAATTGACATCGTCTGGGTTCGCAAAAAAAAGGGGAGAATGTAACTAAAAATTAACAGACAGCCGTGTTGAATCGACGTCATTTAAAGCAACACGGAAAAAAGTTGGTAAGAGAGATAAAAGAAGGAAGGGAGGGAAAAAGAAAGAAACTAAAGAAAAAATTTTTTTTAAATATTACAGACGCTGGACAAATTCAAAAATCTAATTTCCCCAAAACGTTGAAGTATTAAAAAAAACCTTTACTTAAAAAGGCATAATTATTGATAAAAGGGAATAAAAAGATATAGGATTTGAAATAAAATTATTTTTTAAAAAATTAGGTCATTTGAAATTAAACTAAATAAAGACAATACTAGGTAAAAAAAAAAAAAAAAAAATTAAAATTAAAATTAAAAAATTTTTTTAAAATAATAAAAAATTATAGAAAAATATAGAATTTAAAAATTAAAAATTAGAAGTTAAATTTTAAAATCCGCCCTATGGCGGCACTTGTTTATAAATTCCCTTCTAAAGTTCAAAAGTAAGTCCTGATGAGGATACTTCAAAATCAGAATCTTCTCCAATAAACACAGACGACACCTATCACGAAAACTTTTAGGAGTACAAGCTGAGCCTATTAATTTCCAGCTGATTATGGGGTCCTGCCCCTCCTCCTTCATTTCCCAGAACCTACGTGATAGTGCCGTCTGGAATCTCTGTTTAGGGTTCGAAAACGAGTACCTGTGATTATAAAGCCTCTGTTTGAAAGAGCCCGCGGACATGCCAATATAGGTCCGGTAACTGTCTCAGTTATTAGATGGAGAAATGCGGGTCTTCCTTATCTAATATATATATCTATATACATATACATAAATTCCTAATATATATATATATATATATAAATCTTTATACATATACATAAACTAATATATATATATAAATCTTTATACATATACATAAATCTTAATATATATATATAAATCTTTATACATATACATAAATCTTAATATATATATATAAATCTTTATACATATACATAAATCTTAATATATATATATAAATTTATACATATACATAAATCTTAATATATATATATACCTTTATACATATACATAACTAATATATATATAAATCTTTATACATATACATAAATCTTAATATATATATATAAATCTTTATACATATACATAAATTAATATATATATATATAAATCTTTATACATATACATAAATCTTAATATATATATATATAAATCTTTATACATATACATAAATCTTAATATTATATATAAATCTTTATACATATACATAAATCTTAATATATATATATAAATCTTTATATTATTATTATTATAATCTTAATATATATATATAAATCTTTATACATATACATAAATCTTAATATATATATATAAATCTTTATATTATATATAAATCTTAATATATATAAATCTTTATACATATACATAAATCTTAATATATATATATAAATCTTTATACATATACATAAATCTTAATATATATATATATATATATATATATATATAAATCTTTATACATATACATAAATCTAATATATATATATATATATATATAAATCTTTATACATACATAAATATATATATATATATATATATATATATATATATATAAATCTTTATACATATACATAAATCTTAATATATATATATATATATATATATATATAAATCTTTATACATATACATAAATCTTAATATATATATATATATATATATATATATATATATATATATAAATCTTATACATATACATATATAATATATATATATATATATATATAAATCTTTATACATATACATAAATCTAATATATATATATATATATATATATATATATATATATATATATAGATAAATCTTAATATATATATATATATATATATATATATCTTTCTACATATACATAAATCTTAATATATATATATATATATATAAATCTTTCTACATATACATAAATCTTAATATATATATATATATATATATATATATATATATCTACATATACATAAATCTTAATATATACACACACACACACACACACACACACACACACACACACACATATACATAAATCTTAATATATATATATATATATATAAATCTTTATACATATACATAAATCTTAATATATATATATATATATAAATCTTTATACATATACATAAATCTTAATATATATATATATATATATATATATATAAATCTTTATACATATACATAAATCTTAATATATATATATATATATAAATCTTTATACATATACATAAATCTTAATATATATATATATATATAAATCTTTATACATATACATAAATCTTAATATATATATATATATAAATCTTTATACATATACATAAATCTTAATATATATATATATAAATCTTTATACATATACATAAACGAATATGTATATATATATATATAAATCTTTATACATATACATAAATCTTAATATATATATATATATAAATTATACATATACATAAATCTTAACATATATATATATATATAAATCTTTATACATATACATAAATCTTAATATATATATATATATATATATATATAAATCTTTATACATATACATAAATTCTAATATATATATATATAAATCTTTATACATATACATAAATCTTAATATATATATATATATATATATAAATCTTTATACATATACATATGTCTTAATATATATATATATATATATAAATCTTTATACATATACATAAATCTTAATATATATATATATATAAATCTTTATACATATACATAAATCTTAATATATATATATATAAATCTTTATACATATACATAAATCTTAATATATATATATATATAAATCTTTATACATATACATAAATCTTAATATATATATATATATATAAATCTTTATACATATACATAAATCTTAATATATATATATATAAATCTTTATACATATACATAAATCTTAATATATATATATATATATATATATAAATTTTTATACATATACATAAATCTTAATATATATATATATATATATATAAATCTTTATACATATACATAAATCTTAATATATATATATATATATATATATAAATCTTTATACATATACATAAATCTTAATATATATATATATATATATATAAATTCCTATACATATACATAAATCTTAATATATATATATATATATATAAATCTTTATACATATACATAAATCTTAATATATATATATAAATCTTTATACATATACATAAATCTTAATATATATATATAAATCTTTATACATATACATAAATCTTAATATATATACATAAATCTTTATACATATACATAAACCTTAATATATATATATAAATTTTTTTATACATATACATAAATCTTAATATATATATATATATATAAATCTTTATACATATACATAAATCTTAATATATATATATAACCTTATACATATACATAAATCTTAATATATATATATAAATCTTTATACATATACATAAATCTTAATATATATATATATAAATCTTTATACATATACACATAAATTAATATATATATATAAATCTTTATACATATACATAAATCTTAATATATATATATAAATCTTTATACATATACATAAATCTTAATATATATATATAAATCTTTATACATATACATAAATCTTTATACATATACATAAATCTTAATATATATATATATATATATAAATCTTTATACATATACATAAATCTTAATATATATATATATATATAACCTTTATACATATACATAAATCTTAATATATATATATATATATATAAATCTTTATACATATACATAAATCTTAATATATATATATATATAAATCTTTATACATATACATAAATCTTAATATATATATATATATAAATCTTTATACATATACATAAATCTTAATATATATATATATATAAATCTTTATACATATTCATAAATCTTAATATATATATATATATATATAAATCTTTATACATATACATAAATCTTAATATATATATATATATAAATCTTTATACATATACATAAATCTTAATATATATATATATATAAATCTTTATACATACACATAAATCTTAATATATATATATATATATATATAAATCTTTATACATATACATAAATCTTAATATATATATATATATATATAAATCTTTTATACATATACATAAATCTTAATATATATATATATATATATAAATCTTTATACATATACATAAATCTTAATATATATATATATATATAAATCTTTATACATATACATAAATCTTAATATATATATATATATATATAAATCTTTATACATATACATAAATCTTAATATATATATATATATATATAAATCTTTATACATATACATAAATCTTAATATATATATATATATATATAAATCTTTATACATATACATAAATCTTAATATATATATATATATATATAAATCTTTATACATATACATAAATTCAATATATATATATATATATATAAATCTTTATACATATACATAAATCTTAATGTATATATATATATATATAAATCTTTATACATATACATAAATCTTAATATATATATATATATATATAAATCTTTATACATATACATAAATCTTAATATATATATATATAATATATATATATAAATCTTTATATACATATACATAAATCTTAATATATATATATATATATATATAAATCTTTATACATATACATAAATCTTAATATATATATATATATATATATATATATATAAATCTTTATACATATACATAAATCTTAATATATATATATATATATATATATATATATATAAATCTTTATACATATACATAAATCTTAATATATATATATATATATATATATATATATAAATCTTTATACATATACATAAATCTTAATATATATATATATATATATATATATATATATAAATCTTTATACATATACACAAATCTTAATATATATATATATATATAAATCTTTATACATATACATAAATCTTAATATATATATATATATATATAAATCTTTATACATATACATAAATCTTAATATATATATATATATATATAAATCTTTAAACATATACATAAATCTTAATATATATATATATATAAATCTTTATACATATATATAAAATCTTAATATATATATATATATAAATCTTTATACATATACATAAATCTTAATATATATATATATATAAATCTTTATACATATACATAAATCTTAATATATATATATATATAAATCTTTATACATATACATAAATCTTAATATATATATATAAATCTTTATACATATACATAAATCTTAATATATATATATAAATCTTTATACATATATATAAATCTTAATATATATATATAACCTTTATACATATACATAAATTTTAATATATATATATAAATCTTTATACATATACATAAAATCTTAATATATATATATAAATCTTTATACATATACATAAATCTTAATATATATATATAAATCTTATACATATACATAAATCTTAATATATATATATAAATCTTTATACATATACATAAATCTTAATATATATATATAAATCTTTATACATATACATAAATCTTAATATATATATATAAATCTTTATACATATACATAAATCTTAATATATATATATATAAATCTTTATACATATACATAAATCTTAATATATATATATAAATCTTTATACATATTCATAAATCTTAATATATATATATATATATATATATATATAAATCTTTATGCATATACATAAATTTTAATATATATATATATATATATATATAAATCTTTATGCATATACATAAATCTTAATATATATATATATATATATATATATATATATATATAAATCTTTATGCATATACATAAATCTTAATATATATATATATATATAAATCTTTATACATATACATAAATCTTAATATATATATATATATATAAATCTATATACATATACATAAATCTTAATATATATATATATATATATATATATAAATCTTTATACATATACATAAATTTTAATATATATATATATAAATTTTTATATATATACATAAATCTTAATATATATATATATATATATAAATCTTTATACATATACATAAATCTTAATATATATATATATATAAATCTTTATACATATACATAAATCTTAATATATATATATATATA
>JBBBDQ010001457.1:815000-1135000 GCA_037127315.1 Ascarosepion bandense
AAATTTTTATACATATACATAAATCTTAATATATATATATGTATATATAAATCTTTATACATATACATAAATCTTAATATATATATATGTATATATAAATCTTTATACATATACATAAATCTTAATATATATATATATATATATAAATCTTTATACATATACATAAATCTTAAAATATATATATATATATATATAAATCTTTATACATATACATAAATCTTAATATATATATATATATATATATATAAATCTTTATACATATACATAAATTTTAATATATATATATATATATATATATATATAAATCTTTATACATATACATAAATCTTAATATATATATATATATATAAATCTTTATACATATACATAAATCTTAATATATATATATATATATAAATCTTTTATACATATACATAAATCTTAATATATATATATAAATCTTTATATATATCCATAAATCTTAATATAATATATATAAATCTATACATATAATATAAATTTTAATATATATATATAAATTCTTTATATATACATAACTAATATATATATATAAATCTTTATACATATACATAAATTTAATATATATACATAAATCTAATATATATATATAAATCTTTATACATACATAAATCTTAATATATATATATAAATTATATACATATACATAAATCTTAATATATATATATATATAAATCTTTATACATATATATAAATTAATATATATATATAAATTATAATATATACATAAATCTTAATATATATATATATATATACATATATAAATCTTAATATATATATATAAATCTTTATAATATATAAATCTAATATATATATAAATTATATATATAATATAAATCTTTAATATATATATATATATACATATACATAACTACATATATATAAATCTTTATACATATACATAAATCTTAATATATATATATAAATCTTTATATATATACATAAATCTTAATATATATATATATAAATTTATACATATACATAACTAATATATATATAAAATCTTATATATATATAAATCTATATATATATATAAATCTTATACATATATAATCTATTATATATATATATATATAATATTATACATAAATCTCAATATATATATATATATATATATATATATAAATCTTTATACATATACATAAATCTTAATATATATATATATATAAATTTATATATATATAACGAATATATATATATATATATATATATAAATCTTTATACATATACATAAATTTTATAATATATATATATATATATATATATATATATTATGTATATCTTATTATATATATATATATATATATATATATATACATAAATCTTAATATATATATATATATATATCTTTATACATACATATAAATTTTATATATATATATATATATATATCTTTATACATATACATAAATCTATATATATATATATATATATATATATATATATATATAAATTTTTATACATATACATAAATCTTTATATATATATATATATATATAAATCTTATACATATACATAAATCTTTATTTATATATATATATATATATATATATATATATATATATATACATACATACATACATATATATAATATATATTTGTAATTAATTATTTTTGACATTATTTTTACCGATACTCGTATTTAAGTAGATATTCTGTTTTTAATTAAACAGTATTTTATAATACCGGCCTGATTATTTCACGATAAATTTTTATGATGAAAATGTGTGCTACCCAGCAGGATTCGAACCTGCGACCCCTATTACATAGGGGAAGCATACCATTTGATCTGGTATCGTCTTGATAATAATGTCCAAAATAATTTATTTCAAATTGTCGGTTGCTTATAACCAAGTTTCATTAAATTTCGTTAATTTCCGTATTGTTTGACATTACGATACATTACAGAGCAGATATGGTTTGTTTACGATAGATTGAAAATTGTGTTATATAAGCATGATAAAAACCTCGTCTGATCAAGTGGTCAAGACGGTACCAGATCAAATGCTATGCTTCCCCTATGTAATAGGGGTCGCAGGTTCGAATCCTGCTGGGCATCCAGCACATAATTGTGTTAAAAAGCATGATAAAAACCTCGTCTGATCAGGAGGCTATCCATAGTCAAGTGGTTAAGACAGTACCAGATCAAATGGTAGCTTCCCCTATGTAAATAGGGGTCGCAGGTTCGAATCCTGCTGGATGGCACACATTTTCGCAATAAAAATTTATCGTGAAATAATCAGGCCGGTAGATATAAATATAAAATACTGTTTAATTAAAAACAGAATATCTACTTAAATACGAGTATCGGTAAAAATAATGTCCAAAATAATTCATATAATCTTCTATCATTGTTAAGAAGACATGCTTGTTACTATGTATCCAGTCAGTCTTTTTTCTTTATTCAAATGATGTCATTGTTGGTTGAGTGTGTTTGAAGTATGTAGAGATAATGACTAGGTAACACATGTATTATTTTGAACAAAACAAGGAATTTATTTACAAATTTACACAAGTAGCTTATTTCAGAACAAGTAATGAAACATTAAAAGTTTGTATTTTCAATGAATTGTCAATAAAAGAAAATGTTCATATTAAATAACAAACGCACAGTAAATTTTAAAAATGCTTAAAACAAATTGAGAGTCATTGTTTTACATAAACGTTATATGGTTGTATTCAACATAAATAAAAAGACATATTTTAAGGTACTTAGCTTCGAAGTTAAACAGAGTTCTTTGAAATTCCACTACTCTCATTAGAGACTAATAATGTATCAGCGTGTAATTTGATACCAGGGTTATTCAGACACATGGGACTCTGCCTTTCTTTCTTTTTATTGACAGTGAGTAGGCGAAGAGGAAGAAGGAGAGATAAAGAAAGAAGCATAAGGGAGAAAGTGAGAGGGTAGTGAATGAGGGTTACCAGGACATTTGTGTCTGATCATTTATCAGAGAATCTTCTGCTACATTGTGACTGGTTGCTCTCTCTATTCTCTGCTCTCTTCTCTTTGATTCAACTTTCTTTATCTATTTATATAAAAATTGATTTGACATCGGCTTGTTACTTTTTCTCAGTTTCTAAACCGCTCCCTTTTCATTGGTTTAAGTAAATTTTTACATAGGCTCGCTAAACTTTACCTTGATCTTTTCTTCAGCCTGGAGCCAATCCCATTTTCTATTGATCAAAATAAATTTTCACACTGGCTTGCAAAGTTGAAAACAGTGAAAAAAAGTGAGTTATATTCATTCCATATTCACCACATGTTAATGCATTCAATGAACAATACGTAGTACAAAAGCCTATTTAAAAAAAAATCACTTGTTCTGATGTGTTCTTACATGCCTTCCATTTATTGACCAATCTGCAAAGACTAGTCACAAATGTGAGCTTCAAACTTTGTTTTTCAATCATCATCTCTGTTAAGAAACACGGGTCATCTCTGTAGCAAGTTTTGTACTAATGTAATTTTTTTTTATCTGGACTTACATGTCGGAAATTGTCATAACTGCTTTTTTAATTAATTTAATTTTTAATTAGTTTAATTGTAATTTAAACTTTGCAAGGTGGATTCCACAGGATGATGGATAACATCTTCCGATACATGGAGTATACATTTATATATATTGATGATATTTTAAGATACTCCAATGACGATGATTCTCACTCTGAACATCTAGATCAAGTATTTTGGAAGTAAAGTGAGTATGATCTTAAAATTTCTATTTCAAAATGTATTTTCAAATGCTACAGAACTTCTTGTGTTTTCATGTTTTGAATGAAGGAATCAAACCTAAGTGTAATAAGCTTCAGGACCTGAACAATTTTCCTCCTCCCAAGGATTCAAAGTGAAAACACTAAACTGGCAGCACTGAAAATAAGTTTTTATTTAGTGTAATAAAATGTAACTTTAAAAATGTATGACTTTTAAGTCATACTTATCAAACACTTTACACAAAAAATATTTATTTTTCAATATTTCTTTTTCTTATCAATGCACTTCATTCAAATTGAATATTCATCATAGTCATATCAAACATTATAGTAAAGTTAAAAATTATATCTCAAAACCGACTACGGATTTATTAATTGCACTCTTAACATTTTTTTCCATTTGGTATCGCGTCATTCAATTTAGGGGAGACTACTCTTGTTTACTGAACGCGCCAAACACGCGACTGTGTCGCTTGTTTTAATTGGTTGAACATTGACAAATCACAAAGAGCGACATATAATTTTAAATTGAAAAATAGAGGCAAATCGGGGTATGAGTATGTAATCGTAATCAAGGAATAAACGAAACAAAATTTCGGATAAATTATTTTATTTAATAAGAACCACAACTAAAGTAAGTATCTTTGTTTCTAGTATGAACATTGATTTTTTAAAAAAAATATATATTGCATTGTTTTTCTTTTTTACTGCACCATTTTTAAGCGATAAATTCATTTTGTTTTCCTTTTTTTTTAAGTGAAGCACATTTCCAGAAATAAACAAAATCAGCCTTTTACTAAACTAATTAGTTGACACTGAAAACTCTTGTACAAATAAAACTAAAATAGACTAAATTCTAATGTATGGGTACGTAGTGAAAAGTTTTTTACAGCAATCAATTCTTTTCTTGAATCTGACTTTTTTTCTTTCTTTTTTTTTTTCTTTGTGATAAAAATGTTTCACAAACTTTTATTTTATCATTTATAAAAATTATCATTTATAAAAATTATTTATGTTTACTAAAAATGTTAAAATAAAACATTATGTTTGTGTAACTGTTGAATGTAGAGAGGGCAAACTTTGTGAGTTGTGACGTAATAATTTTCAAGAGACCTTTTTTTTTTTTTTTAAGAAAGTAAACAAAAAATACTTAGATGGTACTTGTCTGAAAAAGTAGTAGTCTAATAATTTGGAATATCATGGCATTACGTTACGATATACGTTTAAAATAAAAATAAATCATTTGTTTTGTTAATAAATAAAAATAAAATAATAAAACTCCTTAATGTATTGTAAATGATTCCTTTTTCTATTTGAAAGATCATAAATCGTTTAAAGTTAAAGTAAAGTTAAAACATATAATTTTACGAATTTCAATAAGTCATTAAAGTTAAAGTAAGAAGACGTTTTCATTTTTAAAAAGTTTTTTACTGTCATGTCAATTTTATCATCGATCCGCCATTTTAAATTGAGAATATTAATGATGACAGAAATTTTAAACAATTCCAAAAAATTCTTAAAAATGAAATAAATATTTATCCAAGATATCAGTTTATATGAAATTAAGGATTAACAATTTCGGGGAAAGTATTACTTTCTTTTATATGGCATCCAAACACATCCCGATATGTTCCACCTGTCAACAAGTCCGTAAAAACCAAAAAAACAGATCCGACGTTTTTTTAGTTTTTTTTTAATTTATCGGATTTACCCCGAGCAAGACGAGTCACGTAGCATTTGAATAAAGTGGTTGCTGGGTGTGAAAGAATTAGACAGCAGAAACCATAAAGAGCGAGAGCAATATCAAGGGAGACAGAACTTATTGACATTGCATTTTAGCATATTCAGTATGACCCGGATATAAGAGAACTTTTATCCGGTCCCGACAACTCTCTTATATCAGGTTACACTGTACATTTGCACGGAAATAAGGATGTTTTGGAAAAATTTGAAGGAGTAAAGGCCTTCGGGGAATAAATAAAAAATTTACCGTAAAAAATACTTTTTTGAACTTTCCTCTTAATTTTTTGGACGGGTAAACTTTTTTTTTTTTTTTTTTAGTTTGGGACTTACTTTTTTCTTCATACTATAAGTTACTGTTAGTATATTAGTGAAGGTACCTATATTACTCAAATCGATAATTATTTATTGAAGAAACCTACCTTTATTGATGTTAACGACCAGAAACAAATCGAACTTCTCGCTCTTTATCTCACCCCTCAACCACCTTTGAATTAAATATGTCATTCAGTGCTGAATGTCTTTAGGCGTAGTAAGCTAATTTTCGGCCTATTCACTTCCTTGTGCAATTAGTACGCGATTTGTTTTGTTTCGGAACTCAATTTCCGCTGAAAGTTGTGTGTATTTGCGTGTTTTGTTTTTTTTTTCTCCTTTTTTGGGGTGGTATAGAATTTTTTTTAAGAAAGTTAACTTTCAAATCATAAATGTATGAAAATAAGTGTAGTTTAATTAACCTTCAAATGCATGGTGTGTTTTTGCGTGTTTTTTTTTTTTAAATTTCAGAAGAAAGTTAACTTTCAAATATATGAAAATAAGTGATAACTGTAGTTTTACTTAACCTTCAAATATAAGAAAACTAGCAGTATAACCTGGCATTGCTCAAGTGTAATGAAAGCTTTAAAACTAATCCATGGTCCTGGAGCTTAGACTCTTTGGACGTTGGCACGAATGACTAAAAAGCAATAGTTGTTTCCTGTTAAAGTGAAACTGTAGACTGAAAGAAAAATGAATGGACGTAAGTCAAATTTTGATTTCCTGGCATCGATATCAAATAAGTTTTTTTCATCGTAAACTGAATTTTGAAGGCTAAATAAGTTCTCTGAGTAAATGGTATCATGGCTGAGACTAAGAACTACAATTATACCTACTTAGAGGCAAACCCAAAGCAAAAACTAAAATAAAAGGGTTGAAAAAATACAGACATACAGGCAGATAAACAGAGACACACACACACACACACACACAAACATCTTGCCTTTTATATATATATATATATATATATTATCGATTTTCTGCACTATTGTAAAAACTTCAACCTTGAAACTTCTGAATATCGTTTCTTTTGTCTTTGTCTATGTGTGTCAAATTTGATTAAAATCGGACCACTCCTTCTATAACCTGATTTTTTTCGATTATCGATTTTTGATCTTTATTGGGGGGTACCTCGACACAAAACCTAGCTAAGAACACTTGCAGACACTTATAGTACAACTGTGTAAATTTTCAAGAAAATCGGTTCGGCCATTTCGGAGTCTATAGATAACAGACACACAAACACAGTTCCATTTATAAATAAGTTTAGATTTAGATTAGATTAGATATATTTGCATGTTTTTTCCCATTTTTTTTTATGAATATAAGTGATAATTGTAGTATTACTTAATTTTTTCCGATGAAAGTTAACTTTCAAATATATGAAAACATAGAATTTTTTTAAAAAAGAAACTTTCAAATATATGAACATAAGTGACGAGTGTAGTTTAATTAACCTTCAAATATATAAGTAACACAAAAAAAGGAAAAAAAAAAAACACGCAATAACCCTAACCCTAAATTTCTATTTGAAAGTTAACTTTCTTAAAAAAAAAAATCTACAGCCCAAAAAAAAAAAAGGAGAAAAAAACGCAGTTACACGCAACTTTCAGCAGAAATTGAGTTACGAAACAAAAAAATTGCATAGTAATTGCACAAAGGAAGTAAATAGGCCAAAATAAGCATCCTATGCCTAAAGTCATTCAGCACTGAATTAGATATGAGAATGGTGGTTGGGGGTGAGATAAAGAGCTAGAAGAAGTTCCATTTTTTTTTTTTTTTTTTTTTCTGGTCGTTATCATCAATAAAGTTAGGTTTCTTCAATAAACAATTATCAATTTGAGATTAGCATATACATTTGCATGGAAATAAGGATGTTTTGGAAAGATTTGAAGGGGTAAAGGCCTTCGGGGACTAAATCAAAAATTTACCTTTTTTACTCACTTTAAAGAATTTTAAATCCTTTCTAACACGTTCGAAATTTTTTGTAAAAAATCTTTTGTTTTTCGTCAGTGGATAACCAAATTGTTATTCCTACCATTACCAGAGTTTAGGTAACTAAGTCCCCCCCCCCCCCCCGGTGAAAAACATTAATTTGGAAATTCTTGCAAAAATCAAATAATTGTCCTATTTTGATAAAACTTTCCAGATATATTCATTCATTCATGAAATGAAATTATTTTTGAAATTATCAATTTTTAGAAAATCTTGGTTAACATATTTTACATCTGTCTCTTAACCCTCCCCACCCCCATAAATTCAGGAAATTTTAGAAAATTTAAAATTTTGTTTAGAATTATTATTATTATTTTTTTTTTTTTTTTTTTTTTTTAGTTAAATGCAAGACTTCTTTCTTAGAGAATGCAAATCATCTATTATTTTTTTTTTTTCCAAGCAGTTGACTGTTTTTCCAAAAATCTCAAAGTAAAAATAAAAAAAATGAAATACAATTATGACATTATTTAATTGGATAAGTTTTTAATTGCTTTTAAAATAACATACATACATTATATATATATATATATATATATATATAAAATACATACATTTTATATATATATATATGTGGGTGTGTGTTAAATATGTACTTAATTATCTCTTATATATCTGATGTATATAAATATATACCAGAGATTGAGAATACATCAGTTTAGGTAACATGATATGCGAGTGTGTATATACACCCATGGAAGCCCTATGCTTATAAAGAGTATGAGTAAATGTATAAATGTATGAGTATGGAAACACTAAAACCTAAAAAGATAAAAAAAAGAAATCAGTGGATATGTAATTGGAGTAGATAGATCTATCTATTGCCCGGTTCACACTCCACCCACGTCTATTGAACAACAGGTTAAGAGGCTCATCCCTTGTTCCCTGTTTAGGATGTGGTTTCCGGCTTTTCTCTTTTCCAATCTTCTCACTTTGGTTTCTTTTTTTTTTTTTTTCAATTGGAGTAGATAGATCTATCTATCGCCCGGTTCACACTCCACCCACGTCTATTGAACAGGTTAAGAGGCTCATCCCTTGTTCCCTGTTTAGGATGTGGTTTCTGGCTTTCTCTTTTCCAATCTTTTCACTATTACGTAGCCCCCTGCACATCAGTGGCGTTACCACCTTGCTCGGAGGGGATATGATTAAAAAAGAAAAAATGTAAAATTAAACAAAATCACAAGGTAAGTATATGTGGGAATATATAAATAGGTATATGTGGATTTAAGTTAATATAAGTAAGTGGGTTGACCTGATGAGGTCAAAGATACACCTAAAGTCAGGGGAATTTTTTTTTTTTTTTCAGAGATCATACCATCTAAGACAGTCAAATAACTTCAAACTCACACTAACGGATACTACCCATATTTGGAACTGGACTATATCTCTTTCTCCCCTCCCCTCCTGTTTCTTCATTTTTTTCTTTCCTCCTTCCCCTCACAAATATTGTCATTTAATTATTTGTTTGTAATTTTATGTTTGTTATTATTATTTCTATTATGTTCCCTCTTCATTTAAGAAAACGTTCATTCCGGCAGAAATTTTATGCCAGATGGAGGAATATTGTAAAAGGGTCTGATGAGATGAGCTGTTTAAGCTCATTGGAATGAACTATAGTTTATAACAAACATGAAGTGTTGAGTTTTCCTTTATAAACTCTATATATATATATATATATATATATATATAAAGGATATTGTAGTCTGAAAAAATTCAATAATTTTCTTTTTTTCTTAATTATAACTTATAAAATTTCAAAATCTTTTTAAAACATTCTACAATCTGTGGTTAGGTTCTTAAGTGAGAACTATATTTACTAATTGAAAAGTTTAATACAAATATTAAGCCAATAGAATTTAAATTTTTTTTTTTTTTTTTTGTATAGGAAGTTTTTTAAGTATGGTATTTTCTATGTTATATTAAAAGGTCATGTTTCCCCTTAAAGGAAAAAAATTTGAACAATTATGTCAATTTTGGTCAACCATACTTGGCTGTCATTTGCTTATTGCTCAGTTGGCACCTCGGTGATTTAAAAAAAATATTTTTTATCTTAAATTTCATGCTATAAACAAGTAATACTTGTGTAAGTAAGATTAATTTAACTTTAAATTTGCTAATTTTTCTAAAATAACATGTCACAAATGTATATTTCAGTTTTGCAAAAATTTAAAAGCCGAGAATTAACTTTTGTTCCCATGTGTGTCAGTTGCTCAAAAATGGCCGAAAAATGGAAAAATTTTAGATTCCAATCAATATAATTTCTGTTTGAAACATACAAGAGTATTTTGCTTACTGGAAAAAACTAAATTTAATCATTTAGCTTTCAATTAAAGCTAAAATAAAAGTTTCAAGAAAACTTTTTATTTTTAGAAATTCAATTTAAAAGTTAGCTACCAAAAATGAGTGGAGGTACCCACATTTAAATTTTTTGAAGATTAAAGTTAACGGGAAAGCATAAAGCCAAAATTGAGTTCCACAAGCAAGAAAAGAAACTGTTAGCATATAAGTTCTAACCAATTCAGTTGTAAATTGATAAGACCTTGTTGCCAATCTTGTACTGCACTTACATTCATAAAGTCTACATACCATATCAAAGAGCAATATTTATTTTGTAAATATACAAAATATGGCACAAGGCCAAAGTAGGAGATGGAGAAAGGATGGTGTCTTTCACTGTCACTGATTCAAACATACTACAATATTCCTTACACCAAAACAATATGTACTTTTTTACTTTTCTTACAACATCCACCATAATACCTCAGAATCTCTATGAAGTTCCAACTAGTCCCTATATGTACAATTTTTGTCTGGGGGAAAGGATGTAATAAACAATCTGAAAAATCTAAATCTCACTGTATATTTACAATATATGCTCAAACCTATTTACAAGAAACTAAATGAAATACTGCTAGTAATTACAAAAAAAAAAAACCTTCAGTTCCTAAATGTGGCATAAACGAGAGGTTAGTCAGTTAAGTGCCATACATGATGCATGCTTGGGCAATCATGTCTCAAAAGAGGCATAACTGACTGGGCAGAAGATTATCCTATAGTAGGTTTCCATTACATTCTGCAGTAGACTGGTTTCCAGCTAAGGCTATAGAACCTAGTCTGTCCTGTTATTTGACATAGCTAGAGGGGAAAGAGATGTATTATTAAGTAGTAATTAATGGGGGATCAGTTTATTACTTCATAACAGAAAACCGACCCCCCACTTTATGGCCACTAGAAGTTTTAGTTATGTTTCCAACTATCATTTTCAGTCAGTCAGTTAAGTGCCATATGTGATACACGCTTTGAGCAATCATGTCTCGAAAGAGACATAACTGACTGGACAGAATATTATCCCGCAGTAGGTTGCCATTACTTTCTGCGGTAGACTGGTTGCCAGCCAAGTAACTGGACGGAAGAGACGGATTAATACCTTTCCCAAGAGTATTTGTGCATAAGTGCATGCAAGGAATTCAACTGAAATTTGAACTCGCCTCCCCGATTTCTCATTTCGAGCCAATATCCACTGGACCACAATGCACATCCATACCACAACTGGACAAAATTTACACAAGGCTAAGTAACTTAAACAATTATTCATCCAGACAAACACTTAACCAAACACATCAACAAATACGAACAAGGCACACCCGAAATATGAAAGGTGTCCTGCATCAATCAGAAAATTAACATTTCTGGACAACTAGCAGAGGAGGGAGGAATTAAACTAAAGAAAGTGGGAGCAGAAATAAAAAAAGGGGCCAATGAGCATACATTCCCTAGCCAAGTTAATTTTGAAAGAAGAAACTAAAGACAAAAAACAGCCCTAAAGAAACTAATCTAATTTTGGGTGAGGTTGCCAATGTTCAATCCAGCTAGAACAATTTCCTTATGCCTAACTGGAATCAAAGTGGCACTCTAAACTCTTACTCAACACAGATGTGCAAGACTCTCCCACTTTTTATCAAATTCTGATGGAGGGAGTCATCGTCTTTCCATACTAATCTTGATTTTAAACTGAAGCTTACAGAAAAATATCAATTGGGAAGAGGTGAACTTCTTGTCTTTATAGAATTCTTTCTGATGTGTCATCCATATCACAACTCTCATGATGCCTAGCAAGCAAAAAAACAGTGTTCAGCCTTTGTCATTGACAGTACCACATTGCTCTGGACAGAACTGGCCTAGAGGATAAAAATCTTTCTTCACAGCATTTGAACCATAGTATCTTCAATAAACTTGCACAACAGGATTACGAACCTGCAATGAAAGGTGTGATCCAGAGTCTCCACCTCATCACAGTGAATGCAGTTTGGAAACTTTTCCAAGCCCACCAAATAAAGTCCTTTTTTGACCCAAATGGCCCTTTGAATCACAAGCCAGGTGAGTAATGCATCATCATTAGTGAGGCATTTCAACCCAAGTGCCAGAAACCATATGGTTTCTGGCACCTGGATTTATACTTTGAGTGAACCTCCTGCTTTGTAAAACCAAGCTCATCTATCAGGGGAAGCTCCTCTTCACATGAGCGCGCACTTCTCAAGGATGAGAACTTCTTATGTTCGTCTTCATTCTAGAATTCACCTTCAACATCCGATCACTTGCACATTTGATCTAGAAGCCAGTGCAAAATGAATATTGACAAATCTCAATGCAAGGTATACTCAAACTGTCTTCAGAAGGGTGGAGGTAACAGATTTCCTGACATACCTTGGGGTCCTTGCCTCCCCACAAGTAGAACAAGGCTCCATGTCATTAGTATGGTATATAGAACTACAGAGTCGATAAAGGAGAATTGTATATGTGTGAGTCACTTACTTCTGCCCTCCCCTTTAAAAAAAAGATTCCTCTTGGGGGAGGGGGCAAACTGCAACCTTAGCCTTCTACGTCCAATGGATAATTGAATGGTGACCTAGAGAGGCTCAACTGATGTTATTTCATTCAATTCAACATCATACACACCTTAGATAATTTGCTGCTTTGTTTCACAGTTATTACCTATACCCCATCTAACAAACTTCTCACCTGTGCTAACATCTCTCTAGTTGGCTGGCAGTCTTCCTTTATGTTGTGGAGTAGCTTTCTCACTGAAGATTATACTCATGCTATGTCGGTTGCAAATCAACTTAACATACCCAAAATGTTAGAAACTTGGTAATCTTCCACTGAAAGCTAACTCCTTAGTATTCGGCTAACTGCCAACTAATATCAACTGCCTAGTAGTTCTACTGAACTCCAATAGAAGTCTAAAAAATCACCCATGAACTTCCCAAGTACTACTTCCGTTATCTTCCTGTTAACTCTTATTAATATAGGAGGGAGAGTCCATTATCTGAGGAATAGATGTGTTTCACCATAACACTTAATCACCTCAACATCTCCTTTAACAATTCTGATACACACAACTTGTGACCTCTATTTATATAGACTGGACTTCCTTGGGTATCAACATCATAAATTTAGTCCTTCTCTTATTAAAAACTACTTCCCCAATTTCTAATTTATAACTGGCAAAGACTCCACCCTTTATATCTGTCAGGGAATAACTGGCAAGTTTAATTTGTTGCATTCACTTACACACAAATACCCTTGGGAAAGGTATTAATCCGTCTCTTCCCTCCAGTTATGGGTTAAATAATAGGACAGATTGGGTTCTATAGCCTTGGCTGGCAACCAGTCTACTGCAGAAAGCAATGGCAACCTACTGCTGAATAATCTTCTGCTCAGTCAGTTATGTCTCAAAAGAGATATGATCACCCAAAGCGTGTATATTTATTAGCAAACTTGTATGATTACACATCTCATCTCAATGAAAACTTTGTCTATATCTATGATCTTAGAAAACTGCTGTCAAACATAAAGATATCTGTTGCGGTGGTCGTTGAAGGAAGTTGACTCGGCAAGGTTAAATTTAGAAAAGTGTGAACAGCCAAGACAGTGAGGAGATAGACAGAGGTATGAACAATAACAACTTCGGTGTTTATTTTTATAAGGTTTGGTACAGGTTTCATTTGGATAGGCTTCTGGTCCGGAGGGTAGCTGCTTCTAAGGAGTTGATGCAACGAGAGTTTGGTTTTGTCCAGTGTTGAGTCTAAAGGGTTGATCGTAGTAGTAACTGGTAGACTGAAGATGCTGGAAGAATCACCTGGCTGGTTGGGACGTGTCCGTCTTCAGGGCCAAATTGGTATGGCGAGCTCGTTCCGGTGGATGGCACTTGATGAGAGGCGGAATCCCTAAACAGGGCCGAGTTGAGATAGGGTTGTTATGGGTGCGAGACCGTACCGAGAGGTTATGGAGGCGGAATCCCTAAACAGGGCTGAGTCAAGATAGGGTTGTCACGGGTGCAACTCCGAGTGGCCGATTTGACTGCTGACGCAGGATCAATGCCAGAAGCTGGTGTTGCGATTTCAATGGCCGATTGACTACCGGGAAGCAGGATCAATGCCAGAAGCACAAGGAGTGTTGTGACGAGACAACTCCGAATTTTGGGGCGAAACGAGGCTGGTGATTAGCGAAAGGGTTCGGTCAACTACTCCCAGATCGGTGGGAGTAGGAAAAAATGGTAAATAGTAATTGCTCCCCATGTCATTTGGTGTTTTGGGGAGTGCAGCCTAATTCAATGCATATTATGATAGTTTTAGTCTCGGATGTATTCATTAAATTATTTTGTGTTGCGCATGCAGCTGGATTTTCTTTATGGTGGGTCTTAAAATCCGCCATTGTTTGTAGAAAGTCAGGGTCATTTCATTCTAGGTAGCAGCTAATAGTGGCTGCTGCTGTTATGGTCGCTTCTTTCTGGGAGCGGTTATTAGTGGTCGCGACATATCCACCTGATTTTTGTCTTACATGATATAATTCAAAAGAAATTACATTGTAGCTTACTGAAATATTAAGTACATAGAAAATACCCTGAAAAATAATCCTTGTGAAACAGAAAACAAATATGAAGAATAGGACATTCCAAACATTTTTAACACTGTTAGAATAAGTTGTATAAACAAGTTTTCATTTGTTTTTCTTTTTTTCTTTTTGATTTAGCAACAACCTTGGGTTTTGGATGTTTGCTTATGTGCGTTTCCAAATATACTTTTCATTTTTATGTGAGTTATACCAAAAGACTTACGATGATGAAAATAAATGTCCTATTTTGGAAATTTTTGCAATACAAAAAATAGTGAAGCATTCAAATTTTCTTGTAAATTCTGTAATGTTTGTGGCCATTCAAATGTTCTATTTTGCCAAGTGTAACTATCATGAAGCAAGGATAACTCGGTATATGGATGTTAAATTGTGGGATTTATGCTCAAGTTCTACATATTGTAGTAATTATTTTTTAGATAATTGAATAAAATTAGTTATAAATGTAGAATATTTAAATCCATAGGCAAGCAGAAATCTTAACTTATTTTCTAGATAGCAGTAATTAG
This sequence comes from Ascarosepion bandense, assembly GCA_037127315.1. Lineage (NCBI taxonomy): Eukaryota > Metazoa > Mollusca > Cephalopoda > Sepiida > Sepiidae > Ascarosepion > Ascarosepion bandense. The sequence continues at coordinate 830,198 of JBBBDQ010001457.1, forward strand.
CGATGATTTATTTTTTTTAAATCTTGTAATTCAAAATTTAAATTGACATTTTCTTCTATTGAGTATTATGTTTGAGATTTTCTTCTATTGAGTATTATGTTTGAGATTTTCTTCGATTGAGTATTATGTTTGAGATTTTCTTCGATTGAGTATTATGTTTGAGATTTTCTTCGATTGAGTATTATGTTTGAGATTTTCTTCGATTGAGTATTATGTTTGAGATTTTCTTCGATTGAGTATTATGTTTGAGATTTTCTTCGATTGAGTATTATGTTTGAGATTTTCTTCGATTGAGTATTATGTTTGAGATTTTCTTCGATTGAGTATTATGTTTGAGATTTTCTTCGATTGAGTATTATGTTTGAGATTTTCTTCGATTGAGTATTATGTTTGAGATTTTCTTCGATTGAGTATTATGTTTGAGATTTTCTTCGATTGAGTATTATGTTTGACATTTTCTTCGATTGAGTATTATGTTTGACATTTTCTTCGATTGAGTATTATGTTAGAATGTTTTTTTAAGGATAAAAAGTTGGAACTGCAAATTACAGTAACCATGTTTCTCTTTATTGCCTTAATGATAATATACAGTTTATCCAACCAAGGAAATTCATTGCATGCATAAATGGTTTTTACTTAACAACTTCTATCAGTAATAATTCTTTTTGCAAAAAGTTTACATTTTGTATCCTTCACAGATAATTCATTAAAGTAAATAGCATGTTACAAATAAGTTTAGTCATCATGTCTCAATTTTCAGCTTTCCTCTCGTATGGCAATTTTTTTTTATGGAGTCTAAACAGTTATTTTGACCATTTGTCAGAAATAGTCAATGAAAGCCTCATAAAACTATGTAAGATATAAAAATAGACCAGCCTGGTGAAGATATTAATAAACAATTACTTCAGATTATTCTGCAGGTCAGACGTTTCCTTTTTTTTTTTTTCTCATGCATAACACGTGAACAGCAAAAATACAATGAAGAGATGTGAATATCCAAATATTGTTACATGTTTAATTGTGAGTCTTGAGGTTTAAATAAATAACAAGAAGCAAGTGATTTGTGATGGAGATAAGATTTAAGTCAGTGTCTTCTGATCATGTAGTGGCACTTTTTGTTTTAAACAGATTTGTTAACAAACTTGAACAGCAATACTTGAGAATTATGCATTTGTATTCAAACAGTAAAAACATGAAGTTATTATTGAACGTTTTTAAGTAGCATCAGAAAACTTTTCGCATTGCACATTACTTAATAGGCTTATCAAATCTGACGGACAAACTACAACAGTGATTGGATATATTTTTAATTGCTCTCTAAAGATTCAGAGGATCTATTCTCTAAATGAAGTAACTTATAGAACCATCAATGTGCAAGTTATTGCTATTTAGCTCAAATAAGTCATGTTATATGTTGGTTGGTCTATTTTTATGGCATATCAACCTCGGCCGGTCATTTATTACCAACTAAATTTTATTTGTTTATTACTGGTAGTACCTTTTTCTTTTCAACAATTTATTGTTGTTTTTTTTTTATATATAAGTTTTGTGTCTAGTAATACATTTTTCTTTTCGAGTATCAAGATTCATTGGGATTTGTTTTTAAAGGCAGGGTCCCCAAGACATACCCTGTTATTTAACCCATAACTGGAGGGAAGGGACAGATTAATACCTTTCCCAAGGGTACCAGTGCATAAGTGAATGCAGGGTATTCAACTGGAATTCAAACTCAGCTCACTGATTTCTCTTTCCAAGCCGATATCCATTGCACCACAACGCACATCCGTCACTAAACGCTTACAGCAACTGGTATTCCCAAGCGGTCACCCATCTAAGTACTGACCAGGCTCAACATTGCTTACATATTATATGTAATGTCCTCGTTATTAAGTATACTTAACTTACAGCTCATAAAGAGGTAAGCTTATTTGATTTATGCATATAATCATTGTTTTTAATTTACAAAACATTTTCTTGATAAGGGTAATTTTAATTATAGATCATGAAAGACAAATTGTTAAATAAAAAAATTCTAGAACATGATTGTGACCAAGATGTTTCAGGTTCTAAATATTCAGCTGAAGATGACATATTTTTGGATTTCTATTAATCATGTTTTTTATGAGAAGAGAAGCATTATTCTAGACTTTGTTTACTAATCACAGAGTTTGTTACAATCTCTAGAAATTAATATTGTATTGATAAAAAAACATACAAAAATACAACAAAGCCAAAAAATGCAGAAGGCTGTTTTAAACTTTAACATAGCTAATCACATCCACTGACCCAGCCACACTTTTGATAATCCTTACACTATCATACCACATTTATGCTAAAGCACGTACATACCACAATCACCAGAAGAACATAAGCTTTATGTGAAATTCTAACCTAAAACCCTATATTTACAAACATGGATTTTATTTATATAAAAAAAAACAATCCCCATGATTTGCATAAATGCATATTGCAGAAAAGCAAGTTAACTGGACAAAAATACAATAGGAATGTGTAGAATAGGAATGTGTAGAAAAACAGTAAAAAAAATTATAAATAAAAAAAAAACACAAAGCAAAGTGTTCCTATCACACCAGACAAATGTGCTTTCTGTTACTTAGAATCGGATAAGTGGCAAAAATGAAAACGAAAAATGTGGGGGGACTTAAAAGAACAAAACAAATAGAGGCCAGTGACCATTCACTTCCTAGCTAAATCAACCATTTGAGGGAACTGAAAATAAAAACTTGATCTATTCCAGCCTAACTAGGTTGGATGGGCATGCTTTCTTTTTTTTTTTTTAATAATCATATTGCCCCAAGCTAGGCATTTTACTGCCACTCTTTTGCAGGGAGTTACATAGATGGAAAGTTATGAGAAAGAGTGACAGGTTACAGGGGGTGTCAGAAAGTGAGTAAGAGAAGGATGAGAATACTAATGAGTGGAGTGGAACAAAGAAAGAAGTATGAGAGAGAGGATGCAGGTTAGTGAGATAGGAGATGATCATTGACTTTACATTTAAATTCTTGGAGATTGTAGCTGTCAGGGAAGCAAGTAAATGGAAGGGAATTCCACAGGTGGGAAGTATGAGAAAAGAAGCTGCATATTTGTGCTTACATTTTATTGGTTTCACAGTAAAAGGGTGGGACCTTGTTGCTAATCTTGTGGCTCAAGTAAATTCATATATAGGGGCACCAGTGAGCTAAGTTCATCTGAGCAGAAACCATGAAATTATTTGCAGAAGAAACACAGGGAAACCACATTACGCCGGTAAGAAAGTGACTGTCTGAGCTGCCAGGTTGGTATCGATCACATTACAGATTCTCTGTTGGATTTTGTCAAGGACCCCTAGGTGAATAGCAGGGGCACCCGACGATTTTCCCAGAAAAACAAGTCCTTCAATCAGTCAGTTTGAGGTGACACTCAAAATCGTTCACTCACACAAGTTTCCGTACAGTCATGCCCCCCTTTTAACAAAGTCTTCAGAATCTTAACCTTCAGCTAGTGCTTAAAGAACGTAACTAGGTGATTGGAAAGAGAGAGAGAGAGAGAGAGAAAATGCTCATTGAACTTGATTCATCCTTGTTGTCCATACCACTATTCACATCACAACTAAAATGCACAAAAACACATAGTACTTCCTCCTCTCCATGAACAAGCTCATGTGGCTACAAACATAACTACCATTTTGTATAAAGAATTGTCCATGCAGTACATGAACCATGAAGCATTCAATATGAGATGTGTGCTGTGGTGCAGTGAATATCGACTTGGAACAACAAATCGGGGAACTGGGTTCGAATTCCAGTTGAATTTATGGCCTTCACTTGGGAAAGGTATTAATCCATCTCTTCCCTCCAGTTATGGGTTAAATAATAGGACAGATTGAGTTCTATAGCCTTGGCTGGCAACCAATCTACCACAGAAAGCAATGGCAACCTACTGCAGGATAATCTTCTGCCTAGTCAGTCATGTCTCTTTTGATGTTTTGGAGGTTATCACAATGCATTTAGTAAAATAAAGAAGGTGTTGAGTATTACCTATTTATTAATTATTAATATTTTGCAATCATAGTATCATCTTCAGACTGATAAGAGAATGCCAAATCCTGTTATTGGTCAACGCACACACACATAAACTATTAACACACAAATATACATGCACAAGTGCAGTTACAGGCACACACATATATACACACACACACACACTACAAATAACGGCAACAGTAGCAGCGAAAGATAACCACTCCCGGTTCACACTCCACCCACATCTATTGAACAGGTTAAGAGGCTCATCCCTTGTTCCCTGTTTAGGATGTGGTTTCTGGCTTTCTCTTTTCCAATCTTTTCACTATTACGTAGCCCCCTGCACATCAGTGGCGTTATCACCTTGCTCGGGGTGATATGATTAAAAAAAAAATTCAATGAAAGGCACAGACCACTAGCAGACGTGAAATTAAGCTTTCCTATCAATCTGAAGATGAGACTATGATCTTGAAATATTAATGATTAATAAATAGGTAATACCTAACACCTTTTTTACCTTCCTTTATTTTACTAAATACATAGATAATCTTTAAAACCTACCCATACAAGAAATTTATATGCATATTATGCAGTAGAGACTCTGTGTAAAGCTCTTCTAGATGAGTCAAGTGTAGACATGCAAAGCATTCTACTTTATCAGCAATTGATAAGATCTCAAATTGAGTGAAGAGAAATAGAAAACTTGCCCTTGTTACTCAGTCAGTTAAGTGCCATACGTGATACACGCTTGGGCGATCATGTCTGGAAAGAGACATGACTGACTGGGCAGAAGATTATCCCACAGTAGGTTGCCATTGCTTTCTGCGGTAGACTGGTTGCCGACCAAGACTATAGAACCCAGTCTATCCTATTTAATCCATAACTGGAAGGAAGAGACGGATTAATACCTTTCCCAAGGGTATTTGCGTGTAAGTGAATACAATGGATTCAACTGGAATTCGAACTCGGCTCCCCGGTTTCTCGTTCCGAGCCGATATCCACTGTACCACAACACACATTGGTTACTAGGTAACCAAAATTAAATTTTATTTTCAGTATATCTGGAAAAAAAAAACCTTAATACAGGTATAGAGAGCTTGATAAAAACATAAAAAAATGGTGCCAAATTTATCTTGGTAACTCAATTAGCAATGAAGTTATGACTATTCAAATTTTCAGTTTTCTGCCTCTTGTACCATTGAGACAAGCCAATCTCAACAGTCTATAACTGAAGATGTCAATTTCAGATTAGAGAAAACTCATTATAAATGTAATGTCATATAGGTAAACTTGAAGTAAAAAAATCTAAATCTAATCTAAACTTATTTATAAATGGAACTTTGTGTGTGTATCTGTGTCCGTTACCTATAGACTCTGAAACAGCTGAACCGATTTTCTTGAAAATTTACACAGTTGTGCTATAAGCATCTGCAAGTGTTCTTAGCTAGGTTTTGTGTCAAGGTACCCCTGATAAATATCGAAAATCGAAAAAATCAGGTGGTCCGATTTTAATCAAATTTGATACACTCATAGACAAAGATATAAGAAACGATATTCAGAAGTTTCAAGGTTGCAGTTCTTACAATAGTGCAGAAAATCGATAATATTATATATATATATATATATATATATATATATATATATATATATATAAAAGGCAAGATGTTTGTGTGTGTCTGTTTATCTGTCTGTATGTCCTTTATACAAATCCACAATCTTTATCTGATTCTCACCAAACTTCACGCAAATATTCTTTAGGCCGAGTCTGACCTCCAGGACCATGGATTAGTTTTAAAGCTTTCATTACTCCCGAGCAACGCCAGGCTATACTGCTAGTATAATACTAATGGAATCCATAATTACTTGATCAGACCAGCCTAAACATTAAAAACAAAATAGTTAAGATATAAACCTAATAGTTGATACAGAATAGCACTTTGACTGTTGATATAAATTTCATTTCAATAGTTAATACCACCTTGCAACTTGTTGCTATGATTCATAGCACAACAGAGATGAAGCTAAATCTCTTTTTTTTCAGGATTCCCATCAATAGTAATAAAAAGAATAAAGAAAAAAAACTGTACACAAGGTAAAAACAGCCAGAAGTGCAATTTTATTTTGCCAGCCAAGGCTATAGAACCCGATCTGTCCTGCTATTTAACCCATAACTGGAAGGAATAGACGGATTAATACCTTTCCCAAGGGTATTTGCGCGTAAGTGAATGCAAGGAATTCAACTGGAATTCAAACTCGGCTCTCCGATTTCTCGTTCCGAGTCAATATCCACTGCGCCACAACACACATCCTAAACTTGTCATAAAAAGGTATCCATTGGAGGTACATGTTTGAAACGTTACTAATTTTGTATGATGAATTCAACAAATATATTATGAATACTTTTTGTCATAAATATATCTAATTTTGGAAAAGTTTGAAATAACACCATTTTTGACTCTTCAAAAAAAGAAGAAAAAAAGGACAGTAATGACTACAAAACTTAATGGTTAATCTTTCAAACAAATGCTTATTGTAAAACTTTAGACTCATTCATCTTCAGACTAAAAAGAAATGACATGGTTTATCTTAAATCTCTTGTTAATTTGGGCAAGAAATAGCTCGTTAATTTTAAACAAAACTGTTGTTTTGTCTTAAAAACATTTTTTGTTTTCCACCAGCATGGCTGATACTAACGCATAGCATGTAAACTCCAAAAGTGACTTCTTTGGTTAACATTTTCCAATGACATCAAGTGGAACAAATTTTATTAGCATCAATCACTAGATATGCTGCAAGGAAAGTTAGTTCACTGTCATTATAGGCAATTTTTCTCACCAGAATCTATCTTGCATGTTTATAAGTATACCATTAGTACATGTGTTGAATATTACTATCACACTGAGTTTGATATTTCTGCTATATATCAAGAGCCTTGACAAAATCAAAAGAACCTGCAATGTTATCAGTCCTGACCTGGAATATTGGTTTTAGTCACTTTCTATTCCATTGCTTCCTTTTTTCTATTAATATTTTCATGGTAATCATTCTGATGAGCTTTCCTCTGCAGTACCTCAACATTACAAATTTAAGTGCTGTAATATATTGGCAGCTAGCTCACATTATTTTACATTTGAAATTGAGAGATATACCCAAATGTTCTATTTAGTTTCTTATTTTCAGACATTTCACTAATGTTATTATTTAAATTTATTTCAGACAATGCCAAAAAGAAAATCTTTGACACCAGAAGCCCCATTTAATGAGGTATTTATGAAATTATACTGCCTAAATAAAATTTTAAGTTTATGTTGTTACTAATTTTGTATTATTTTATTAAATGTTTATTTTTGTATATACAGAACTTGAGGATAATGTGACACTATTTGGTTGCTGGTAATTAATAAATTTTATTACTTAGATATACGGAGAGGTATACTGATATGCATCTCATGAAAAGAGTTAACCAATATAAAAATATTCCAGGGGATTGAAACTTCATTACAAGTCGGATTACTGGCTGGGGACAACATCTAATTTAGGTGTTGACAGCTGGCCGGTGAAAGAGGCCATAGAGACCCTGAGTGTTGGTTGGGAAATGGAAAGGTTACTCGACAAAAGAATCCGAAACCATACAAAGGGAAAAGTAAAATTTATTTTAACTAAAACAACTCACATGTTTTGAATGATTCACCTTGGAAATAAAACCAGAAAATTTTGAGTGAAAGAAATACAGCAGAGGAGGGAGGACCTGCCTGCAGCCATTACTCGAGAGAAAAGAAAACGGTCAATTTAGAAATATGGTCCCCCCCTCCCCGCCACAACAATTCAAGGCCGATACCAATAAAAGTGAATGTGCAAAGAGACAGATGACAAGACAGAGATCTGAGATCTGGGCCATGAGGACTGACAGAGATTGACCGCACATGACTACTGCCTGAGTATAACCCTGACACATCAGCCAAAATTATGAAGAAATTACCAAAAATCTACTGAACAAACTCCATTAACTATACTCCAGCTAACCCTTACCAGTTTAACCAAGTGTCACGTCCGATTTGGGTACAATTTAGCTTGACAACCCTGCATGTACACTACTAATAAAGTCATTGTATAATTTACTCGAGATAAATCGTAATGTTTTTGTTTTTTATTATTCATCATTCTTCCCCGAGTCTTTATTTAATTTTTTCATTATTTCATGCTTGTTTGAACTGAGGCTGGATATTGACGACAAATCTCGGCCTGTCTGCAATCAATTAATCACAACATGGGGCGGAACGGACCGAGGGCTAAAGAAATCAATTCATCAATCAACCACAGTGTTGAATGTTTTGGTGAACCATAGGCTGATAGAGGGGATGTTACAATAAAACTGGAGTGATGTCCCTTTTTTTCTTCATCCTCTGTAAAGTATACCATTGAGAATGATGGGTTAACTTGTAGGTGTATAGTCATTTGTGAGTTTTCATTAAAAACTTTTAGGTGTTTCTGAGTTTGAGTTTTGTTTAATGGCATATCAACCTGTAGGTTATTTAATGCCAAAAAAGTGGGGTTTTAAGGTATTTTCTTTTTAATATTCGGTTGTACTGAGAAGGATGATTTAGTCAGGTTTTAACAAAAAAATTTTGTTTTTATTCTTCTTTATTTTAGAAAACTGAAAATGTATTCTAGTTTTACATTCAAAAATGTTTTGCTGAAAATAATTTTTTTTCTTTCAAAAATGTTTTGGTAATAATTTTTTTCCTTCGAAAATGTATATTTTTCTATAAAAGTCTATTTTTATGTATATATTTCTATAAAAATGTACTTTTATACTTTCATAGTGTTTTGACCCCAGTTTAGGGGTTAACTATTTGCCCATAGCTGGGACCCTAACAGGTGCTGCCACTCCAGGTCAGGGTGGACCTGGGAACAACAGCAATTAAGAGGTGGTTCCATGCTCCTCACAACCTCCCAATCAGAGGCCTTGTTGCCGGATGCAGTTTACCATCATGCCCGGGACCTTAGAAGATGTGGTTTGTTTTGTCAACCCTAAGGTAGCAATGGCTCTAACTATAGAAACATGAATAAATGCAAACAATAACAACTATTTATGAGGTGGAACACTGGTCCTGAGGAAAAGAAAAAGGATGAGTCTCTATGTGTAAGCTTTTTGGAAGCATATTTGGTTTTGATATGCAAAACTTGTACGTAAAAATAAATGAAATTATCTATCAACATGGTGTTAGTTTTCATGTCAAATTCCTCATCTGGGAGTAGTGAGTGAAATTTTAAATCACCAGTGTGTAGAGCAAATGTGTTGTCCCTGGTCCATTGATGTGATTAATTCTCCTCTGTCACTATATTACTGTTTAAATGCTGATTCTCCTCTGCTCATTTTAGTAGAGGTAGGCTCAACTTGAACACAATTTTAGATACTTGATCTTCTGTTTGATTAGCCAATGTTGTGTCCTTAATTCTGATTTTCTGTTTTTGCTATTTTACCAAAATTAGGGAGTATATGTATCCATGAACTTTCTAGCAGCCTCTGAAATATTCAGATTCCATATATTTGCTGAAGACATTCCTGTAAATCAGAACTGTTTTACTCCTTAGTTAATGACCACCTCCTATGAAGAATCATTCACCTTCACCTACTGATACATTCTCACTTATCAGCTTAAAATTGTGCTTTCAAAAACTGAACCATAAAATTATATATTTTCACCCCTATGATTTATAATACTCTTTAATACTAAATACCTCATGTTATTTGTGAATATTATTAATTATTAAGTTGAAATATTTGGTGTTCTATCAACAGATCTGTATTACTTAGCCTTTTGAGAAGAAAATGGGTTTTTAAAATGTCAAACAATTCATGTAAAATAAGCATTTGCTATCAATTTTTCTTACCAGGGCTTGGAAGTTTTTGTCCCCGATCCAGAACAAGTATGGATACCTGGAATTGTAAAAACTGTGAAAGGATCTACTCTACTTGTAAAAACTGCACTGCAAGTAATGCACACATATATATTATTAATATATTTACAAGTAATGTATACATACACACACACACACATATAATATAATATATATATATATATATATATATATATATATATAATGCTGAGTTGATTTGTCTCCCTCATCTTTGGTTTTTGTTTTTGTTAATATATGAAAGATTTTATTCTCAGTTGTTGTTAATTCTAAAATGGTTGAAAATCTAGCCCAGAGTTAGGCATTCTAGCCCAGAGTTAGGCATTTTAAACTTTCCATCTAGCCCAGAGTTAGGCATTTTAAACTTTCCATCTAGCCCAGAGTTAGGCATTTTAAACTTTCCATCTAGCCCAGAGTTAGGCATTTTAAACTTTCCATCTAGCCCAGAGTTAGGCATTTTAAACTTTCCATCTAGCCCAGAGTTAGGCATTTTAAACTTTCCATCTAGCCCAGAGTTAGGCATTTTAAACTTTCCATCTGCTCCATAATAATCTATCTTGAATCTTTTCACAGTATAATTACACTCTTGCCACACACATAAAAATACTGGATATTTTACAATTAATGAATTATGCTAAATTTTAGAAAAAAAAGTATGTATTTTCAGGTAAGAAACAAATTTAATAATTAACAAGCTTAACGACTAACTATATTTTTTTTTTCTTAGTATTATCAAAATACCTTGATTTAATGTATTAAGTATGAACGCAATTGTGAGGAAAAATCATTTAAAAATATTTTGTATCATATTTTCTATAAAAAAAATTATTTCTTTTTTAAAAGAGAAGCATTCTACAATATTTTACCAAAAGAAATGTGTTAAAAGAATCCAAATTGTGTGTATGTGTATGTAACCATTCTACGAGTTATTTTGATAGAATAAAGTAAAAAAACAAAGTAGGAAATATACATCAATCCAACATGTTTCTCTTTTATTAAAGCTTCTTTAGAGATAAAGAGAAAAAATGAAAAAATGACAATATGTAGTGAGGTTACTCGATTATAGCAATAGATAATTATTTTTGTATTTTTAAATATATTTGTATGGAATATTTTGGATAGTAAAGTGTATAATAATGTATGTTTCTGTAAAAATGCTTGTCTGTTTAAAAAGTGAATAAAGTTTTGTAAAATGTTAAAAACCCTTAAAATTTTTAAAAATCAAATTGATAACAAATGATTTTTTTTTTGTAACCATTTCACCTCAAGCAAAGCAGTACTGCCACTGGTGTGCAGGGGGCTACATAAGAGGAGAGTGAAGACAAAGAAGAACCGGTTACAGGGTGTGTCAGATAAGGGGCAAGAGAAGGATGGGAATACTGGTGTGAAGAGTTGCATGAGAGGAGAGTGAAAAAGGGGAGAACAACAAGATTCAGCGGGTGTTGGGGAAAGGATAAGAAAAGAATGAGTCAAAGGGATAAGAGATGGTGATTAACGTTGTAATAAAACTCTTGGAGATTGTAGCTGTCAGGGAAGCAAGTATATGGAAGGGAGTTCCACAGGTGGGAAATGCGAGAAAAGAAGCTGACGGAGTAGAAGTGGCCACTGCATTTGGTTGTTTTGACTGTTGCCAGTCTGGTTGCTCGAGTAAATTCTTGTAGAGGTGGCTAAGCTCATCAGAGTAGAAGCCATGAAAATATTTGTAGACGAGACGGAAGTCATATCCCATTTGTGATAAAGTGGCTGGAGTCGAGCTGCCAGGTTGGGATCGATAACATTGCAGATTCTCTTCTGGAGCCTGTCAAGAATCTTAAGATTAATAGCAGGGGTACCCGACCAGGTCTAACAACAGTATTTGATGCATGGCGGATGGTTGATTTATATATGTTCAAGATAGACTCAAGTAAGAAAAACTTCCTGGCCTGACACAGTGACCTCCATCCTTCCTTTAGCTATTGATTCAATGTAGTTGTTCCACTTGAGGTTGGCTGAGAGAGTGAGAGCGAGGAGATGCAGTGTATTATTTTTGCAGAGACTAGCTAAATTCATGTTAATGGTGGGCAGGAGAGACTGTCTATAGTGGTTGATGGATAGTAGCTTTGTTTTGGAAGCATTAAAGTTTGAGCCATTTCTTACCCTCGTCCACCACAGATTGGAGGTCCTTCTCAAGATTAGCAGTGAAGTTATCTTTGTCTGCCTTGGCAGATTTCTGACTGAGGTGAGAGTAAATGGTGGTGTTATCAGCATAAATGCCTACTTGGGATTTAATCACATCAGGGAGATGATTGATGAAAATCAGAAAGAGCGTCAAGACTAAGATAGAGCCCTGGGAGACACCCACATTTGTGTGATAGGATCTGGAGGGATGCCCATTCAAGATAACCTTCATTATGCGGTTTGATAGGAACGATTGTATCAAACCAAGCAAGCGTCTAGTGATACCATAGCCCTGTAGCTTGCACAGAAAGCTAGCATGCCAGACTTTGTTGTTCTTATTGAGGGCCTGGTATATGTACTTTCATTAAGTTTCGACAACTTTAAAAAAGGTACATTGATAAAAATTAAATTTTAGAAACTTAAAATCTAAAAAGTTTGGTTGAAAATTGTGTTTTAACAATTTCAAGCTACTTTTTAGACCTTAAAAAATTATATTGAATAAAGTTTCGTAAAGGGTTGAAAACCCTTAAAATTTTTGGAAATAGAAGTATTTTTGATTGATAAGTGATTTCATCAAGCATGTTGGACAGTTAATATGTATGTGTGTGTGTGTGTGTGTGTGTGTGTGCACATATTAATACACACACAAGCACTTATATTAACTAATGTCACTGTCTAACATACCCTTAGACAAGCATTTCTACATGTGTGTTGTGGTACAGTGGATATCGGCTCGGAACGAGAAAACGGGGAGCCGAGTTCAAATTCCAGTTGAATCCATTGTATTCACTTACACGCAAATACCCTTGGGAAAGGTATTAATCCGTCTCTTCCTTCCAGTTATGGATTAAATAGGATAGACTGGGTTCTATAGTCTTGGTCGGCAACCAGTCTACCGCAGAAAGCAATGGCAACCTACTGCGGGATAATCTTTTGCCCAGTCAGTCATGTCTCTTTCGAGACATAATCGCCCAAGCGTGTATCACATATGGCACTTAACTGACTGACCATCCAAAATATTTCTCACACATATATTTAAAAATTGTAGATGTGACAAGTGTATTAATACACACATTTACATGCAGTAACTCCTGTTACTGTCCAACATACACATAAACAGACATTTTTTTTTTTTTTTCATTTTTCTGTTTGTCTCTGAAGAGGCTTTAATAAAAGAGAAATATGTTAGATTGAGATATGTTTCCCATTTTTTTCTTTTACTTTATTCTATCTTCTTGTTGGATTCCGATCCATATATTCATTGTATAAGTTATTTGTTCATTTTACCATTTTTAAAAAAGAAAAAAAGACAATATATATTATATAATATAGCTGTTTAGATTTATGTAGAAAAATTGGCAGAAATAAATTTCCTGTTTTGCTTTCTAGTTTTACTCTGAAATTTTAAATTGTATTGTCTATTGAAATGAATAGATATAACTAAGAAGCTATCACTGACTATTTTTTTCATTTTGTTTAAATACTTTGTAAACAATGTAGAGATAAAACTTCATTTTGATTGTCTTATCTGACTTTTATATTATCACAAATTTTATATATTCAGGATATAAAAGAAAAACGTCAAATGAATTTTGCAATTTCTGTAACTAACCAAAACAAAGATAAAAAGTACAGATGTGCAAATCTTGTAGAAACACTCTATTTTTTATGAAATAGATAATGACTAAATAGAAATACTGGAATAAATATTGACTTTTATTTTAACTCCTCTTTGTCTCTCTACTAATCAGAGAAAATGTGCAGTTCTCTACTTGCAGATGTGCAGTGTGGTATCTGCATCTCTCTCTCTCTCTCTTTTTTTTCTCTCTTTTTTTTTTTTTTTTTTTTTTTAACCATTTCAGCAAAAACGCCACACATTTTTCACCAACTTTTGATGGACATATGCAAGGAAGTGCTTTTGAAAATTGACAAATTTGTCCAAATTTTATTCATAAAATATTCATTAAGAAATTTTTAAAAATTACATTGATAAATAAAATGCTTTTCCCAAATTGTTTTAAATTGAATCTGAAATGGAAGCAATTTAAATTTGCATAATTTCTTATGTAATTAACATATCTTAATTGGTTGTTTAATCACTATTATTTTATTACTAGTTTTACTCTATTTTAGTATTGTCACTTTTAATTACAAATCTCTGGATTAATATATGCTTCAACTGTGAGAGCAAACAATTGAAAATGAGTAAGAAAAGGCTTTCAACAAATCTCATATCATAAGAGCTTGTTTTTCATGGACATCACTTTAACCAGTCCAGCTAAAGTAATCTCATCGAGTGGAGCACAATCTGTAGTCATATTGCTATCCTGTCTTTGTAATTCACAGAGCTATCATTGTTTTACTACTTAGTAATAAAAGTTTTGCATTGATAGGAAAATGTGGCGGACCTGAAGCAGACTGACACCATGTTTAATTTTGTTGTTTTTCATTTTTTCACTTTTTTTTTTTTAGTGCAGTCCTATCAATTGTTACTTAAACTTTCTGATTATCAAAAAAAAATTTGAAAAATTACAATATTTAAACAAATTTTTGGTGGGGTCAGTTTCTCATACAACGTTAAAGTAAATCGATCCTCCATTTTCAATCCACTGTAAGGTTGTATGAGAAATTGCCCCCCTCCCAATTGTTTAAATATTGAAATTTTTGCAAATCTTTTTGTCATTCATAAAGTTTAAGGTGTCAAAGATAATATTGCACTGAAAAAAGTCCAAAACATTTGATAATGAACAAATTTACTATAATGTTGTATGAGAAACTGATCCCCCCAGAAAATGTTTAAATATTGAAATTTTTCAAAATTTTTTTGTCAGTCGTAAAGCTAAGGGGGTAATTGATAGGACTGCACTGAAAAAACTAAAATAAAAAAACAACAAAATTAAACGTGGTGGTAGTCTGCTTCAGGTCCGCCAAAAATGTTTTATTTTAATCATCTTTAATGCATAAATAAACCTTGTTCAGGTGAGTACATAGTTTTTATTAAAAGTGTGTAGATTTTTCATATCTCTACCAACTCAATATTCTTTAAAAAAAAAAAATAGAAAATTGACTGTTTTAACAAACAGATTAGCATTCTAGAATAATAATAATAATAATTAACAAGCTTAACGACTAACTATATTTTAGATTAGCATTCTAGAATTTTTTAAAAACTGCTTTCCATGAAAAATAGAATAGTTGCTGAGCTTTCCAACATAGTTAGATATTTTTATTTTTAACACATATTTTATGTTAAAAAGCAAAGAAAAAGTAGATTGCTTAAATGTAATATATCTCCTATCTCACTAACCAGCATCCTCTCTCTCTCTCTCTCATGCTCCTTTCTCTGTCCACTCCACTCTCATCAGTATTCTAATCCTCCTCTTATCCACTTCCTGACACCCCCTATAATCTGTCACTCTTTCTCATAACTTTCTTCCTATGTAACCCCCCTGCAAAACAGAGGCAGTAAAATGCCTTGCTTGGTACGATATAATTATTTTAAAAAAAAATGTATGAAGACAACTGACTATAACAAAGAGGAGGATACTACTTTTAACAATTTGTGGTATGAACTTTTAAAATAAAAAAATTAGAAAACCCACTGATCATAAAGCTATTGTGCAAATTAACATCATTGGCAGATAGAAAAGAAATTATCCTTTGTTGGATTCCAAGTCATGGGAATCCGAGGAAATGATAAGGCTGACACAGCCGCCAAAAATGAGCACCAAGAGCCCATTGACCAAACATAAGATTCCAGAGACAGATTTAAAAGTAAAAATACAATCATATATCCAAAATAAATGGCAAATCCACTGGAACAACTGCAATCCAAATAAATTACTAATAAAATCGACTCTAGGTGAATGGATACAGGGTTACAGGTAATCATGAAGGGAGGAAGTTATTCTTTCTCAACTCCGTATTGGACATACTAAAATAACTCATCTATTCATACTGGAAAAAATAAGAACTGCCATGGTGCACAGTTTGTCATGCCCCTTACACTGTAAGACACTTCATGATGGACTGCACTGACTTTTCATCTATATGAAAAAAGTATTGCAACATAAAAACAATAAAAGAACTATTTGAACACACCAAGATAGACCATTTAATGGCATATTTAAAGAAAATAAAACTATAAAATTTAATTAAAATAAAAATGTATACAATCTAATGTGTACAACCACTTCAAAACAAATGTGATCCCAAAATACAAAAGCTGACCCTTAAATGATCATAATGGTTGATGGGTCAATAAAAGAATTATTTGAATACACCAAGATAGACCATTTAATGGCATATTTTAAAAAAAATAAGACTATACAATAAAATTTAATTAAAATAAAAATGTATACAATCTAATGTGTACAACCATTCTAATGTGTGAAACAACTTCAAAACAAATGTGATCCCAAAATACAAAAGCTGACCCTTAAGTGACCATAATAGTTGATGGGTCATTAAACTCAAATCAAACCAAATAAACTTTTAAAATATTCGGGGTTTTTTTTCTTCTTAATTGGAAAAAATAGCAAATAACTTAGAATAAAAATATTACTTTATGTAAAATAATTGCAAAATATTTTTGACCACTCATATCACAAAGAGATCTACTGTTATATTTGGTCAGTGTAAATAAAAATACTTTAAAATGAAATGTTACTATGATGCCATGTCAGTTGATGTCACAAGCCCAGACTTAGATATTTAAGACAGACAGATTTTGAATAAGAAATTAATTAAAATCAACCTTCTTCTTCACTTTTACAAAAATTCACAATGAAATTCTGGTTTTTCCCAAATAGAAACAAGATTGATCATGTGCTTAAAGAAAGTCAAAACCAGATTTCACAAGTAGGTGTTAAATTGATTTTTGACCAATGGGAGCGACTTGCAAGACTTTGCAAGCAAGTGTAAAAATCTGAATACTATAAAAGGCCCAGTCAGCTACAATCACAGAGAGACAGATGGGAGCCATGAGGCTAAACAACTAAAATGTAACTTCAACTTCAAATCAACCCAGAGATAAGGTCAGGTCGCACCTTGTTCTCTTTCTCCTTTATCCCTTTCAACAATTACTACTATGAACATTTTCTACAAATCTTGAGACCCTTAACTCAACTTTATCATTGATCACGAACTCTACCCTTAACTTCTTAATAATGTTTCTAATTACACATTAATTTCTACAACTTGTGTTATTCCTCCTTTTAATAAATTTCTATTTTAACAATCAAAATGTATATTTTATTATTCCACTCTTCTACACTAATCCACACATTCCAACTGACAACCAACCTTTTGATGATAATTCTGCATAAAACTTGTAAGCTGTAGGGAGTACGGTTAACTCTGACACAAGGCCAAATCAAAGAAAAATCAACCAGCCCCCTACAGTTACAACTTGCAAGCAAAGACAAAATAGCAAAATAATTTCCAAAGCAGAGTACTGTCATAGAAGGAAAATAGAACTGAATTGGTAAAGCACACAAGGAAAGGAAAGAAAATATTGGTTACAAGTGCTGTGTATTCTCACTCGGTTTTTCTTGCTCACTTCTAATAGAACTTATTCATTTTGAGTATTATTATTATTATATACCAGTGTGTAAGTCACTAACAGGTGAATATGTAACCATTAGAAAGACAAATATAAAGGTTGAAAGGAAAAAAAAATAAGAGACGCATGATTAAGTGTTAAATACATAAATCTAAACTTATTTATAAATGGAACTTTGTGTGTCTGTCTGTGTGTGTGTGTATAAACTCCGAAACGGCTGAACCAATTTTCTTGAAATTTTACACAGTTGTACTATAAGCGTCTGCAAGTGTTCTTAGCTAGGTTTTGTATCGAGGTACCCCCCGATAAATATCGATAATTGAAAAAATCGGGTTGTAGAAGGAGTTGTTTAATTTTAATCAAATTTGATACACTCATAGACAAAGACATAAGAAATGATATTCAGAAGTTGCAGTTCTTACAATAGTGCAGAAAATCGATTATATATATATAAAAAAGGTAAGATGTTTGTGTGTGTGTCTGTTTGTCTGTATGTCTGTATTTTTTTCAGCCCTTTTATTTTAGTTTTTGCTTTGGGTTTGGCTCTAAGTAGATATAATTGTAGTTCTTAGTCTCAGCCATGATACCATTTACTCAGAAGACTTATTTAGCCTTCAAAATTCAGTTTATGACGAAAAAAACTTATTTGATATCGATACCAAAATTTGACTTACATCCATTCATTTTTCTTTCAGTCTACGGTTTCGCTTTAACTGGAAACAACTATTGCTTTTTAGTCTTTCATGTCAACATCCAAAGAGTCTGAGCTCCAGGGCCATGGATTAGTTTTTAAAGCTTTCATTACACCCGAGCAATGCCGGGCTATACTGCTAGTAATCTACTGAAAAAAAAAACTTGTGGATAAATGTCCTATTTATTCACTTTTATTCATGTATATGTTGTGTTTTTTTTATTTTTTTATTTTAGGAAGTGACAGTAAACAAAAAAGATGTTTTTTTGCGAGCCAATGAAAATTACCTAAACTGTGATTATCTTACCAAATTAACTTTGATCAATTCTGCTGCTGGTATGTTATATGTATTGTTTACATTTTTTCCTGTAAATTTTCGTAAGACCAAGCTAACCATTGTCACTAACACCTAAAACTGCACATTTCAAATGGTGATTTAACCCCAATTTACTTAAGGCAAACATATTAAAATCTTTTTAATGTCTATGTCCTGAAGCGACATAATCATGACATATATATTCCTTTTCTTTATTATCCGTGAATTGCCATGACTTTTTGTAAATAGTTGCGTGGTTTCCTGTTACCTTCTCCAGGAATTCAGTTTTGAATGGTCTGCCATCCAAGGTTTGAGAATCCATTCATCTCTACTATTTAACCTCTATCTGGTAGAAGAGAAAATAGATTTATTCCCCCTTTTCCTAAGTGACTTAGTGTGAAAGTAAATGCAACAAACTATGCTAGAATTTAACCTTTGCTCTCCTAGTCACCTTTCCATATCAATAACTGTTTGACAAACTTTACATATCTTGTAAATGTCTTCTGTTTTACTCAAGATCTTATTCACATCATGTTTTAAATTTTTACATTGATGAAATTGTAGTTTACAGCGTTTTACAAGTATATATCAACCATTAGCTTTTATAAAAATAAATGAGACTTAATAAGAAATTTCTAATTTTAATACAAAGAGATGTTAAAGTTTATTTCCCAAAATCTGATCAATATGAAAATTTTTGAAAGGACATCGAGTCCAAGTCAAGAACTTTTCAGTAAACCTTTATAATGTAAATCTTATCTCACCCATTTTATCAGTTTCTATCATTCGTTTTTGTGTAAAGCTGAAATTCTTGTGTGAGCTCAGTAGTTGATTAGCAGGACTCTGTCTCTTCTACAAATATTTTCACGTCTTCTTCTCCGATGAGCTTAGATCCCTGGTGCCCCTTCTGCATGAATTTACTCAAACTACTAGACTAGCAACTAGGTCCCCACCATTTTACAGTGAAACCAATCAAATGTAACCACAACTTCTACTCTAACAGCTTCTTTGCTCACACTTCCGCCTGTGGAATTCCCTTCTATATACTTACTTCCCTGACAGTTACAATTTCCAAGAACTTAAATGTAAGGTCAATCGCCATCTCCCGTCTCCTTGACTCACATCCTTTCCTTGATAACCTTTGTATCATGTTCTTCTCCCCTTCCCCTCGATTCTCATGCAGCTCTCTTCACATCAGTGTTCTCATCCTTCTCTTATCGATTTTTCAACACCCTCTGTAACTTATTCCTCTTTCTCATCACTCTCACTCTCCTTATGTAACCCCATGTGCACCAGTGGCAATACTGCCTTGCTTGGGGTGAAATGATTATTAAAAAAAAAAAAATTCATAATTTTAGTAACAGTAATATTGTTTTTAACAGCTATAGGCAATTTGTCAGCAATCATTTCATGAAAAAAAATCTGAATTAATCAAATTATAATAATGCTTCTTTTCCAGTAAATTTTTGTTTGAACCTGTGTATTTTATTTCTTTATTTTTATTTTATTGGAAAATAATTTTAATGAATTAATTCTTAAGTCAGCTGATTATAATTTTGTTTTAGTTAAATTTTCTTATAAGAAACAGAATCATTTAAAAATGTAGTTTATGCAATGAAAACATCGAATATATGAAATGCATGGAAGAGGTGAATAGCCTTTTGCTAAAACAGCATTTGTAGGCAATCTTGGAAAAATTTAAAAAGAAAACTTATTGGAATGTAATTTGGTTAATCTCTTGAAGGATAAAATTAAAAGAAAGCTATTCTATTATTATTATTATTATTATTATTATTATTATGAAGAAGAAAGAAAGAAAACTATTCTCTGATGATGATCAGTTGCAATTATTTTGGCAAATGTCATCTCCAAATAATTTGATTTTAAACAACCAGTCTTGGTAAATCTACATTAGCAAATGTTGAGCTTAGTGCATAAAAAAAAAATTGAGTACTTAAATTACTTAATAATTTTACTGTATTGCATAAATTGTGAACTAAATATGTCCTTTTTATTTTCTGTTTTAGTCCTAAACTGCCTGGATTTAAGATTCCAGCAGGATGTTATCTACACTGTTGGTGGAAATATGTTGGTGGTAGTTAATCCCTTCAAAGAGCTGCCAACTATTTATGAAAGAGCTGTTTTGTTGTCATACACTGCTAAAAAAAGCAATGTTTGTTTTTTCTTTTCTTTTTTTTCTTTTTTTCTCCATTTTAATTGTATAAATTTATTAAGACAAAACATTTGTATATTTGCTTAAAAATAAATTCAGAAAATATGAAGTTTTTCACTTTAATGAAACAATATTTAGAATATTTCACATTAATGAAATCATTTTAATGTTTTTAAATTGTTTTTTAATATGAAAGATGAATAAGGAAATTTTAACTGTAGTATTTTTTAAATATTTGGTCAAATTTGATTTTTTCTTTTTAGTTTTTACTATAAAATACTATTTTGGCATTCCATAATAATTTTTAATGTTTAATTGCTTTTATCTTGTCACTTATTTGATACCTTAGTGCAAAATTCCTCTAAAAGAAACACTAATTTGAAGATGTTCAATGATGTATTAATTTATTTGTGCATTTCTATTCAACTAGATTGACGTTAAATATGTGATATAACCAATCAAATTATGAGTTCACATATGACTATAATGCAATATTAATAACTAGTAGGTTTATAAGCTAATTGGAAATTCAATGAAGGTGAAGAAAAATTCAAGAAACCATGAAAATACTTGTAGAAAAGACAGTGGGAAGACACATTCTGTCAGTGAGAAAGAGGCCGAAGGCAAGCAGCCAAATCAGGACCAACTACATTGCAGGTCCTCCTCTGGATTTTGTCAAAAACCCAGAGATGAACAGCAGGAGCACCTGACCAGATACGGCAACAGTACTCAATGCATGGACAAATGGTAGATTTATAAATGTGCAAAATGATTTCTGACAAGAAAAACTTCCTGGCTCAGCACAGTGACCCAACCTTTTTAGCAGTGGATGTAGCTATTGATTCAATCTATTCATTCCACTTGAGATCAGCTGAGAGAGTGAGGCCAAGGAGGCACAGTGTATTGCTTTTCAGGAGCCTAGTGCGATCCATATTAATGGAAGGTAGGAGAGATTCTCTATGGTGGTTAAAGGAGAGCAGCTTCCAACCATTGTCACTAACACCTAAAACTGCACATTTTAAATGGTGATTTAATCCCAATTTAAAATCTTTTTAATGTCTGTCCTGAAGCGACATAATATTAATCATGACATATATATTCCTTTGTTTTTATTATCTGTGAATTGCCATGACTTTTTGTAAATAGTTGCGTGGTTTCCTCTTACCTTCTCCAGGAATTCAGTTTTGAATGGTCTGCCATCCAAGGCTTGAGAATTCATTCATCTCTACTATTTAACCTCTATCTGGTAGAAGAGAAAATGGATTTATTCCCCTTTTTCCTAAGTGACTTAGAAGCATTTTGGAAGCATTAAATTTTGTGAGCCATTTCTTACCAAATCCATCACAGATTAGAGATCCTTCTCAAGAGCAGAAGCGAGATCTACTTTGTCAGCCCTGGCAGATTTCATATTGAGACGGAAGTAGATAGTGGTGTCATCTGCATAGATGTCGACTTGGCAACCTGTTGGATCAGGAAGGTCATTTGTAAATATCAGGGAGAGTGTAGGACCTAGGATAGAGCATTGATGGACACCTGTGTTTACATAAAAGGATTTGGAAATGTGCTTATTTAGAACTACCATCATTTTACAATTTGATGGGAATGATTAGATTAAATTAACTGGTTTTTCAGTTATACCATAACCCCTTAGCTTTTGCAAAAGGCCAGCATGCCAAACCTTATCAAATGCTTTCAAGATATCCAGCACAACAGTGCAGGCTTCGCCATTCATATCAAGGGCCTGATTGATATATGTGGTGGCTGTTAATAGTACATCAGTAGTAGACCTGGTAAAGCAGAAGCCATACTGCTTATCAGAAAATAATTTGTTGGATGTGAAATGCTGAGTCATTCCAGCATTGATAATATCCTCAAACACTTTGCCAAAAAAGGGTAAGAGGTTGATAGATCAATAGTTAGAAGGGCTCTCCAGGGTTTTTAAAGACAGGATCTACAGAACAGGACTTCCAACAAGCAGAGAAGCAAGAAGTAGCAAGGCAATAGTTATATAGTTTGAAGAAGGCAAAAGAGAGTTCAAGGGCACATTTCTTCAGAATCAGACACTGGAATGCTGTAGTTTAATTATAATTGTACTTTATGAACAAAGATTTTTTTTTTTTCCATTTCTTATTTTTTCCTATTTTTCTTTACTAGTCATTGGAACCTCATATTTATAGCAGTGCAAGAGCTGCCTACAACTCTATGATTCAACATGTTGGCAAGGCCAGCCAAATTATCGTGGTTAGTGGTGAAAGTGGTGCAGGAAAGGTATGTTTATTTTGTAATTACAAATGCAATCACTTTTCTACTTAATTCTAACTCAATTCACTAATGTTATAAAATAAATAACACATTATTCTAAAAATGCATTTTTCTCACTCTTCAATTTTTTTATTTGACATACAACACAGAAATAGCATTAAACCATTTTCATTGAAAGACTATTTTAATTATTATATGATCTATAATCTTACGCATACTGTTACTGTGTAAAACTCATCATGCTCAATTAATGATTTTGTACACAATCCTAAATATCTTTTACATTACAAGCAGGTTTTCACTATTACCTTTTTCTGGCAACATTTTGAAAGTTTTTGTTACTTTTAAATTTTTCTAAACAATTTGGGATCACTCACAGTTTTCAGCTCTTACATATTAATGTTATTTACATTTTATTATTATAACTTTTTTTCTTTGTGCATTTTAAAAAATCTTTTTAATAAATGTTAATTTACTTTTAGTATATTCCACACTTGGTCATTTATGGTATTTGATAGTGATAAAATTGAATCAACTGAAAATATCGCCAGTATATAAACATTAATTTAAAAATTTGCAAATCCTGTTGGAGAACAGAAAATCTCTAATTTTTAAGTTTTGAATTTTTAGATATTCACCACAAAACAATTTTGTTTTTTTTCTTTCAGACTGTGTCAGCCATGTATCTTCTAAATTATTTAGCGGCTGTTTCCAACCTTCAAACATGTTTGTAAGTTAAAAATGTTATGTATTTATGTTTCTTTATATTTCAAGTTTTACTCTTCAAAACTAAAAAGAAAAGTTGAATTTTAAGAAACAAATATAATTCATTAAGAATCCTATGACAAAGAAAAAAATTTAATGTAATTAAAACAAGATTACTTTTTAAAGTGAAACAATTTATTTAACCCATAACTGGAGGGAAGGGACAGATTAATACCTTTCCCAGGGCTACCAGTGCTTAAGTGAATGCAGGGTATTCAACTGGAATTTGAACTCGGCTCACCGATTTCTCTTTCCGGGCCATTATCCACTACACCACAACACACATCCGTCACTATATGCTTACAGCACCTGGTATTCCTAAGCAGTCAACCATCTAAGTACTGACCAGGTTCAACGTTGCTTAACTTCGATGATCAAGCGAGAACCAATGTATTCAACATGATATGGTCGTAAGCACGCACATTCGTCACTAAACACTTACAGCACCTGGTATTCCCAAGTGGTCACCCATCTAAGTACTGACCAGGCTCAATGTTGCTTAACTTTGGTGATCGAGTGAGAACTGGTGTATTCAATGTGATAGGCCGTAAGCCCAATGAGTTACTGATGCATCCACGTGTTCAGGGCTTCCTTGATTTGATTAGAGTTCATTCAACTGGTGCCATTTTCATTCCAAAACAGAATTTCTGTTTGAAAACTTGGGTATATTTTTCTCAAAAAACTTCAATAGCTGATTTGGTTATTCAACATGATAGGCCGCAAGCCCTGAAAGAATATGTATTGCAGTAGATTATTTTACTAGTTTTCAATAACTTGTATATACTAACCAAATTTTTATGATTCCACTCCAGTTTTACCAATTTTAGAAGTTTTTTTTTTCTTCATTTCATATTTCATGTTGTCAGTCATATACCTGTTAACTATATATTTGTTAGTGTCACCAAAAAAAAAAAAAACATTACAAACCAAACCTTCCTCAATTTTTTAAAGATATCAATCAATGACTATTTGGCATGCGAGCTTCTCAGCACTGTCTGAACTGTTACCCTCAGGGTGACATTTTAGTTCTATCAAGCAGGTACAAAAATTTAAATACCTGGGAAGTGTTCTAACAGAAGACGGAAAGTGAGAAACAGAGATCCGAAGACAAATTGGCATGATGAAGGATGCCGAGTAAAGTATTAAGACACAGGAAACTTTCACTAGAAACAAAGAAGAGAGTACTGGATTGCTATGTGATGTCAGTTCTTCAATATGGCAGTGAATGTTGGACAATATCAACAAAGATGAAGGGAAAAC
This sequence comes from Ascarosepion bandense, assembly GCA_037127315.1. Taxonomy (NCBI): domain Eukaryota; kingdom Metazoa; phylum Mollusca; class Cephalopoda; order Sepiida; family Sepiidae; genus Ascarosepion; species Ascarosepion bandense. The sequence continues at coordinate 855,326 of JBBBDQ010001457.1, forward strand.
TTGAAGCAGCTGAAATGTGGTTCTACAGAAGGATGCTGTGGATATCATGGACCAAGCATGTAAGCAATGACAATGTGTTGGAAAGAATGGAAACGAAAAGGAAATTAATATTGAGCATCAGGAAGAGACAACTGAAGTTCCTGGGACATGCAATGAGGAAGGAGGGCTTGGAGAATGATACTAACAGTCCAGATAGAGGGAAAAAGAGACAGAGGAAAACAGTGGATAACATATTTGAAGAGCCTGAGCAGGTGGATGACGGAACGGGGATTGCGTGGTGTTACAGGAGAAAGTGTGCTCAGAGCCACCAGGGATAGGAAGACGTGGAAGGCCATGATCACTTACATCCTGATGGGATCAGGCACATAGAAGTTTTAGAACAAAATGATTTTGGCTTTTATTTTTTAATCTTGTGCAAAATGAATGTTGCCACACACTGGCAATTTTCAACATATTTTAAATGTTATTTTTATCATTCAATACTCTGATTGTTTTTTTTTTTTGTGTGTATGTGTGTGTGTGTGTGCGCGTACCTAGTGATTACTGTCCAATTTTACTCTGCACTACACAGTGACAAAAAGGACAAATAAAAATTATTTTTTTATTTTTTTATATATACAATTTCAGGGAGAATTCTTTAACTGGTAGTAGCATTGAGAAAAAAATTCTGGAATCCAATCCTATATTGGAAGCATTTGGTGAGTTTTCTTTTTGTTTTTTGTTCAGGTTTAGTGAATTTAGCATATTTATAAATGCTAATATAGCATAAATTTAATTTAATGTCCTAAGCTTTTATTTTTCTTTGAACAAGCTGCTAAAATACATTCTGAGCTAAGATTAGCACTTGGTCAAGATAAAGACATAAATCAGGACCAGATGAGATTTTAATAGAGATGCTGTTAGCCTTTAGATGATTTTATGATCAATACAGTTACTGAAATAATAAATAAGATATATAACAGTAAAATATTGGAAGGCTTCAGTGGATTAATCTTCATGACAAAAATGCCAAGTGCAGGTTAATATAAACTAATAGAAATAGAAACAAAAACAGTATGGCTTTGTTCAAGACACTGGAACAAGAAATGCTATTTTTATGATCAAAATGTTATCCAAGCAAGTAATACAACTGCAGAAAGATATACACCTATGTTTCATAAATTGCACAAAGACATCTGATAAGGTAGAACCCAAAGAGCGACTTGAAATATTAAAAAAAAGCTTCATTTACATGAGAAAGATATTTGAATAATCTGTGATGCCTACAAACAGCCTGCATATGAATAGACAATGAAATCAGTGAATACACAAAAATAGGAAAAACAGTAAAACAAGGTTGCATTTTCTCACTTGATTTCTTTTACTTATGCAGTGAGAAAATCCTGAGAGATTTAGATCTACCAGGATTTATTAGTGCAAGATATAATGTTAACATAAGATATGCAAATGAAAATTTTCATAGCAGACAAAAGGAAACTTGAGGAACTGTGTTTTATTCTGTACTCTAATCTAAGATTAAGTTCAGATAAGTAGTTTATATATTGAACAGGTGAAGAGGCTCATCCCTTGTTTCCTGTTTAGGATGCGGTTTCGGGTTTTCTCTTTTCTAATCTTCTCACTTTTTTTTTTTTTTCAATTGGAGTAGATAAACTAAACTATCGCCCGGTTCACACTCCACCCACATCTATTGAACAGGTGAAGAGGCTCATCCCTTGTTTCCTGTTTAGGATGCGGTTTCTGGTTTTCTCTTTTCCAATCTCTTCACTCTTATGTAGCCCCCTGTACATCAGTGGCATTACTGCTTTGCTCGGGGTGATATGATTAAAAAAAAATATATATATATATATTGATTGAGCACTCTGGAAGAATGGTAGACTTTGAAAAACAGTAGCTACTCCGGCATGTACGCATTGCTCATTCCGTAATGAATTAGAGCGCTCTGGCTATTGGGCATGTATAATGATAATGTATACGCTAAAAAGTCTGCCTTCTTCTACCGAACGCCCATAGGCCAGAGGTAGAATCACCGACTGACGCCACTTCGGTCGGGTTTCAATCCTGGGTTAAAAGCAATTGGAGTCTAACCGTACTGATGAGCTATGATACAGCAAAACAGATCTGTCTGCGGATGACTATATATATATATATATATATGTATAATATATATAATAATATTAACTATAGTAATAACAATACTGATAGTAACAAAACTAGCTCTGCCGAAACTAGTATTAATTAAGCTATAATTTAAATCGTCTTGTACAACCCACCAAGAACGAACTCGGAGGGAAAAAAAGGGGAAGTAAAAAAAGAAAGAAACGAAGTACATGAACAAAAAATCAAGCACTCGTAAAAAAGAAAAAACCCCAAGACGAAAACCCTAACACTAAAGCACTTAATACGAAAGTAGAGCAAACAAATTGCCAATTTCCCTGACGAGCTGTAGGGCGAAACCGTGGTAGGTTGTTGGCTCTTGCTTAGATTTTCTATCTATCTATCTATCTATATGATTAATTACTCAGTTTTTTGGTCATAATAAAATTAGACCAGTGCACATTTGTTTAAAAAGTGTTCAACAAAATTATATTGTAGAACTTTTGAATATTTTTCATTTGTAAACGAGTTATTATGCTCATTTACAAATGAAAATATATGTGAAAATTAAGACAGACGTTATTCCATGGTTAAGTGGAAGTGTAGGCCTATTTCAGGTGAATCATCATCAGCTTTCGTCTTTCTGTACAATAAAGACGGAAACTGATGATGGTTCACCTGAAACAGGCCTATATTTCCGCTTAACCATAGAATAACGTGTCTGTCTTAATTTTCACATATATTTGCTCTATATGTATTTATATACATATATAGTGTGAGTTCTCCTAGAGCGTTATTCTACCACTTTATGTACAGGATACTCCTTTGGATTCTTCTATATCTTCTATTCCATGTCTTTATATATATATATATATATATATATATATATATATATAATGTTATTATCTCAACTTTATCATCTCTAAACATTTTGGCTTTGAAAATGGAGATTTAGATAAACATATTTAATTTCTCCAATTTCACTTTTATAGAGATGAAAAACACTTGTTCTTTCTAGAGTGTTGAATTTTTGTGTTCCTCCTACCAAAGTAAGTAAAGAACAAATTTTTTGCTGGGTTTGAGCATTTGTTCTCTCAGTTGAACTTGCATAAACCTCTTTCTATTGATAAGTTTTCTTTATGCAAAACTAGATAATTTAAATTATCTAGCAAATATTCATCTCTCTCCACTGACTGTGATTTTCTTGCTTGGCAGAGTGTTCACTTCCAGACCACCAAGTCATCAAAAACTAGAAGTGATATTTATATCACTAAGTTTGATAAGGGCTCAGGAGTGGTTATTTTCAATAGTCAAGTCTATACCAATAAAATGGAATTCATTTTACATGATTCCTCAAAATTTTGAAAGATTGGTCTTGCAAATACTTGTGACAATATTAACAAAATAGAGGCAAGAACAGTCAGTGTACAATCGTATTAGACCTGTTGGTTCTCAATGTCCACAGATTTATGGGTTACATAAGAATTATGTACCTCTTAATCCAATTTTGTCTATGGTTGGTTCTGTAAATTGGCCAAATGGTTGGCTGAAATACTTCAACCAGTCTATTTTTCACTCACTGCATTTCAGACTCATTTAAGTTTTCTGATTTTATCAGAAGCTCTGAACTTGGTTCTGAGAACAAACTTTTAGTGTCTTTTGGTATTATTAGTTTGTATACCAATGTTCCCCTTCAAGATTCCATAAATATTTGTATTGATGCTCTCACCTGGGTCTTGCACTGATTCTAGATTTTTTTTTTTAGTTTATGCATATAACAACAGAATGGCTTGAGTTTAGTTTTGATAATACCATGTAAGCCCAAGTCAATGGAATTTTGATGAGTCCAGTATTAGCCAACATTTTTGTTGGTTTCTATGAAAGCCTTTTATTTGAAAAATGCCATAAACTCTATGTATATTTCTATTACATTGATGATAATTTTTCCATCTTTGATTCTACTGCAGACTATGGCTTTTCATACTCAACTCATTTTTCTTTATCCCTCTTTGCAATTTACTGTAGAAATGAAAAATAATTACACTGTCTTTTTTGGTTATAGAGCCAGTTTATTCATTACATATAATTATTTCAAACCTATGTTCACAGGTTTATACACTAACTGAAATTCATTTGCTCCTAATTCCCATAAAATTAACCATATATCTACCTTACTCCATCGGTCATTGATGATTTTTTTTTTTTTTGTACACTTAACCAAGAACTTAGGAATATTCATCACATTTTAAGTGCTAATAGGTGTCCTACAAATGTCATAAAACATGTGATCAAATGTAAGATCAGTCGCTTTAAAGAACCGGCTGTTTTTGGACCTCGTTTTTGTTCAATTTTTTGAAACTGCCATGGCTAGGCAAAGAATGTCAAACACTTGCTGACAAGGTGTCAGCTTGCATTACTTCAGGTTACATGTTGTCTTTGATACCAACTCAGTGTTTTTCTCTTTTATTAAAGATGGTCTTTCCCACTTTCAAAATAGTTCTATTGTGTATAAGTATAAATCTTAGTGTGATGCTGAATATGTGGGATGGATCAATCAGCGACTAGAGACCCAAATTAGTCAACATGTTTCTGCTAGTAAGCAGCCTGAGTCACCCTGCGCATGATTCTGCCATAAAAAACAATTACTAGATAATCTGGACTGCACTAAGTAATATGTAGATAGCTGTTTCACTGCATTGCACAGAACCCACTCCACACGCCATCTACATATACTTTAAGTGGTATATATCAAGTTACACCAAACAGGACTGTGCAAATAAAAAGAGAATTTCATTCATTTTGTTTATTTGGACGGTTAAGAATTTTTTTTCCCCTTTTTATATTCTGTTTGAGCATTTATTATTCTTTGTTCTTACTTCATGAATTGTTTTAATAATGTTCCAATATTTGCCCTCTTCATTTACTATTTTTCTGTGAAAAAGTTGTGTCGTCAAATTTTTCCAATGGTTGTTTTTGATAAAGCATTGACATGAAAGGATTCCTTAAGTTAAAAAAAAAACTCCCTCTTCAAATCAGTATTTATGCTCTGTGGTATCAATTCTTTGTTTTATATATATATATATATATATATATATAGTAATTACTTAGTTTTTGGTAATAATAAAATTATACCGGTATACAGTTGTATTAAAGTGTTCTATACAATTGTAGAACTTTTTAATATTCTTTATTTGTAAACAAGTTATGTGTATGTGTGCTTCTTATTACATGTGTGTGTTTATGTATATAGATTGATCTCATGCAATTAAGGACAGGTAAGTTGTAACATGGATGTGCGTTGTGGTACAGTGGATATCAGCTCGGAACGAGAAACCGGGGAGCCGAGTTCAAATTCCAGTTGAATCCATTGTATTCACTTACGCGCAAATACCATTGGGAAAGGTATTAATCCGTCTCTCCAGTTATGGGTTAAATAGCAGGACAGATTGGGTTCTATAGCCTTGGTCGGTAACCAGTCTACCGCAGAAAGCAATGGCAACCATCTGCAGGATAATCTTCTGCCCAGTCAGTCATGTCTCTTTCGAGACATGATCGCCCAAGCGTGTATCACGTATGGTACTTAACTGACTGAAGTTGTAACATATGTAAGCAGGAATCTGAAATGTTTATTCCTGGACCTGTTTGTTAAGCTTACATAAATAGAATTTTATCAAATGGGCTAATGACATTTTAATTTGATTCAGCAAAGGAAGAAACAAATTGCATGATAGCCTCTTATTCAAGATACACATAACAAAAAACAAGATATGGTGAATATCATGAGCACTACAAATGTCGTCACAATTAAATTTCTACCCTAATTCTTACCGTTGATTTCTCCACATAGTAATATTTTTTTCCACTTCTTCTTTTAAATGCCTTTTTTCTAAGGATGCAAGATAGAATAACAGTTATTGCTATAGGAAACAAAACTGGCAATTGTTCAAATTCTAACCAAGCCTGTTGTTCTCTTTATACTAATGCTTTTGGGAAAGTTATCTACTTGTGCTGTGTCTCATTTAAACTTCAATCATCACATCTGGTCCATAAAACACATCCCCACATTGAAAATAATATAATAGCCATTCACAAATGTTCCTGTCAAAAAAAAAACAAAAAGAAAACTACTAGACTTGCTTAAAAGAAAGCCTCTCGTAATGGCTAACACAGTTGCAGGCCAAAAGGCCACCTCTCAACACAGTCACTGTCACTGTCACTACCATAATCGCCACTTAACATGTTGATACCACATTCAACCAGAATTCAACAAAAACATTTTGCTTGACCAACCAATATATGTTGTAAATTTAATGCTTGTTTATTCCTTTCCTTTGCAATTAAGTGCTTGTTATAATGAGTACTAATAAAAAGCTGTTAAACTTATAGTCAATAGACAGAAACTGATCATATAAAATGTTCTAAAATTTGTTCTTTCATCTAGGAAATGCCATGACCACCAAGAATGAAAATAGCTCCAGATTTGGCAAATTTATTCAACTACATTTTAACAGGTAATTACTCAAATCTATCTAAATCTAAACTTATTTATAAATGGAACTTTGTGTGTGTATCCGTTATCTATAGACTCCGAAATGGCTGAACCGATTTTCTTGAAAATTTACACAGTTGTACTATAATCGTCTGCGAGTGTTCTTAGCTAGGTTTTGTGTCGCGGTTGATAATCGAAAAAATTGGGTTATAGAAGGAATGGTCCAATTTTAATCAAATTTGATACACTCATAGACAAAGGCATAAGAAACGATATTCAGAAGTTTCAAGGTTGTAGTTCTTACAATAGTGCAGAAAATCGATAATATATATATAAGGCAAGATGTTTGTGTGTGTGTGTCTGTTTATCTGCCTGTATGTCTGTATTTTTTTCAGCCCTTTTATTTTAGTTTTTGCTTCGGGTTTGGCTCTAAGTAGGTATAATTGTAGTTCTTAGTCTCAGCCATGATACCATTTACACAGAGGACTTATTTAGCCTTCAAAATTCAGTTTACGACGAAAAAAACTTATTTGATATCAATACCAGGAAATCAAAATTTGACTTACATCCATTCATTTTTCTTTCAGTCTACAGTTTCGCTTTAACTGGAAACAACTATTGCTTTTTAGTCTTTCGTGCCAACATCCAAAGAGTCTGAGCTCCAGGACCATGGATTAGTTTTAAAGTTTTCATTACACTCGAGCGACGCCGGGCTATACTGCTAGTCAAAAATAAAGTGATAATAGGCAAAACAGGAATAACAAATAATTCAATCAACAACCATAATGTAACAATAAAGTTATAAAATAACTTTTTTTTGACGTCTCAAATTCAAAATCATTTTAACTGGAACAAAAGAAGTATTCTATTACCATATTTGCTTTTGCATAACACAAACACAAACACTCCCCTCCCCATATTTTATGAGGATATTTTTTCTTTTATGTCTTTTCAGGACATAGGTGATCATAGCCCTCTACATCTTTCTGTCCCCTGTAGCTCTTAATAAATTTTGTCTTGTTATTTCTCTCAAGCCCTGTTCTGCCATCCATTTTGCTCAAGCCAATCAAGGATGTCATGCACTGTTTTCCTCTGTCTTTCTTTTCCTCTATCCCGCTGTATCAGATTCTATAAGCCTTTCTCCCTCATTACATGTCCCAGAAACTTCAACCGTCTCTTCCTGATGTTAAGTGTAAGTTAAACTTTTAGTATGCTTCATCATATATTCATTGAAATATATTTTAAAGTGGTTTTGTAGGGGAAAAATGTATGTTTTTGTGCCTGCATATATATTATTGTAACAGTATACTGGAATAAAGTATGAAATCATATTGTAATTTTAACGTTAGAAAAAAAAAATTATATTTGCTAAAGCAGAGAAGAAATACTGGTACATTTGTATCAATTAGTATCCAAATTAAGTCATTACAAAGATAACAATATTCTTGCTGTGATTTGTCTTGATAACTAGTTATCAAGACGGCAAATATTGTCATATGATGGAGAAGCTCAAAGCAAACATGGAAAATAAAGAGAACAACAAAGTACTCAACAACAAAGATAATATGAACAGAATATTCTTGGCATTATCTGTGAGAGGGGAGAAATAATTTAATAAAAAAAAACATTAGTTTAATTCAATTACTTCAATAATTTTTATATTTTGTCTTTTTATGTGCATGTTTCAGTTCTGGCAGCATGAAAGGTGCAACCATCAGCACTTATTTATTAGAAAAAACTAGAGTGACTCACCACAGTACAGGTGAATGCAATTTCCATATTTTCTATCAGGTTTGTTTTCATTATTTATTTTACTTCTTTCTTCTATTTATTACATAAGCAGTGATATTCACAAAATGTAAATTTGAATCACTTGGATATTGTGTTTTAAAAATTTGATCAAAATATCTAGTTTTATCACAAAAAAGCAGTATAATATTACTGTAGGTACCTCCACTCATTTTTCTATACCTAAATTTAAACTGAAATTTTAAAAATAAATATCTTCAAGCTTTAAAATTAGCTTTAATTGAAAGTCAAGGGATTAAATTTAGTAATTCCAGTAAGCAAAATACCCTGGTGTATTTTAAACTGAAATTATATTGATCGGAATCAAAAATTTTCTAAATTTTAAAAATTTCAAATTTTTCACCATTATTCATTGATTATAAACAGAAGCCAATTCTCGGTTTTAAAAAAATCTTACAAAAATAAAATACACCTCACTGACACATTTTCTTCAAATTACCAAATTTAAACTGACTTTAAGTTGACTTCAAACAAGAATTACTTGCTTACTGCTTGAAAAATGTTTCAAAAAGCATTTCTCAATTATGGTAGCCTTGTTATCACAGCTGTCAACACCTTATCAGCAGCCGACAACTGATGATTTACAGTATCCGGCCAAAAGTATGAAAGACGAATTTGGTATAAATCTTATACAAATCGTTTTTTGTTTTTTTTTAACTATGTTAAAATTAAAAATTTAACACTTTTCAATAATTTATGAAATGTTATGGCATTTGTTAATTTTTATTTTTAATATCTATTTTTCATATTATTTTTAGATACCTCTACAAATTGTGAATTTCACAATTATTTTTTTTTTAACAAAATTAGAAAATTAGAAATTAAAATGTAAAAGTTGCTTTAAATGTTTAAGGAATGACTTGCAAAACAGGCTGTTGAATTTTATAAATGTCTTGAAGAGATGAATCAGAATCAAAGTGCAGTTTCTGTCATTTTTATGTAAGGGGAATAATCCAAAACACTTGTTAACTTCTAAAATAAATACGACCCCTATGGAAACTTGTTATGACCCCTATGAAACATCGTACTTAAATGAACATATTTATTTACACACACAAAATTTTTTTTACTTATTTTAAAAATATAATAGGTTTATTAATATAAATTAAAATTTATTAATAATTTTTTGATAGGCAATATAATCATCAATTCTTAACTAAAAAGAAAAAAGTACAACAGTTCTTTAAAAGATTTTTTAAATATTTTTAAAACTTTATGAATTATTATAATAATAAAAAAATGAAAACAATTCTTTTAAAATTTTATTAGTAATCGAAAAAAATTTTTTTAGGACTATAATGTCCTTAATTATTATTATTTATTCCAGCAATTAAAAGCTTATCAAATTAAACTATTACATTTTTTATTTTACTCTTCAGAGTAGATTTTCGAATAGTGCCGAATAATTTTAAATAAAAGAATAGATGATTTATATTCCCCAATGAGTTCTGCGTTTAACTAATAAAGAAATAATTTTAAGAAATTAAAATTTATTAAAATTTCATGAATTTATATGAAGAGTGGGGTAACAGTTTTAAAAAAAATTTTTTCATCAATATTTTAAAAAAATAATTTCAAATAATAATAATATTATAAACATTTTGATAGAAAAAGTTTGTTTTAAGTTTTGGATCTTTTTAATTCATACTATGCTGGTGTTTTTTGCGATGTAATGAAGGTACCTATATTACTGTAATGTTCTATGATTTAAGATATAAGAAAATATGTGCAAAAGTAAAAATAGTGTGCACCATTGAAACCTGCTATAATATGACTAATACACAATATTTAATATGTCAGCTGCAATGATTCTGGAAAAATTTTGCAATTTTTTTTAATGTACACATTGCTTCTGATTTTTTATATAACAGTTATTTTAAATATACAGGGTGCAATGGATGAATTATTGTCTAAATTAAACAAAAATGAAAATAACAGACATATTTACCAAAATTACACAAGATATCTTGAAATACTAAAGAGTAAATTTATTCAATAAAATCGCCATTGGCTGCAACAATGGCCTCCAGACAACTTCAGAATCTTCTGAAACTCTTTTGGATGATCTCTTTGTTTAAGTTGGTGAATGCTGCCATAATCCTTGCCTTCAGTTCATCTTTGGTATTACGAGGAGTTTCAATTACACCCCACACATAATCGAGGAGGTACCATCTGGGGAGTTAGATGGTCAAATGTAAGAGGTGATGTGATCACAAAAATTGTCTGACTGGCAGCCATAACTGGGTGTTCATGCTTGTGTGGCATGGTACAGCATTCTGTCTCTAGACATGGGTCTTTCAGCTATCACCCTCTTGATCCAGAACAGCACTACCTCCTCAAGGCACTTGATGTAGGTCTTCATGGAGTCTAAGGCTCTTTAGGAAGATGAATGAAGGCATAACATTGCCAGCACTAGTGATCACTCAGAACACCTTCATAATCACCATTAGACTCCTCCAACTCTTTCAGAACTCTCTGCACTGTTTTTAGATTGACACCCAAACACTCTGAAATGTTTGTATCGGCACTTTTGACATGAATGCCAAGCAGTACAGCATGCAATTCCAAATAGTTACCAAAGTGAATTGTGTCATGGGGCTCTTTTTTTGACAGTGTCCAACTGACCCTACTATACTGTGAAGTCAACAAAATCCAAAACAATGCAAACACACAAAATATAAAATGGCGACAATTTATACATTGCACAGTGTAAATATTATGCTTAGGCAGCAATTGTTTCTCCAAACATTTCTTATTAAAGAGTGATTTAACTTTTTTATGTTTTGATAGATGCTGCACTCTCTAGCCTTTTGATTATATGTTGTAATCAGTAATCTGAAGATTGTTGTTATTATTAAACTAGCATCATAGCCCGACGTTGCCCGTGCAACTCAGAATATTTTAGTAGCAGGAATCGATTATATAAAAGAAATGATTATATAAAAAATTGTTGTTTAAAAATTGTTCAAAAATTCCATTAAAAACATCTAATTTTTTGTTTTTTCTTTTTGTTTTGCATAAACATGATTTGATGCTTTGTAAACAACATTGCATCTGTTTTTGTTTCAAAATTATGGGGGGAAATATTTACATTTTTTTGTTTTACTGAAATTAGAAATATAAAAACTATTACGGTCTCAGTTCAGAAATTTTCAAAGAATATTTAAAAATGTAGACATTTAATTTTAGAGGAAAAAAATTAAATGTAAAGGCTCTCTTGTTTTTTTAATAAAAATATATTTTAGTCGCATTTGACACATGTGATTTGATTTCTGTGATGTAATTCAGCAACCATCTGAGATCTTAGATGTTTTATTGAGGAAATGTAAGCAATCTGCTCCATTGGCCAAAAAGTGTGAATGGGAAAATTGCTGAACTTAAACTCAAAAAGTATGTTGACCTGGCTTCCCTGTAGATATGTGTCCCTAGAAAGTTTGAATGGCGTAGCTTAAAAAATGTAGGCATGCATAACTTATAGTCACACACAGACTCACAGATTGCCTTTATATATATATATATATATAGATACAAAAGTATTTTATTAATCAGATATTAAATTCCTGTTGTGTTTGTCTCTTACTAAAAATTTTATGACCTAGTGCATAAAAGCACTCAGTCAGTCAGTTAAGTGCTATGCGTGATACACACTTGGGCGATCATGTCTCGAAAGAGACATGACTGACTGGGCAGAAGATTATCCTGCAGTAGGTTGCCATTGCTTTCTGCAGTAGACTGGTTGCCAACCAAGGCTATAGAACCCAATCTGTCCTGTTATTTGATTTATAGCTAGAGGGGAAAGAGATGCATTATATTATTAAGTAGTAATTAGTGGAGGATTTCTTGTTCCAAGCCGATATCCAATGCACCACAATGCACATCTGCTAAAAGCACTAGTAAATCAATTAAAACTTATTCTCTAGAAATCAGTAAATTAGTCTTTAGGTTCTGGACGAGATAGTGCAAGGATATACCAAAAATGGAGAAGAATACCATTAAAAACAATTTAATAGTTACAAATTCATACACTGGGTATAACCAAAAGATGAAAACCTATTTTCGTGGATGAAAGAAAAGGTTTCACTCAATTCTTTGAAGATTACCGAACTTGGTAGATAGCTGAGTAAGATGCAATGAGCAGAACATGACAAAACGGAAATAAGATTGATAGTCCAGAAGAATCATTGAATAAGAAAAAAATTTGCTTAAAGTATTAATGTAATTTTATTGCCATTCATAATTAAATGCTTAATAAAAAAAAAACAAAAGGAAGTATATTCTTAATATAATAACTGAACAGGATACAACTCTGGAATCAACATATTTTTCTATGGTAGGTCAACTGAGCCATTTCTCTTCTACACATACTTTCACGGCTTCTGCTTCGACGAACTTAAATAACTGGTACCCCCTATATATGAATTATATATGAATTTACTCAAGCCACAAGATTAGCACCCTTTTACTGTGAAACCAATAAATTGTAAATGCAAATTCTACTCCAGCAGCTTCTTTTCTTGCACTTCCCGCATGTGGAATTCTCTTCCTGTTATGTCGCCAAGTATAAATGAATAACTCAACAACAGAATCAGAATATAAGTTGTATTCTGCGGAAAGACGGTTAGTATGTACAGAAGTGATTAGTAATATTTACAATAGAAAGATACAAGAGTCCAATCTGTCGTAAGACGTGTGTATACGTGATTACTTCCGGTACGCCACCGGAAGTGTGACTAACTCTTCACTGACTCGCACTGACTCTTCAGTAACTCATTAGAGACTCTCAAGTGACTCTCTACGACTCCCCTGTAGAGAATCCACCATTGCTATATATAGCAATGGGAACAGTCCATTTGTAGTCAAATAGGAGCGGCGCCCTAACACTTCCGCATACTTGCTTTCCTGACAGTTACAATCTCCAAGAATTTAAATGTAAAGTCAATAGTCATCTCCTATCTCACTAACTTACATCCTCTCTCTCATGCTTTTCTACATCCACCCCACTCACATCAATACTCTCTTCCCTCTCCTACTCTCTTCCTGACACCCCTTGCAACCTCTCATTCCTCATAACATTCCTCCTCGTCCACCCCACTCTCATCAGTAATCTCTTCCCTCTCCTACTCTCTTCCTGACACCCCCTGCAACCTCTCACTCCTCAACATTCCTCCTATGTAATCCCCTGCATAACAGTGGCAGTAAAATGCCTTGCTTGGGGTGACACAATTATAAAAAAATAGTTACAAATAATTATTTCTGGTGTGTTTTGGGGTTTTTTTTTGTGGGGACACTTCCTGAAATAGAGGTGATGTTTTGACAATTCTATCATCCACTGTACGGATATTTTCCCCTTGGTGATTTTAGTTGGTGAGTTGCTTATGTTTATATTTACTAGCTTCTATTGTAAAAACTTTGTTTATACAAGTGGGTATAAATGCCCATATCATTGAATAGACCAATTCTGACCACCTGATGACTGTGCACATTAGCATGTATGAAAATGGCAGTCACTGCCGTTCATACGTATGAAAATATTTTATTAAATATAAATGCTCTGCTGTTGCAGAATTTTTTTCCAGTGTTTTTTTTTTTTTGTATACTTTTTTGGTAGTTGCTTTTTTTTTTTTTTTTTTAATGCATTTATTTATTTACATATATTTATACTCAACAAATGTGACAGCCTTCAAGACATAACCATATATATATATATATATATATATATATTATCCTATGTCTATGGCAGAACTCAGTTTCATGTGTTATGCAATTATCAGGTGCATATTTCAAACTGACAGTTTAATAGATTTTAATTTAACATTTGTCTATTTCTTTCTTTCTCCTGCAATATTTCTTTTAACAATTATGAATTAAACCCCCTTTTATTTTTGCTCCTTACATTATTAATTCTTAATTTTAACTCTTAATTTTTCTTTTCATTTTTCTTTTCTTTTAATTTTTATTTAAAATTTTAATTTTCCCTACATTTTTATGTACATGTAATATTTAAATTTTTAAGAGTTATGATTTACACCCCTTTGATTTCTTCTTTCTGCATTTTATTTTCCATTTTAATTTAAAATTTCTATCTACATGTAACCATACAATATTTAAATTTTTAATGTTGTTATTAAAAAAGCAGTAACTTTATAAGATTTAATTCCCATGAACATCAAGTGAACTTAAATTCATATCTATTAAACTGTCAGTTTGAAATATGCACTTGATGATTGCATAACGTATAAAACTCCGAGTCATTCCATAGATGTAAAATATGTATATCTGTTAATATATACATATATAAAATACAGCTCTGTTCATACATTGAGCACTGTTTTATTAACACCTGAATAATAATACTATACATATATGTACACCCTCCTCATATGTATATTTATTAATTTTCGTCTAATGTGTGTATGTGTGCATATGCATCTTTGAAATATACTTTATTTATTTTTTAAGATTCTGCAAGGCTTAAAACAAAACAATGGTTATTGTCTTCAGAATTTGTGTATTAGTGAGGACATGAAATTTAGAATACTTCCAGAAGGTTCAGGTACGGAATATTCTTTCTTTACTCATTTTGTTCATAGTGAAAATGTTGGTGTATGTGTATCAAGAAATTCAATGTCTGTAATGAAAACAGAACTCTTTAATAAGCTCTTACATATTACATTAAGTTCTATTGAAAGCAAATTGTTCCAAATTGTATCATAAATAATACAATAATAAATTGTATAATCTTTCTCATAATCTAATCATATTTTTTCTCATCCTGGGTATGACAATAAACTGCATCTGGCAGCAAGGCTTCTCTAACCGGGAGATTGTGAGGTGCATGAAATTATTATTATTATTATTATTAATAATTATACTACAGTATAACCCAGATATAAGAGAGATTTTCTCTGATCCCAAATTAGAGCCTGTGGTAATGTATATAAAATACCAAACCCTTATATAAGAGAAATCCCGGATATAAGATAACTTTTATCCTGTCCCGACAACTCTCTTATATCAGGGTTACACTGTATGACTATTCACAGAAATACTGTTTTTTATATACATTAAATTAATTTTACATATATTAATAGGTGGCATTCCTATTGTTATTTTAAATACGTAGATTTTTTTAAAAATGATTATCTTATCTATATATAGCAATTTCTATATTTCTATAGGTATTGAGTGTATTTCGGTTATATATATGAATACAAACATTTTTTTTTTTTCTCAGGGAGAACAGCTGAAATGGACAGTAAAAAATTTCAGAACACATTGCAAGCTTTGGAAGAAGTTGGAATTACTGAAAATCAGAAGCAGTCTCTATTCAGGGTATGCATAATTGCCTTGATTTGATAAGTTCTGTTCTTTTGACCAGATGAATCTAAAAAGTTTTATTTTCATGAAAATTTCAATTAAATTAAATGGAAAAAATAATGTATGACCTGATACTAATATAATTGTTATATTAGAAAATATTAACATGAGTTTAATATTCTGTGAAATGGAATATAAATAATTTAAACATTTGATCTGTATTTAAAACATTTTCTTGGAGATAAAAAAGAATTTTCAGATTCACGTGATGGCCACAAGAATTGCAAAATATTACAAATACTTCTTTTTCTCAGTTACTGATTTATGGTACAGATGAAGTGAAGTTTGAAATTGTCAGTAATCTAGAAAAAGGTTCTGGATTCTGTATAAGATTAATGAATCTTATTAAAAGCCAATGATAAAACTTTTTTTCTGATATGGAAAATTTAAACTTTTCTCAAGTCTACTTCATTATTGAACCTTTCTTTCAGAACAATCTTTAAATGTTATCTGCCATCAGAATTATGAGTTAGATTGAGCTTTGTCTATATTTCTGACACTAGATATTGTAATTATTTACATTGTTCAGACTGTTGTCCTCATCTTTGTTGCCATAATCACAATCTTGTACGCTTCGAACTGAACTCTTTATTTCATTCACTGGGGTAAATTGTTCTAGTTTCATGAGCCGTGTCCCTTTCAGATGTCTACGTAGTAGTTATCTCCCTTTAACTCTCAGTTTCTGTTCACTTTTGCTGTAGTCATGTATTGAACTTGCATATAGCAGGAAAAGGGAGATCACTGCCCCTGTGGAATGAAGTTGAAATAATAAACAGAGAGAACACTAGAAAATATGAAGACTTAAAGAATCAGTGCATATGCCAGGCTCCAAAAACCTCCTGAGTCAGCCAAGCATAGAAATGAATACAATATGGGAACCAGCAAGTACTAGTGAAAAATAACAAACAACAAAATTGTAATATGAACTCTGGTTAAAAAAAAAAAATTACTGAAACATTAGGTTTATAAGCCCCCAAAAATTCATGCACTGATGTTCTGAGGAACACATGGCTCAGTGGATATAAGCATTGGTTGAATCCAGTAACTTGACCCAAAAAGTTGTGAGCCCTATAAAACAAAAAATCTTTGCGAGTTGAGTTAAAGGGAGATAAGTGATACTGAGACATTTAGAAAATGCATGGCTCATGGAATTAGAACAGTCTACCCTGAATGAAGTAAAGGGTTCACTTCGAAATTCCAATCACCTGAAGAAGACTGGAGCATAAATATCTTTGGCAACAAAGATTAGTAAAAATGTAAATTTAGAAATATCAAATTGAAAACAAATTGGTGAAAAATCAGAATATACCAAATGATTTATTTTTCCTTTGATAAAAAGTGCTTAATAAATTTTTAAATCAGTTTCAACAATTACCATTCAGTTTCTTATGGTCTTGTTTGTTCTGCAAGTAGTTAGCTATTTAACATAAATGTAGTGTTGAAATATGTAAAATCAGGCTTCAAATTTTGAATCTTAATTTTTTTTTTGTCTTTGTAGATCCTGTTTGGTATTTTGTACCTGTGCAATGTTGAATTTACAAAAGGACATGATGAGGAATGTGCTGCTATAAAAAACAATACGCGTATGGATTTATTTTATTTCTTTAAATACTAATGTTAGAGTTCTTATCTTTTTTTAAGTGAAAGAACTATAACCAGATTTTATGGAATATGGCACAAGCAAATAAGTACCAACTGTTTGGTTTTTTGTTTTTTTGTTTGTTATTGCTGTACTGGTTTTAGTTTACATACAAACATTTACTGAATAATAACTCTGAAGATTTCTTTATAGAGAATAGGTTATTATTTAAGTAAATTGAACTCTCTTTAGTTTGAGGGAGAAATAGTCTTTGATAATTTTATATCTTCAGTATTTTAGTTTTCAGTAAACACAAACACCTTTATGAACTAATCTATGCTCTCATCAGCCCATCCTATGATGGAAATTATTCACAGTATTTATAATTTTGTAACAGTAATAATAGGACTGTTTTCCTATTTAAATTGTGTGTGTGTGTGTGTGTGTGTAAAATGAAAGTTGTTAAATATTATCTGTATAATGGAATTTTCCAACTGTGGGAGCAAACACCTTCCAGTGCTGTGTAATCTGAGAGTAAAATTCCAGAAGTTGAAAAGGACCAATTGGAAGTGGGACACATTAAGAGAAGTTTTAAGAGAAGTTTTAGTAAAATGAGCAAATAAGATCAGTTTAAAGAAAACTAGACAAGGAAAAAAAACTGCATGACAGTTTAAATTCTCAACTTGATGAAAAGAAGACATCAATGTATGGTAAAGCATAAGAGAAATGTCACTGGCCAAATTAAGCAGAAACAAAACGGCAGGATTAGATGGAATTGTAACAGATGCTGGCAGCTTTAGATGATTTTGACATCTTACAAAATTATGGACATAATAAATAAAATCAACAACAGTGGTGATATACAAGATCTAAGATCAATTTTCCTAGCACTCCCTAAAAAGCCAAGTGTAAACAAAAGCAAACTTTATTGGACAATCATTCAAATGAGCTACATAACAACACTTATGTTATGATCTGAAGAACAGAGCACATGGCCGAAGTAGACTGGAAATAGTGCAAGAACAGTGCAGCTTTGTTAATGTTGCAAAGTAGTTTTCGCTCTGAAGGTTATAATCGTGCTATGTTGGTTTCTAATCGACTTAACGCGCCCAAAATGTTAGAAACTTGGTAATCTTCCACTGAAAGATGACTTCTTAGTATTTGGCTAACTGCGAACTAATATCAACTGCTTTAGTTCAACGATGTTCAAACTGAAACTAACTAATAGTTCTATTGAACTCCAATAGAACTCTCTAGAACTCCTAAGAACTTCTTGAGTTAACTTCCTGTTAACTCTTATTAATATAGGAGGGAATTTGTATATAAACTTAACCTTTCGTTTTCTTTAAAATTTGCTCTTCTCAAAGCGTGAAATGGAGGTTTGTTTGGACAATATGTAGCCAATTAAATTTGATGGAAACTTCGGCAACTGCACCCCATTGCTTTTCAAATTTCTCCCCCATACATCTTGCTTTCTCTTAAGATTAGCCAACTGATCGAAATTGTGTTTTTTTTTCATCATATTAAAAAAAAAAAAAACTTGAGTCTTTTCGGTATGTAGACGATCATGGCTCTCCACAGATTCCTTTTTCCTTATTATCTGCGAATTTTCTTTTACTGTTATCCTCTCAATAGAAGTTAAAAGAGACTCTCAAAGTATCAGTCAGTTAATACTCGCTTGGGCGATCATGTCTCGAAATAGACATGATTGACTGGGCAGAAGATTATCTTACAGTAGGTTGCCAGTACTTTCTGCGGTAGACTGGTTACCAGCCAAGGCTACAGAACCCAGTCTATACTGTTATTTAACCCATAACTGGAGGGAAGAGATGGATTAATACTTTTCCCAAGGGTATTTGCATGTATGTGATAGTTATGCCCAGAATTATATCTGAAAGATCAATACAAATACAGAATGATCTATAACTATGTTTCATGGATTATGCAAAAGCATTTGATAAAGAACATCACAAGGAACTATTTGAACTATCAGGTAAGCTTGATTTATTTGGGAAGGATATTAGAATAATCCAGAATTTATACTGGGAGCAAACTGCCTGCATACTGATAGAAAATGAATTTACAAAATGCACAAAAATGAAAAGGGGGTGTAAAACAATGATTTGTCTTCTAAATGGAATTATTCAACCATTGCAATAAGACATTCCTGGTAGAATTTTTAATCCTACCAAAATGCATTATTGGTGGCCACACTCTTAACAGCATAAGATATGCAAATGACACAGTGTTGATAGCAGACACAAAAAAACTACAGGAATTTCTACAGAAGGTAGTAAGGGAAAGCGAGAAGAAAGGACTAAACATCAATTGTAAAATGGTAGAATATAGGATTGTTAGCAAAAGTAACATCCCTCGATGCAAACTACAGGGACACCAAAATCAAACAAGAACAAAGACTTGAATATCTATTAAGACGGATAGCATATGATGTGACTCTGAAATCAAACTGGAATAGTGAGAGATGCCTTTCAAAAGGTAGGCAAAATTTTAAACAGGAAAATTTAATTAGAAGCAAAAGAGTACTGAACTGTTATGTGATATTGGTCATCTTATTTGGCAGTGAATGCTGAACAATCTTCTCACATATGAAGAAGAGACTTGAAGCAACAGAAATGTGGTTCTACAGAACAATGCTGAAAATACAATCTACTGAATATGTGAGCCAAGACAAATTTTTATATGTAAGTGAATGCTGAACAATCTCCTCACAGATAAAGAAGGGATTTGAAGCAACAGAAATGTGGTTCTTCAGAAGAATGCTTAGAATACTATGAACTGAGCGTGTGAGTTTAAGGGAAAATGGAAGCAAAAAGAACACTTATACTTAACATGAGAAAAATAGAGTAGAAATTTCTTGTACTTAATAGGACTGGAAGAATTTGACAGGATCTCTTGAAAACAAGAGACAGGAAAACAGCAAATAACCTACCTAAACGGTTTGCAGAATATGGATTAAAAGATATTGCAAAAAGATAAAACTTACTAAGATACAAAGGATAGGAAGTTGTGGAGAGTCATGATTTTTAGGATTTTATAAGTATCCAAGTATTAAATATTTCTAATCAGCGCTCATATTGCGATTTACAATAAACTGCAAAATCAACAATACCACTAATAATAATTTCTTTCGCTCCATAGTATTAAACTAAGAATTACATTTTTTCATATATAGAAATAGGGTTACATTTTTCTTAATCTGTTATTTAGAACCTTTTAATGCCAGAAATCACTGTTTGCAACTTTCATGCACGGATAAAACTGCAAATCGTCGTCATTTTGTTACACCATCATCGGAAATAGGAGAAATGCATTTATACCCTTTCAAGGATGTTAATGCAAAAGGGAATTCAGCAGACGAGACCTGAACTTAAATTCCCTTTGCCAATTTCACTTTTTACCCCCAAAACTGTTATACCACTTGTACTTTCACATGTAATAATTTTTCAAGAATAAATGGGTTAACCAAAAAAGGTATCAAGAATAAAAATAATTCCTGTTCATAAATTTACTTAACTCTTGATTTTAAGTTAAAAAGTGACCCAAATGTATCATACCCACCCAATATGGAGGGATTACAACATTTTGTTTTTAATTTTCCGAGCTACACTTGTGTGCCTATACATGACAAATTAAAATGTTTTATTTGCAGAAAGTGTAGTTGGTCTAAATACAGCATCAGAACAACTCGGTATTGATAGTAAAAAGCTTCAACATGTTCTTCTGCACCGTAGCATTCATTCAGGGAGAAAAGCTCATCGAAGTATGTTTGTCAAACCTATTCGCATGGAAGAAGCTAACAGTCGTCGTGACTGTTTAGCTATGCTGCTCTACTCAAAGTATGTATTAATAACGTTAATTATTCTTAAAACCATGTTTATAACAATTATCATAGATCAACATCAAGAATTATGTCTGAATTATTAGTTACAGACTTTTTTGATACAGCATTTATTTTCAATATGTGTGGCGCTACAGCTATATATATATTTTTTTTTTTTTAAACTCATCATATTAAACGATAGAGACAACTTAGTCTTGCAGATTTTATTTTGTATTTTCTCATATTTGTAGCTTTTGCTCTCCACTTAGCTTCTTGCATGTTTAATTAGTTGATTTTTATGCAAATTAGTTTTGTTTTCTTCTTCTTCTGTCCGGTTTTACTTCCCTTTTTCCCCGTGTCCGAGGGTTGGAAGTTCTGCCATGCCGTCCAGGTCTGATGGGACTCACAACAAAGTGACCCACCCAACCACAAACGACACCTTCACTATTAGTTCCGGCCCCATTATTACTAACTATATCTAGATTTGACATGACATATGAAATTTGAAGCAAAATTTTCACGACCGGATGCCCTTCCTAATGCCAACCCCTCCAAAGGGGACGGGTATTTGTCGAGTCACCATCTCGCCATAGTTCGCTGCTAACTGGAGCAATGTGCTTGTCCGTTGTCAAGTAGATGGTCATCTGCACAACCACACTGTTCTCTGAACCACTACCACTTTTACGTTGGGCACCACATGAACTACTGCTACCCAAGGAAATAGCAGGATAGTTTATCAAGGTTTACTTCTCTAAATCCACAGAGTTGTCATCTTCACTAGCGTCCAAATCCTATTTATTCATGATCGACTCAATGTGAGTCACCAACCAAGGTCAACAGACCCCGCTCAACCGGCTTTAGAGTCAGTTTGGTTACAAGGCGCCAAACACTCGCCTGAGACTACCTTTTACAATGGGTATGCATTTCAAGGAAGTACACCTGACCAGGGCATACCCCACACACACCCTCAGAGTAGCCTGCTAGTTGGTCCGGAACTGCTTGTTGAATATTCGCAGCTAACCTCCAGTATCTGGAGGTCATTCCCCGATCCACCACCTGGGGACCCGGTGGATGGGAGATAGTCATTCCACACCACAAATCAAAATAATTTCTATTACAGAAAACACTTGTTTTCTATTTCAAATCATGTGTAGACTTTGTTCAATTTGGTTCTTTTCAAAAAAAAATATTTTTGGAACAAAATCACTGAGTATGTCTTACTTATATTTTGAAATAACACTAAATAAACCGTTTGTATTTCTTTTAAAAGCAGTTCATGATACAAATAAATAAATGTTATTAATTTTATTATTATTAATTACACATTTTAATTTATATTTCAAGACTGTAAAAAAATAGTTTATTGTTCTACTAGGTTAACACATCGCATGAAAACTTAGAGTAACAGAGTTAAACTTTGTGTCGTTTTTTTTTTCAAAATAAGTACATTAATTATAAGTTAATAATTTCATCCCCAAAACAAATAGCATAAAAAATGCCTTAATGCAAATACATCCTGATTTAAAGTTTGAAAATAAATCATTTTACGATATCAATAGATATATGTTTTACTTCTTTACATTAAAAGAGAAATTTCTTCCATAAAAGGTACTTTGAATACAAAATAATTAATACTAAAGATGGAAAAATAAGATTTATTGTACTACTGGGTTTCATAATTAACACATTGTATGAAAATTTGGTGTCATAATTTAAAACAGGTGTAGCCTTTTTTAAAATAAATTTATTTTTTAATATACATACTTGTTTCTTCATCGGTAACTGTATCCGGCAGTAAGGCTTCTGATTGAGAGATTGTGAGGAGCATGGAACCACCTCGTAATTGCTGTTGTACTCAGGTCCACTCTGACCCAGAGTGGTAGCACCTGTTAGGGTCCCAGCTATGGACAAATAGTTAACCCCCAAACTGGGGTCAAAACACTATGAAAGTATAAAAATACACTTATATAGAAATATATACATAAAAATAGACTTTTATAGAAAAATATACATTTTTGAAGAATAAATTATTACCATAACACATTTTTGAAGGAAAAAAACTTATTCTCAGTCAAACATTTTTGAATACAAAACTAGAAGACATTTTCAGTTTTATAAAATGAAAAAGAATAAAAAAAGAATTTCCATTAAATCAACTTTCTCACTATAACTGAACATTAAAAATAAATTTTAAAACCCCACCTTTTTGGCATTAAATAACCCACAGAGGTTGATATGCCATTAAACAAAACTCAAACTCAAAATTGTTTCTTTCTCACAATTATTTCAAAATACATAACAGCAACAAATCAGCATAGCCTTGTCACATTTCAAGTAGTTGTTTATAAAATAAACAGTAATACTTAGAAAATGCACCATATATCAGTTCCTGATGTTTGATCTGAAAATGTAAATACTGTAAATGCTACCTCATCTGAATGTAGTATACTGAATGTAATAGTATAGTGAATTGTATAAATATATGTTGTGCTATGTATATTTAAATTTAATGTTGTTATAAGATGAATCTTTATCATTTTTCACATACGTAATAGAATATAATACACAAGTATTTGCTTATATATACGAATTGATAAAAGAATGTGTATCAAAACAAATACTGGATTTTCCATTAAAGATGCTGTAAAAACAGAAAAACAGCCCTATCTCAATAATGCTTTGTATAATATTAAAGAAATTTGGTACTCAGTAGGGGTTCAAGGTACAATATGCTCTTAAATTGAAAAAATAGTTCAAACAAATATTTGAAGTAACATTTAATTTATATGGACAAATAAGACAAAAACACAAGCCAAATTTAAGAATAAACGATAAATTTATTAACACCCAAAATAATGAGGGAATTATACACATTAAGTGCATTGTGTACCAAGTGATGGCCAATAACATAAATATAATGCAAATAAAATATACCCTTTTACAATAAAAATTATAATGTTTTATAAGGCCCTCAGAAAAGAAAACTACATATAAAATATAGAAAAAAGAGAAAATACTTTTTAGCATAGTTTTCAAAGAATGGGTACAATTTTTGAAGCAAAGTTTGTGGTAACAGCAAAGAATAGAAAAATCACACTAGGATAATTTGTTTATTGATAGTTTTTCTGCTGTGCTTTTTTTTATTATTTGTGCCATTTTCTCAGTGCAACTGTAGCTGATTTTCACCATGTCTTTGTTGAATATTTTGTGGAGAGAGGTTGATTCTGGCAAGTGTTTATGAGAGGTTGGTTCCGGCAAGTGTTTATGAGAGGTTGGTTCCGGCAAGTGTTTATGAGAGGTTGGTTCCGGCAAGTGTTTATGAGAGGTTGGTTCCGGCAAGTGTTTATGAGAGGTTGGTTCCGGCAAGTGTTTATGAGAGGTTGGTTCCGGCAAGTGATTATGAGAGGTTGGTTCCGGCAAGTGATTATGAGAGGTTGGTTCCGGCAAGTGTTTATGAGAGGTTGGTTCCGGCAAGTGTTTATGAGAGGTTGGTTCCGGCAAGTGATTATGAGAGGTTGGTTCCGGCAAGTGTTTATGAGAGGTTGGTTCCGGCAAGTGTTTATGAGAGGTTGGTTCCGGCAAGTGTTTATGAGAGGTTGGTTCCGGCAAGTGTTTATGAGAGGTTGGTTCCGGCAAGTGTTTATGAGAGGTTGGTTCCGGCAAGTGTTTATGAGAGGTTGGTTCCGGCAAGTGTTTATGAGAGGTTGGTTCCGGCAAGTGTTTATGAGAGGTTGGTTCCGGCAAGTGTTTATGAGAGGTTGGTTCCTGGCAAGTGTTTAGGTTGGAGAGGTTGGTTCCTGGTTGGTTCCCAAGTGATTATGAGAGGTTGGTTCCGGCAAGTGATTATGAGAGGTTGGTTCCGGCAAGTGTTTATGAGAGGTTGGTTCCGGCAAGTGTTTATGAGAGGTTGGTTCCGGCAAGTGTTTATGAGAGGTTGGTTCCGGCAAGTGTTTATGAGAGGTTGGTTCCGGCAAGTGTTTATGAGAGGTTGGTTCCGGCAAGTGTTTATGAGAGGTTGGTTCCGGCAAGTGTTCATGTAAGTTTTTCAAGAATATTTTTCCCATGTTTGTTTTTAGTATATGGTGGGTTGAACCATATGATATTTCTCTTCCTGTTGGCATTTTTTGTGTTTGGTGAGTATGTGAGTATTACCAGGGATCCTCTTTCCTTTAGGGCTGTTTCATAGTCTTTCTTAGCTTTGTTAAATATGGTTTGATTGGAAGAGTTGTTGGAAAGCCTGCATTCAATTGATTGTATTATCTGCTTGATTATTGAATGATTGGAAAAAGTGGGGATATACAGTGGTTTATTGTTTGTTTTTGTTTTTTTGTATAGTTTATATTATCTTTTCTTAGGTTGAAGTTAACATCGACAAAATTTACCTTGTTTAGGTTCTTATATCTGTTGAATCCATTATTTTTAAAAGTTTTATAATTGATTTTCTAGTTTTGTCTGCATGTTATAGTTTCTTTAAAAATGTGAGACCATCATCCCTGTAGAGTCCTGTATCATTTCTATCCATTATTTTGCTTAGTTCGTGTAATAAATATATGCCTATTATTTTGCAGGTTTCTGCACCATTGAAGCTTTCCTTCTTTCTGACAAAGATTCCTTCTTTCTTTATCCATGTGTTTTCATTGTCAAATAGTAGTGACATACCGGAGTGTTTAATGATATTAATTTCATTTGTGTTTTTTTTTATTTGTTCCTGCCTTATCTAACATGGGTTCTGTTATAGATGGGTAGAATTCTTTTATGTCTAATTGTACAAATTGGCAATCATGTTTGTTTTTTGTACTGTTGAACTAGTCGGTAGTTGGTTCTGTGCTCTTCCGCTGATTTACACCTAACTTCTTCCTTAGTTCAGAATTAACTCTTTCTAGTATTGTTTTTTGTTTATTTTTCCTAGTTCATTTTTGATTGGGTTTATGAGTCTGCATGGTGGGTTAGTTTTGAAATTTTCTTTCTGGTTTTTTAGTGTAATAAAGGCTTGCACCTTACCAATGTAACTTATTCAGTCATCAAGTTTAATTTTTGGGCAATTACTTTAGCTTTTGTATTGAGATCGTTTTCTATTATTTTAGGTGATTTTTTATTTTTTTATTTTTTTTTTGTATGTTTTAGTTATGTTGTCTTTGAGTAATTTATTGTATGTATGGGGACTTAGTTCATATAAATTTCTAGTTTTGTCTGCTGCAATAAATTCATTTGTTGAATTGTTTATTTTACTTATATTTTCTTTAATTTTTTTAAATACGTCTCGGTTTTTATAAAATTTTGTTTCTTATGAGGTTAATTAAGTCTTTCTCAAAGTTGTGTAATTCATTTTGCTGCAGGGGGCATTTTTTTGGTTTTAAAGCCATATTTTTCTTTGAGTGTAGTAAAGGTCCTGGTTTAAAAAGAAATTAGCTTTCCATCTTATTCTTTTTAAGAAGCTTTTCATTTTTTTCAATTAATTTCAGCTTATATGTGGATGGTGATGGGAGTAGTTGAGGCTATATGTCCATAATGTGTTATAAATGTAGTGAAAGTGCTCTACTGTTTATCAGGAGCTAAATATGAAGAAATAGTTTTGAGGTGTGCTATATTTACAGGGTAACGTGCTCAATATCAAAAAGAGCATATGTAAATATATGTGTGCAATATGTATATATGTGTGTTTAATATGTATATATAGTGTGTGTGTGTATATATATATATATATAGTGTGTATATGTGTGTATATATTTATATAGTGTGTACGTGTGTGTATATGTGTGTGTATATATATATATAGTGTGTACGTGTGTGTGTGTATATATATATATATATAGTGTGTATGTATATATATATAGTGTGTATATGTGTGTGTGTGTATATATATATATATATATATATATAAAACTCACCAAATATTTAAAACTCCATGCCAGTTTCTATAAGCCTTGTAGATTTTTTTGTCCAGCAAACTGGGATTAATGATATGGACGACATGTCTAAATGAGCCATTGTGCCTTGTGTTGTGATGGCTACCCTAGTTGGTCTTCTACTCCCACATTCTATAGAAATTAATGAACACTAAACTGACCTGTTGGATATGCATCTGGTGCCTGCTGCAATGAATATGGATGTCACTTGTCTGTTACAATTCTAACCAGATGCTTCTAGTCACAAACACTAAAGACCTGTGATCATCCACAGTGCATAGTAATGACTTCCATTAGGTATTCCCAGTATATATACATCTATTGTACAAGTGAAGAGGCTCATCCCTTGTTCCCTGTTTAGGATGTGGTTTCCGGTTTTCTCTTTTCCAATCTTTTCACTCCTTTTTCTTTTTTTTTTTTCAATTGAAGTAGATAGACTAAACTATCGCCCAGTTCACACTCCACCCTCGTCTATTGAACAGGTGAAGAGGCTCATCCCTTGTTCCCTGTTTAGAATGTGGTTTCTGGTTTTCTCTTTTCCAATCTTTTCACTTTCACGTAGCCCCCTGCACATCAGTGTCGTTACCGCCTTGCTCGGTGTGATATGATTAAAAAAAAAAATATATATATATATATAATATATAAATACATGTGTTTGTAACTTTAATTTTAGCTTAATTGAAAGATAAATGATTAAATTTACTATTTCTAAAAGAAAAATACTCAAGTGTTTTTCAAACAGTAATTATATCAATTGAAATTTTTTAGCCATTTTTTGAGTGTACAACACATTTGTAAACAATAGGTAATTCTCAGTTTTACAAGTCTTGCAAAAATGAAATATACATCTTTGACACATACATTATTTTTGGAAAATTAGCACATGTAAAGTTAAATTAATCTGCTTTTAAACAAATATTACTTGTTTATGGCATACAATTTAGAATAAAAGTATTTCTTGATCAAAAAGGGGTGACTCGTTGACCTTTCAAGTAAGCAATGATAGCTCCTGTTATCAATAAAGTTTATATATCTGGAAGTATGATGACCAAAAATTGACATAACCCAAATTAATGTTTCATAAGGGGAACAACTCTTGAAACATATGACATTTTAATAAGTCTTATAAATTTTGATAGTAAATAAAAATGTGCAGTTTTTTTTCTTTTCTTTTTTTTTAATCATATCACCCCGAGCAAGGCAGTAACGCTACTGATGTGCAGGGAGCTATGTAAGAGTGGGAAGATTGGAAAAGAGAAAGCCGGAAACCACATCCTAAACAGGGAAAAAGGGATGAGCCTCTTCACCTGTTTAATAGACATGGGTGGAGTGTGAACCGGGCGATAGTTTAGTCTATCTACTCCAATTAGATTTTGCTTCTGTTATGAGTTTGGATGTAGAAAATGGGAAAAAACATAAATTAACATAAAAAAAATTTAGATTATTATAAAAATCTTAATTCTAAACAATTTGGATTAAGCTTTCCAATTTTTGATTTGTAAATATAGTCTTTACTTAATAAATTAATAAATGAAGACACCGAGTGACTGGAAGAAATTTAAAAGATGTTTGAAACTTTATAAATCATCATAATTAGCAAAGAAAAAAATGAAAACAATTCTTATAAAAATTCATTATTTATCAAAATTTTTTTTTCTTCTTCAGAATAGGATATCCTTAATATATATCTAAATCTAAACTTATTTATAAATGGAACTTTGTGTGTGTCTCTGTTACCTATAGACTCCAAAATGGCTGAACCAATTTTCTTGAAAATTTACATGGTTGTACTATAAGCATCTGCGAGTGTTCTTAGCTAGGTTTTGTGTTGAGGTACCCCAGATAAATATTGAAAATTGATAATCGAAAAAATCAGGTTATAGAAGGAGTCGTCCGATTTTAATCAAATTTGACACACTCATAGACAAAGACAAAAGAAACGATATTCAGAAGTTTCAAGGTTGCAGTTTTTACAGTAGTGCAGAAAACAGATTATATATATATATATATATATATAAAATAAAGGGCAAGATGTTTGTGTGTTGTGTGTGTGTGTGTGTGTGTGTGTTAGTTTCTGTTTATCTGTCTTGTGTCCTTTATACAGATCCATAATTTTTATCTGATTCTCACCAAACTTCACACAAATATTCTTTAGGCTGAGTCTGAGCTCCAGGACCATGGATTAGTTTTAAAGCTTTTATTACACCGAGCAACGCCGGGCTATACTGCTAGTTATTTATAAAATCAATTAAAAGTTTATCTAAATTAAAATAATGTAGTTTTTAATGCATTTTTTATTTTACTATTTGGAGCAGATTTTTGGAAAAATTGTCTCATTAAAAAGAAAAGAAAAAAATAGATGATTTATATTCCCTGAGGCATCCTGCATTTAACTAATAAAAACAATTGTATAGATACTGAATTTCTAGAAGTTTCATGCAATTAATTGGAGTAGTGGGGGTTACAATTTAAAAAAGAAATATATGTATATATTTACTAGTATTTTCTGAAAATAGTAGTTGCATAAATAACCTCATTCATTGGTGAATAAGTCCTGAAAGTTTCATTAAAATAAGACTTGATTTTTGTAGGAATTTCAAAATTAATGTGCCTTTCAATGTCAAAAAAAATTTTTCCATAATGTTATGTTTGCCATAGTAGTAAGCTTTAGTGAACATTGGGTGAATTGCTGACAAAAAAAAATTTCAACCATATTAGAAAGGATTAAAAAATAATGACAACACTTTTTTTTTTCTTTTTTTTTTTATGATAAAACTTAGTTTTTATTAAGTTTGGACCCTTTTAACATCATGCTATGCTGTTTTTCTGGCAATTGCATGGAGGTACCTTATATATATATATATAGAGAGAGAGAGAGAGCGAGTATGCTGGTCTGAATAAAAAATGCATGTAATAATTCCTCATTTGAGAAATTTTAATTTTTCAACAGATTTATATTACTTCCTTTATTTCTTAAAAAATTTCCTAAAAATCTATTTTCAGATTATTTGATTGGCTAGTAAAATTCATTAATAGTCAATTCCAAACAAAATCTTGCAAAGAAATTATTGGTAAGTTATATTTTATTGACAAAGTATTTGTGTGTGTGTGTGTGTGTGAGAGAGAGAGAGAGAGAGTCAGTCAATATATCAGTAACAACATAAAACCTACACATATCATTCCAGAAGGAAGAATATATATATATATATATATATATATATATATATATATATATACACAAAAGTTATATTACCATGTTGGTTCCAAAGTTGATTGTAAGAACTTGTTTGCTAGTGAAATTTAAAATTTGGACAAAGCAATCTTTGAAATATCTCTAGTAACATGTTTGTACCATAAAAGCTAAGCTTAGAAAGAATATCATACACTAGTTGATAAAAGGAAAGTTCTTTTATAATGATCTGTTTGAATGTTATCTGATAATCGTAAGCATATTTCAACCAAGTTTCTTTTCAACTGTAAGCAAATGTTGGAATTGCTTTGGGTATTCAACATTTTGGAATTTGTGCTAAGTAGGTGCAGTTTAAATTGTACTTATAAATAAATCCAAAAGATATAAGCTATAGAAACATATATTTTGATTAGCACTGTGTCCCATATACCTAAAATAAACTATTATATAAGAGATATGATTCTACACTGCAGAAATTGGTATGAATACAACGATGTTGGAGAAAGAAAAGTTGAGATGTTTAGGTGTTTTTGAAAGCTGGTTTAACAAAATTTATCTTATTCTCAAATTTCTGTTTATAAAACCAAACTATTGTGTAGAAAGAATACAAACCAGAAACCCATTAATTCTTATAAAAAAGGTCTTCCTTAACTCTTTTCTGACAATCAAAATGAATATGTTGATGATTATAACTTGCTTTTTGGTACACAAAAGAAAATTTAGTGCTAGCTTGCTTTGTAAACTTTGTATTATTTTTGTCATTTAATGAATATATGTACCTTTCAAATTTTATGCCATAATAAGAATTTAAGAATGTTTTTGTTTGCACCATTATATATTTGTAAAAGAAGGATAAGAAATTTGATATACTCTCCTCCTCTTCTAACCTTACAAATTCTTTTACTCTCCAACAAAGAGCAGGTAACTCAGAGTTGCATGTGAGGATATTGCATTATTAATAAGTTGTCTTAGAATAATTATTTTTCTGACAGATGCATTTTTACTTTTTTTTAAAAAAAATAATCAAGAGAATTGCAGTCCAAGGGTTTAGGTGGCCAGATGTAAGAGATGTGATCACAGAAATTGTCTAACAGGCATGAGTGGGTTCTCTTGCTTGTGTGACATGGTGCAGAGTCTCCTGTTGTCAGACATAAGGTCTTCCAGTAACCAATCTCTTGACTCAGGGCAGCACTACCTCCTCAAGGCACTTGATGTAGCCCTCTGTGTTGAGTCTGAGGCTCTGTGGGAAGATAAATGAAGGTATAATGTGATCCTTCCAAACACAGGCTTACGGCCTATCACGTTGAATACACCGGTTCTCATTCGACCACCAAAATTAAGCAACGTTGAGTCTTAGATGGATGACCGCTTGGGAATACCAGGTGCTGTAAGCGTTTAGTGACAGATGTGCATTGTAGTGCAATGGATATCGGCTCGGAAAGAGAAATCGGTGAGCCGAGTTTGAATTCCAATTAAATATCCTGCATTCACTTAAGCACTGGTACCCTTGGGAAAGGTATTAATCTGTCCCTTCCCTCCAGTTATGGGTTAAATAACAAGGGTAGGACTTGGGGACCCTGCCCTTAAAAACAAATCCAAATGAATCTTGATACTCGAAAAGAAAAAAAGTATTACTAGACACAAAACTTATATAAAAACAACAATAAATTGTTGAAAGAAAAAGGTATTACCAGCAATAAATAAATAAAAATTTAGTTGGCAATAAATGACCCGCCGAGGATGATATGCCATAAAAACAAAACAACCAACCTTCCAAACACCTTCATAATCACCATTTCTCTTTCTTAATCCTCTGCACTGTCCTCAGATTGACACTATGAAATGGTTGTGTTGGAGCTTCTGGCACGAATGCCAAGCAGTACATCATGCTGTTTCTAAATTTCTGGCTTAGTTAATTGCATCATGGTGCTCCTTTTTTTCACAGATGGTGCCCACCTAACCCTACTACACCCAAACAACATGCATGCACAAAATTTTTTAAAAATATAAAATGGCGACAATTTACCCATCGCATCTTGTATTTGCAATGTGCCTTGAATTATATTTTTACTCATCCGGCTTAGAAATTCCTGAGTGAAAGCTGATATCAAAGCTTTCATGCCAGCCTGAAAATGCCAAGTAAAACCACATTCTTCTCTTTGGTTCTCTCCCGCCTGTTCAACCCCAGGAATCACTTTTTCCAGCTATACCAACACGATATGTCCTATTACTATAGTTCCTGCTTTGTAACCACTCGTAATGAATGTAAGCGATAGAATGAGACTGTGTATCTTTGGTTCTAGAGATTACTGGCCGCCATATAAGAGTGTACTGAACAAGAGCAAATCCTCAGTCTGTCCTGTCTTCAATCAATTTGAAATATTTTCATCTGCTGATAAAGCAAAATTCTCATCTACTACGAGGTAACTTCATCCATCGTTTCTATCTAAACTAAGTCCTTCAGAAGCCTTGTAGAATCGATGGTATCTTTACAATTATCCTTAAGAAATATGTTCCTGAACCGGATCATGTTCTCTTTAAACTTTACAATAAATGCCTCGTAGCTTCTTGTTTTCCAGCTTATCTCTATTTGGCAAACTACTAGAGGTTCTAATAATGACCGAATTAGTTAAACACCTCATCAGGGCCGTGCTTAGGACCCCCACCCCACCCTGGCAGACTTGCAATTGCGGGGGAGTTGCAAGTTCCCCAGAGGCCACAAGGCCTCAGGAAGCCGCAAGGCTCCTTGGCTCTGCAGATTTATTGTAATGAAAAAAAATTAACAAAATAATTATGAGGATGAACTGGAAAATTATTATCATACTTGTATGTCGAAATAGACGCCTATCAACCCATCTCACTCTCTCCCTTTTTATTTATAATCTTTGATAGAAGCCTTCCAGCTGCAAATCATTTGTAATTAAAAAAAAATGAACTTGAGAGAAAAATAGATTATAGATATCTGTTTCAATATACATGAAAATTAGCTAAAAGTTGTGAAAATGTTCATAATGTATAGCTTCAAAACACCAATTCCACAGTTTCTTCCGAATACCTGCATTCCGAGAGTATATTATTTTGTTTAAAGTACCATTTATTAAGGGTTTAGTATGTTCCAGGGGGTGGGGCAAGGTGCGTTTTGTGGGTAGAAAAGTCGCAAGGTGCATTCTACGGGGTGGGGGGATGTTGCTAAGCATGCCACTGCACCTCATCTCACACAGCCTCCTTTCAGAATAAACAATATGGTTATGTTTCTCCAGGTCTATCTTCTCTGTGGTAACAACTATCACTTATTTGTATATCAGACTTTAAGAACGGTGACGCTCAGGCTGTAACTTTGGATATCTTAAAGACATTCAACAGGGTTGGGCATGCAATCTTCTCCACAAAAAACAAATATTTAGTCTTATCATTCTTAACAAATCGTTTAATGAAGATCATGTTGACTGGACATGTTTCTAGTTCATTTCACATTAATTCTGGGGTTCCCCCGGGGATGGGGGTCTATCTTTGAACCTACAGTGTTTCTCATCTTCATCAGTGACCTTGATGTCATCAGTCCCATACTAGGTATTTATACAGATGACAGAATTATTTACTGCTGTCTTAGTAGTAAGTCCAACGTGTTTGACAAAGTAAACTGCTCTTGCAAAGGAGCTCCAATCAGTAGTTGGCTAGGGTAAAGAATAGCTTGTAAAATTCGACCCATATTTCTTTGCAATGTAATTATCTTTTATTAAAAACTGTTCCAAAAATAAAATTTATTTTTCTGAAACTTTGAAAATTAGCTGATTTAAAGTACAGGGTGTCCATAAAGTTTTTTTACAATTTAAAATACTCCTTACAAAAGCAAATTAACAAACAAATACATGGAAATTGTTTCAAAATCAGCAGTATATATTGAATTTTTTTTTTTAACTCATTTAATTCCTTTCTATATGAGTTGCCATTAGTTGCACAAAGTACATCAAAGCAATACTCTATTTCTTACATGATTGATGTTTTCTTCAAATGTTCTTGCTCGTCTGCTTCTCCTTGTATCAAACAACATCCCCGTCTCCATAAATGCCATGGACAAATTGACGGTGGATCTCTTCCATACTCAGTTCTGTAGTTTTGGTGAGACTGCATATCCAATTTTGTTTCAAAAGACCATAAAGATTGTACATTTTCTTGAGGAGTAGTCATATATATATATATATATATATATATATATATATATATATATATATTTTTAGTAATTCATTTAACAGTACATCTTTTAATCAACAAGATACCTGAAATACACAAATGTTATGTGAAGAAAAACTTTGTTAATTACTGAGTACATAGGACAAATCTGATTAAGATAATCTCATCAATTGCCTTTATAACATATTTTTAAAATTGTAAAAATACTTTATAGACACCCTATATAATTAATCTGATTTAAAACAAATATTATTTACTTTAAGTAAAAAAAAATAGCAGAAAAATGGATTAACTGTTGTAATTGTTGTAGTGATTTATGGATCCTTCAATGCCTGACAAATACTTGTGAAGCACTGATAAGGTGTTTACCTGTTTATTGCTTTCCTACAGAGACTTTGTCTTTTAAAACATAATTTAATAAAATGATGAGTGAGCCTCTTTTTATATAATTTTTAAGTACTCAGTAATCTTAAAAATGTTGTAAATATTCTCTGCAATCTAATTTTAGGAATATTGACTTTAAATTTACTGTAATCATTGATCTTATTTTCTGATAATGTCATGTATGGTCACCCATACTTTCAAATTTTAAATTATTTTTAAAATCTAGTGCATGATGATTTGCATTAAGCATTTCAGTTTTTGCATAGTAAATATAGTCTTCACTTAATAACTTAATAACCAAATTTGAACAAAGTTTTGAAACTATAAATTATAATTTAAAAAATGAAAACAAGTCTTGAAAAAATTTATTATTCATTTTCAAAAATTTTTCTTCATTCTATAAGGGCATTAATATATATTTATAAAAACTATTAAAAGTTTATTTAATTAAATATCATAGTTTTACTTCATTTTTTTATTTTACTGTTCAGAGAAGATTATGGGGAAAGGGGCTACTGTTTGAAATTAAACAAAATATATGATTTACATTCTTTAAGGAGTCCTGCATTTAACTAATAAAACAAAATTTGCAGACAATTTAATTTCTGGAAATTTCATGAAATTAAATTGGGAAAGGAGTAACAGATGTAAAAACAAAAAATATATATTTTTACTAAGATTTTATAAACGTCATAAATAAATTCATTCATTTGTGAATAAGTCCTGAAAGTTTTATTAAAATCTGGTAAATATTTGATTTCTGCAAGAATTTCCAAATTAATGTTTTTCACCAAAAACAAAGGTGCTAAAATTCCTATACTCAGCTCTGATACACTGCTGATGAAAAAAGGAAAAGAGAAAAGAATTTTAACTAAAATTTTGAATGTGTTAGAAAGCATTAAAAAATATTAAATTTTTAGTTTAGGTTTGAATTTACAGTAGTTTGTGGCTTTAGTTGGATTAATGAATTAAAGGAAAAATTAAAGATTAAGTGCATAGTTAATTTGGCTCAAAGATATAATTTGGCAAAGCTTTGAATCTCTCACTTTCCATCCCATTAACAAAGATGTATGTAGTGTTATATACATTTTAATCTTTGAATTATTCATGTTAAAACAGTTTTAATGAAATAACAATAATGCTGGAACTATGAATTCTGGAACAAAAATATGACATGAAAGTAACATTTTATTGTGTAGAAATAAAGTAGCTATTGTTATACTGACATATTTTGTCATAATATACTCTTTTTTTTTCTTAAGGATTATAGAAGTAGACTAGAAAAAAAATGTGTGGTTTAGGGTTAATATTTTGTACACCTCATTTACAATATCTAAAAATATCAGTAACTTTATTGAATTAACTTTACATAACATTCTTAAATGATTTTCATTAATTTTGTAGTAAAAAAAAATATCGTAATTGCTCTTATTTTATGTCTTGACAATAAACTAAAATTGACCTTTTTTTTTAAAGTAACTTTTAGAAAAAAAAACTATTCATAAAAATTAAATTTTATCAATATATTTATGAGTCACAATATCATCGAGAAAAATATTAAATTATGTAACAATAACATTTTAAAATTTCACTGTAAAAACAAAATCAAAGAAAAAATTGAAAAAAAAATCTGTTAAAAATTAAACATTATTAAAATTAACTTTCTTGGGAGGGACTTTGTAACATTTGTAATAAGAAATACCTTACTTGTTAAAAACAAGTAGAGATGTTGAAAAAATAATTGATCATTATTATATTTGTTCTTTTAATAAAAGAATAATATTAAATTAACTTGTTAAATTGATTTGCAAGCAAATTACACTTTTTAAAGCAAGTTTGCATAAAAAGTTTGTTTATTTTTAAATTAAAACAAAATGTAGCAAGGCTGAAGCAAATAAAATAAATAAATCTTATACTTCACTTAAATAAACTAAAGTTAATTCAAATGTAAAAAAACAAAAAAAGCCTTAATTTTCATGTAATTTTGCATTTACCATTTTCTATCATTTTAGGCCTGCTTGATATTTATGGATTTGAATGTTTTGAACAGAACAGTTTGGAACAGTTATGCATAAATTATGCAAATGAGCGATTACAACAACACTTTGTTAAACACTTCCTAAAAAATTTGCAGGTTAGTTAACCTTTAATTTTATTCAATTTCATTCAAATCTTTAATAATTTATCTCAAATTCACTTTTTACTGCATTTTTATTCAGTGTTTCAATCAAAAGTATTTTAAAACTTTAACCAAAGTTTAGCATTCATCATCACAAAAGAACAATGGTTGTTTATCATTTACCATAAAAAGAAATAAGTATGAAAACAATTTTTTTTTATTTATAAAAATGTCTAGGAACAAGTCACATGAGTAACTAATTATCAATTTTGAAAAATGTGTTTTCAACACATTTCTTTCATATGCTCTCATCACAGAAATTCACTAAAATAGGTTGTGAGCATTTGGATTTATACTATTTTTTCTTGAGAAATAACAAAAAAAATGTTAAACACTATTTTATTACAATCTACAAGAATAGTATTTATACTGTTGAGAAAACTGAATTTATAAAACTAGTTTCATAGGTTTGAATTTTATTAAAATTCTAAAAATAGCTTTTTAAAACAACAAAAATTGCTAAGAGTCTACAGTAAAGCAGTATCAAAGGGAAAACTGTTTTTTTTGGGGGGTTTTTTAATTTTATTTTTGCAGATACAATTATCAGAATTTGCCAAGACTTTTAAAAATTGGAAATTTTATAAAATCTTTGCAACAGACATTTATTTTGTACACTTTATAATTATATATATATATATATATATACACACACACACACACACACACACACACACCAGCCTTTATTATAAAAGAGAGGATATAATATATTATATTCTTCACTACTCAATAACATAATTATTGCAAAAAATAAAATAAGGTAATGTTAAAGAGAAAACATGTGACAAAAAGCTTTAATAACTGGTAGTAAAGAGAATAAACTGAGCCAACTCTGCCTTGGTATTGTCTAATAAACTAAGCTAATGCTGCCTCACTGTCTCTTGGTTGTTCCCAGGTTCACTCTGGCCCAGGGGCATAGTACTTGTTCGGGCCCCAGCTTCAGCCAAATAGTGAAATCACAAGAATAAAATAAATCTTTGTAGAAAAGAGTAGGCTGAACTTTCTAACTTTGGTAGGTAATTTTCCCAGAGTTGGTATCTCAATAAAAATGGTGAATTTCCAGTCTCTGAAACTGGTTGGTGTTAGTAAAGGCATACAACTGTAAAACTTGCTTTCATGATGGTTCAATTATGTATTAATCACAACTATGTTAATGGGGCTGGAGTCATCAATGAAGGTATGACACATGCACACATATTTGGACACATACACACACTCAGATTTTCATTCACGCATACGTATGTAATAAATATTGTTCTAACTGTTTAGATTCAAATAAATGTAAGATATTCACTGATTGGTTCAAGTCAACCAATCAAAAACAAGGTAAGTTATCCTCAACTTCACCGCCAAATCGTAAGTGTGTTTTGAATGTCTATTTAAACGATTTGCCACATATTTTTCACCATTTGGCACAAGATTTCTCGTCGGTATAACACATAAGTCCAACTCACCTTTTCTTACTGAATGAATATTCTAAAACTCACAAGATGAAGCTATTCACAAATTCAGTATTCTACACCAAACTTCTATCAATATTAATCCAAACATAAATTAAATTTTGCACAGCTAAGTATTCCAGCAACAAAGAACTTTGCAACTTACCTAAAAACTTTAACACAGTTTTCTGCAGAAAATGAAAGACATTTTAACCAGACACACTCAACATCTGTACAAAGTATGTAAATCTTATTTGTTAATACACTTTATTTTATAACAAATAATGCTTTGATCATTTATTTAATATTCCATTTGTTAATTTGATGAGTGATTGCTACCATATAAATTTGTTGGAATGCAAAAATTTAGTTATAGAGTCTTTGGGAATGGCCTTGTGCCATGTAAAATTCAAACCTAAAATTTCTACGCATATTGAGGCCCCAACAAAGGTCTTGCAAGATCATGTAAACCATGGACCCAACTTACCAAAGACAATTTAAGGAAGTTGTGATTATAGCCAGACCTTACACAAATCAGGCAGCCTGGAAAAGAGCCATTAAGAAAACTCTGTCCAAACCATGCTAGCATGGAAACAGACATTAAACAATAATGATGATGTATATTGTTTTAAGGTATGCTGTATTTATGGATTAAAGTGCTCAATATCAGAGATAGAGCATATGTAAATACAAAAGTGAACCTTGAAATCAAGACCCAGTGGCGACAGTCTGTTACATGCTGATATGTAATTGTCAGGCATGTGGTATATAAGCATGGAGTAGACTGTCACTGATGGGTGCTGACTTCAGTGTCCACTTATATATATCTAACAGTATAGCCCGGCGTTGTTCGGGTGTAATGAAAGCTTTAAAAATAATCCATGATCCTGGAGCTCAGACTCTTTGAACGTTGGCATGAAAGACTAAAAAGCAATAGTTGTTTCCAGTTAAAGCAAAACCGTAGACTGAAAGAAAAATGAATGGATGTAAGTCAAATTTTGATTTCCTGTTATCGATATCAAATAAGTTTTTTCGTCGTAAACTGAATTTTGAAGGCTAAATAAGTCCTCTGAGTAAATAGTATCATGGCTAAGACTAAGAACTACAATTATACCTACTTAGAGCCAAACCCGAAGCAAAAGCTAAAATAAAAGGGCTGAAAAAATACGGACATACAGGCAGATAAACACACACACACACACACACACAAACATGTTGCCTTATATATATATATATATATATATATTATCGATTTTCTGCACTATTGTAAGAACTGCAACCTTGAAACTTCTGAATATTGTTTCTTATGTCTTTGTCTATGAGTGTATCAAATTTGATGAAAATCGGACCACTCCTTCTATAACCTGATTTTTTCGATTTTCAATATTTATCGGGGGTACCTCGACGCAAAACCTAGCTAAGAACACTCGCAGATGCTTATAGTACAACTGTGTAAATTTTCAAGAAAGTTGGTTCAGCCGTTTCGGCGTCTATAGGTAACAGACAGACAGACAGACAGACACACACACACACACACACACACACACAAAGTTCCATTTATAAATAAGTTTAGATTAAAACCTAAAAATAGAAAAAATAACTTTAACATTTAATCACTAATTTATTAATAACAAAGACATAAGCGTATATGTACCTGCATAAGCACGTGTATATGTAAATATGTGCACGTGCATATATATATATTTATAATGTGCATGCATGCATATGCACAAAGTATAAATACAGGCATAAGCACATAAATTCAAACATTAATAAATAAAGTTAATTATAAAACTACCCTCCTACAATTAATACTTAAAATACCACCAAAGCAAATAAAACAAATAGCCTAATGAAAGTATATAGATGTGTGTGATATATATATATATATATATATATATATATATATGTGCAAAAACTAGAAAGTTCAAAAATTAAAAACAGTGACTTGTTCAGAGATTATAATAATTTAACACAAATGGCAACTATTGAATGAAAAAAAAGCTGAAGAGCAAGCATAAATTCAACAAAAAAAATGATGAAAAGTACAAATGATCATGACACCCTACACATACAAAGATCTGTGCAGATAGGAGCATGTGCATAAATGTACATCCAAACGCACAGGCGCATGGCTACATTTGCACAAATGAATACAAACAATATGGAAAAAAATATTTACACCAATTATAAGTTTATATACAAATATAAGCAGTAAATTGCAGATAACTCCTGAAGAGTGGAAGGACAGGTCTGCCTACAAAACTTTGCAATTGAGATACTAAAGGTAACATCAAACAACTAAGTGACAAATTTATATATATATATATACTAGCAGTATAGCCCGGCGTTGCTCAGGTGTAATGTGTGAGAAATATATTCACATAGCTTAGCGCTTAAGCAGTGAAAGGAAATTATCAAACATAACAAGACATACCTGGTATAGAAAAAAACAATTTATTTGTCTTGCAAAAATATGCTGAATTTTGCTGCTACTGTGTAGCTTGGTATAGTCTCTTTTCTCTGCTTAGCTTGGTATAGTATCCTCCGACTAGGAGTGGGATGAAAAAGACACAAGGAACTGCGATCCGCGACATACAGGAACTTTCTTCTGGGTCAGCTTCTTTCACAGTTTCTTATCTTGGTATAAGATGATAGTGCTTAGAGAATTTTTCTCTAGGAAGGCAAGGCTTTGCCCATAGGGTATCCTTTTTAAGGTAAGAAGGGTAACAAGAGATTTTCTCTGTTACAAAGTTGTGGCATTAGCCTAAAAGATTACAAAGAATTGGTAAGATGGTCTCGATATAGCGAGACAAGTGGGCGCCAATTTAGGCCCCGCTGCAACAAAAATCCGGAGCGGCACAAATACGTCCGATACTGTTCGTGCTAGCTGAAAGAAGGCGAGAACAAAAAAAACCATCAGAAAAAAAACAAAAACCTCTGGTAAAGCCCGCCTAAAGTTCAAAATGAGGTTCGGGTTAATTCAGCCAATCAGGAGACCCGTTACATCTGTAAATTTCCGACACACTGCCAACGGAGAACGAAAAAAGTAATGGTTATCCATTACTTTTTTTTTTTTTCATAGAATAAGATCAAGGGGAACTGAATGTGCTTCTGTCTGCCTTTAATTCCAGGGGAAATAAATGTTTTAAAGAATGAACCTGTTCGCAACCGTTCCTCAACACACAGGCCGAGCGAACTTTACCATCATTCCCGGTAATGAGTCTAAGCACCTTACCTAGACTCCAAAAAGGTCTAGTCTTATTAGGAGATTTGATTAATACAATTTCTCCAACTGACACCTTTAGAGGGCAATCTCCCTTCAAATTCGTATCCCTCTCTCTCAGAGACAACAGATAATCATTGTGCCACATCTTCCTAAATTTTTCGACATATTTATGTCTTAACTCCAAAGATTGCACCAGCTTTATTCTACTAGGGGGATCGGGGCACAGATCTTCCGATCCATAGTTACTAATTAACAAACGTGGATTGTAGCCAGTTTGTAGAAAGTGATTGGGGGTTAAAATATCTAGGCCCCCTTCTGAAGCGGTAAAATAAGTCAGCGGTCGATCGTTGATCGCTTTCTGCACGTCAGAAATTATCGCTAAAAATTCAAAATACTGAATTTTCCTCCTACCTATTAATTTTTTCAAGCATTGCTTCATGGTTTTGACCATTCTCTCCCATGCGCCCCCATACCAGGCGGAATAAAGGGGAATGGTGTGATGACTAATGGAAGCGGACCTAAAATGTTCCCTGAATTCGTCGGAAACGAAAATTTCAGACAACATAATGCCGGATGCTAGAAAGGTTTTAGCATTATCCGAATAGACATGAGAGGGAACGCCAAAAAGATTGGTAAATCTGACGAAGGCTAACAGGAAGCATCTGGAGCTCATGTCAGGCAAAAGCTCCAGATGCACTGCGCGAAGACTCATGCAGGTAAATAGCAGGATGTACATCTTTATTTCATCATCCTTGTACTTTACCAAGAAATGGCCGGTAAAATCTATACCCACTTGTTGAAAGGGGTGAACAAAATTTGCCCGATGGGAGGGTAGTTGAGAGCCCGAGGGAGCTTTATACGGTAAAGAATTAATTTTCTTACAAGTAATACAGCTACGAAGTGTTTTCTTTACCGATTGTCTTCCCTGGGGTATCCAAAATCCGGATAATCTCAACTTGGAAAGAGTTGAATTGGTTCCCATGTGGCAACAATTCAAATGCGCCTCTTTGATAACCAATTCAGTTAAGGGGTGATGTTTACCCAAAAGTATAGGGAATTTGACTCCGAAGTGGAGTATACTGGAATTCTGGATGCGTCCTTTAGTCCGCAACAGACCATCCCTATCAATAAACAACCCAAGGGCAGTTATTCTAGGAGGTACCACCTTATTAGAAGGTTGAGTCAAATATTCCAACTCAAAGGGAAATGCCTCCCTTTGCATATCAGAAAAAAGCAACAATTTGGCTTTATGGTAGGTATCAGTGTGTCGATGCATCAACTTATCACCGAACCTTAAAACCTTTTCAAGAACGTTGA
Source organism: Ascarosepion bandense (assembly GCA_037127315.1). Lineage (NCBI taxonomy): Eukaryota > Metazoa > Mollusca > Cephalopoda > Sepiida > Sepiidae > Ascarosepion > Ascarosepion bandense. The sequence continues at coordinate 898,347 of JBBBDQ010001457.1, forward strand.
TCGCTCTAGACAATGTTGAAAATTTAGAAATATTTAAAGGAAGACTGGATTCGTCTGCGTGAGAATCCTCGGTTAACATACAGGATACAATCTTCCGGTTGGTGTCATTAAGGCAAGGTAATGGAGATACTGGCCAGTTGATGTTATGTTGATTTAGCCAATCGGGTCCGTATACCCAAAAATCGAACAATTGTTTAAACTTGGAGGCTGAAAGGCCTCTAGTCAACAAATCCGCAGGATTTTCCGACGAAGGGACATACTTGAACAAGGGGGTGACGCCAAATCTGATGTTAACGTCCTCCAACATTTTTTTTATGTCCAGGACACGATTTTCCACAAAAATATTTCTTTTAGACCCCTTCCCATTTAAAACCCAAGATAAGGCTACTTGTGCATCTGACACAAGGAAAATAGAAAGTACGTTGATAGGCTTCAAGGCTTCAATAACCTTAGGAACAACTTTGAGAGCGAGATAGATCGCCATTAGTTCCAAAGTAGGTAGGGTTTTCTGCTTAATGGGAGCCACCTTAGCTTTAGCGAACAACAAGGAACATCGATTTCCTTGTTTAACATATAAAGAAAACCCGTATGCGAGCTTAGATGCGTCGCAGAAACAAATAAATTCCACCGGGAAGCTCTCCTGCAACACACGTCTGGGGAACTCAAATTTGCTTAATTCATTAAGTTCCTTAGCAAGAGTTTGCCAAGGGATAGTAAAATTTTCAGGGATCTGTTGATCCCAGGACAAGTTGTTTTTCCATAGTTGGCTAACGAATGTCTTGCCCTGCATAGTAACTGGGAGAAGTAAGGAAAGCGGATCATAGATGCTGGAAGTCTGAGACAGAATTCCACGTTTAGTGTCTACGTTAATGTTAATCTCAGTGGGTGCAAGTCTGATTGTATCTTGTCGAGGGGAATAATGATACCCCAGTACCTTTTCATAGGAGGGAAGGGGGAGGTAATTGATCCATCCTCTGACATTTTCTTTTGCAAATCCGCACAGTTGGAGTTACAGGACTGAAGATCGAATCCTGCGTCCTTCAACCTGTTACGTACAGTACTATACACAGAAAGGAGAGACCTAACAAGTACTAAATGTTATACCAACAAGTACTAAATGTTACACTAACAAGCACTAAATGTTATATCAACAAGCACTAAATGTTATATTAACAAGCACTAAATGTCACTACAACAAGCACTAAATGTTATTTTAACAAGCACTAAATGTTATATTAACAAGCACTAAATGTCACCATAACAAGCACTAAATGTTATATTAACAAGCACTAAATGTCACTACAACAAGCACTAAATGTTATTTTAACAAGCACTAAATGTTATATTAACAAGCACTAAATGTTACATTAACAAGCACTAAATGTTATATCAACAAGCACTAAATGTTATATCAACAAGCACTAAATGTTATATTAACAAGCACTAAATGTCACCATAACAAGCACTAAATGTTACATTAACAAGCACTAAATGTCACCATAACAAGCACTAAATGTTATATTAACAAGCACTAAATGTCACTACAACAAGCACTAAATGTTATTTTAACAAGCACTAAATGTCACTACAACAAGCACTAAATGTTATTTTAACAAGCACTAAATGTTATATTAACAAGCACTAAATGTCACCATAACAAGCACTAAATGTTATATCAACAAGCAGTAAATGTTATATTAACAAGCACTAAATGTTATTTTAACAAGCACTAAATGTTATTTTAACAAGCACTAAATGTTATTTTAACAAGCACTAAATGTTATATTAACAAGCACTAAATGTTATATTAACAAGCACTAAATGTCACTACAAGAAGCACTAAATGTTATTTTAACAAGCACTAAATGTTATATTAACAAGCACTAAATGTCACCATAACAAGCACTAAATGTTACATTAACAAGCACTAAATGTCACCATAACAAGCACTAAATGTTATATTAACAAGCACTAAATGTTACTACAACAAGCACCAAATGTCATATCTTCCCAAGTCGGCTGTGCAGAATTCGAACCTTCTGAGAAATGTCTGAAATTCAAATTTATCCGCTGAAGGAGACCCACTGAAGTCAGGACACTCCAACTGTAATTTTAAAGGTTGAAGAGAGACAGGTTTTAAATTTTGCCGCTCTCCCGCCATATGCCGCCCTCAAGCATACCAGGATAACATGCGAAGAGAGAGAAAAAATAAGGAAAGTCAAGGCTTATCCAGTCAAACTAACCCCCTCTCCGAAAAATTTTGAAAAAAAAAATTTTTTTTTTTTAGGTAGCAGACAAGAAGCACCAAAAAAAAATCACACATATAACAATTCTGGAAGGGAAAAATTTACAATAAAATATGTAACGCACATATTTTTGCAATAAAAGGCTATGTGAGAAATATATTCACATAGCTTAGCGCTTAAGCAGTGAAAGGAAATTATCAAACATAACAAGACATACCTGGTATAGAAAAAAACAATTTATTTGTCTTGCAAAAATATGCTGAATTTTGCTGCTACTGTGTAGCTTGGTATAGTCTCTTTTCTCTGCTTAGCTTGGTATAGTATCCTCCGACTAGGAGTGGGATGAAAAAGACACAAGGAACTGCGATCCGCGACGTACAGGAACTTTCTTCTGGGTCAGCTTCTTTCACAGTTTCTTATCTTGGTATAAGATGATAGTGCTTAGAGAATTTTTCTCTAGGAAGGCAAGGCTTTGCCCATAGGGTATCCTTTTTAAGGTAAGAAGGGTAACAAGAGATTTTCTCTGTTACAAAGTTGTGGCATTAGCCTAAAAGATTACAAAGAATTGGTAAGATGGTCTCGATATAGCGAGACAAGTGGGCGCCAATTTAGGCCCCGCTGCAACAAAAATCCGGAGCGGCACAAATACGTCCGATACTGTTCGTGCTAGCTGAAAGAAGGAGAGAACAAAAAAAACCATCAGAAAAAAAACAAAAACCTCTGGTAAAGCCCGCCTAAAGTTCAAAATGAGGTTCGGGTTAATTCAGCCAATCAGGAGACCCGTTACATCTGTAAATTTCCGACAAATGAAAGCTTTAAAACTAATCCATGGTCCTGGAGCTCAAACTCTTTGGACATTGGCACGAAAGACTAAAAAGCAAAAGTTGTTTCCAGTTAAAGCAAAACCGTAGACTGAAAGAAAAATGAATGGATGTAAGTCAAATTTTGATTTCCTGGTATTGATATCAAATTATTTTTTTTCGTTGTAAACTGAATTTTAGAGATTAAATATTTCCTCTGAGTAAATAGTATCATGGCTGAGGCTAAGAACTACAATTATACCTACTTAGAGCCAAACCCAAAACAAAAACTAAAATAAAAGGGCTGAAAAACTAATTTTGATCAGACCCAGTATCTTGCCTTTTATGTTTATATATTATCGATTTTCTGCACTATTGTAAGAACTGCAACCTTGAAACTTCTGAATATCGTTTCTTATGTCTTTGTCTATGAGTGTATCAAATTTGATTAAAATTGGACCACTCTTTGTATAACCCGATTTTTTTCAATTATTGATTTTCGATATTTATCAGGGGTACCTCGACACAAAACCTAGCTAAGAACACTCGCAGACGCTTATAGTACAACTGTGTAAATTTTCAAGGAAATCAATTCAGCCATTTCGGAGTCTATAGGTAATGGATACACACACAGAGACAAAGATCCAATAAGTTTAGATAGATATATATATTATAATAAGGCTTTGAAAAATGCAAATATGCTGTAGCAGAAAGATAGTTAATTCTTCCTTTTATTCATTGTAACAAATATCTCAATTGCTGTTATGTGTATTTTATTAGGAAGAATACATTCAAGAGAAGATTGGATGGATATATACTGATTTTACTGATAACCAATCATGTATTGATATTTTGGATGGCATCCCTGGAATATTCAGCATCTTAAATGAGGTTAGTTAAAACAATTTTACCTTTTAACTTAATTATTCAGTAATCAATCAAAACATTATATTTGTATTTCTCACACCAAAAAAGCAATACTATTATTTTCTAACAAGCTCAGTTCTGTTTATTGTATTTTAATTATTTATTAACATTGATTTTCATTATTTGCATTAAATGTTTAGTTAAGTGATAACTTATGTGCACTGTAGTTTATTTGATAAAAAATATTTCTTAGCAAACTATTCTGAACATTTTTCAATATAAGTAAGTGTATAGTGGGTTATCCGTTATAGTGAAGTGTATTTGCATGCTGAAATATATTAATTGAATTTGGCTATGTTAGTAGATAGCCCCCTATAAGGGGGTTATAAAACAAGAAAATCAAATTGGGTATAGAAACAATATATATATATTACGGAAATTAACGAAATTTAACGAAACTTGGTTATAAGCAACCGACAATTTGTAATGAATTATTTTGAACATTATTTTTACCGATACTCGTATTTAAGTAGATATTCTGTTTTTAATTAAACAGTATTTTATATTTATATCTACCGGCCTGATTATTTCACGATAAATTTTTCTTGCGAAAATGTGTGCTATCCAGCAGAATAGATCGAAAATTGTGTTATATAAGCATGATAAAAACCTCGTCTGATCAAGAGGCTATTCATAGTCAAGTGGTTAAGACAGTACCAGATCAAATGGTAGCTTCCCCTATGTAAATAGGGGTCGCAGGTTCATATCCTGCTGGATAGCACACATTTTCGCAATAAAAATTTATCGTGAAATAATCAGGCCGGTAGATATAAATATAAAATACTGTTTAATTAAAAACAGAATATCTACTTAAATACGAGTATTGGTAAAAATAATGTTCAAAATAATTCATTACATATATATATAAATACAGGTTTCATTGAATAATATAGACAAGTTCTGTCTATTTATTTTGTGTAAGATCCGTTCATATGATCTGATTAGCTTGATAGTGTTGTCATAGAAAGACGACAAGAAATCGCAATAATTGTTGATTTTTTTATCAGGTCTGAGCTTTCGGCTTACATAAGCCATTATCAAAGGATGAACATTTAATGTTCAGTGAACATAGAACATTTAAATTATTATTAACAGAGTGGAGTTATACAGAGTTATACAGAGATATATATAAAACAATTAAGGTTTTTTTACAAATAAAAGTAATGTCTTTTGATTGATACAAATGTCGTTAAAAATGTTCATAGCAGTAAATGCCGAAAAGAGTTTGTGCATATGTATGTGTGAGCATTTATTTGTTAGGAGTGTCTTTGATGTCCTCTGCTCAGTTCTTCGGTTAAGTGGCTCAGTGAAAAAGATGAGAGAGAAAGGAGAGGCAAGCATGATGCAATCGCTTGACGTGGTCAAGAGACGTGCTAATTATGCTCATATTTTCTCAACTGTGATGCTTCCTGTGTCTGCCTTTTATTTCATCTTTGGGGCTCCAAACAAGTCATTTGGGAATTCACACCCAGATTTAATTCTGGACTATAAACAAAATTCACGTCGGCTAGCAAAAAGGGTTCGTACAAGGAATTTGATATTTATTTATTTTTTGGTTTACCTCCAGAACTTCTGCGTGGAGCCCAGATGCACAAAGACCAGTTTTGGTCATTTGCTTTCTGGATCCCTGAGGGCAAACATTCGGTCCCTGGTATCACCACAAGTGTAAAATTGTTGGAATGGAGAAGTGATAAAAAATAAGATTACCAGAAAAGAAATAGCTAATGGCAAGTAGAAATAATTTTTAAAAAATAGCCAAGAGAATAGCCACCCATCAGTTTTAAATAAATATAAATGCAGAATATGAATTTTGGATCTGCAGGTGGTCTAATGGTTAATGTCTTGGAATGAGAAATTGGCAAGCCAAGTTCAAATACCAGTCAAATCTGTTTCATTCACTTTCATACAAATATCCTAGGAAAAAGTATGAATCCTTCTCTTTCTCTTCAGCTATGGGTTAAATAGTAGGCACTTGGCTCTCTAGCCATGATTGGCAAGCAGTCTAAGAGAAGAAAAAACCTGCTGAAGCACATATGCAGCCATATAAAGTATTATGGATTTCATAATGATGCTATGATCTCAACTGCCATTGAACTGAGGGATGGACTGACAAATATAAAGCAAAAGAGAAAAAAAAGTTTTTTTTTATTTATATATATGTATTATAAAGTATATTCAAATGCATTTTAGGAATTTGATATTCTGTGTTTGTGTGTTCTGAAAAGTCAACATAGAAGAATGTTACATGATAGTGGTTTCTGCTCTATATCTTAATGTAAAAAAAAATTAAACAAAATATTTTAATGAAAAAAAAAGTTGACGTGTCTAGAAATTAGATTCTCATCTGAATAAAATGTGCTTTGTATTGACATTAAAACTGATGTATTTCTTTAGCAGTTTCTGGGAAATACAAGGGTCATTCAATAAATAAGGTGAATTTTTCGGTATAAGGACTTCTACGAGGGTCATTCAATAAATAAGGTGAATTTTTCGGTATGAGGACTTCTACGAGGGTCATTCAATAAATAAGGTGAATTTTTCGGTATAAGGACTTCTATGAGGGTCATTCAATAAATAAGGTGAATTTTTCGGTATAAGGACTTCTACGAGGGTCATTCAATAAATAAGGTGAATTTTTTGGTATAAAGACTTCTAATACAGATAGAAGCTTACTTTTTTTTTATTTTTCAACATATTCTCCCAGCAGTGTTACACACTTTTCCCGTCTGTGCACAAGCTTCCATATTCCCTCAGCATAAAAATCTTTGGGCTGATGAGCCAATTGCTCACAGCACTTTTGACTTCATCATCACTTTCAAACTTCATGCCTCTGATGAATGCTTTTAAGGGACCAAACAGGTGAAAGTCTGAAGGGGCAAGGTCTGGGCTGTAAGGGGGATGAGGGAAAGACAACTTGACCCTCTTCTGTTTGTGCTCTGCAGTAAGCATTTTTGGCACCCACCAGTAGCTGACCTTCGAGTAGGCAAGGTCATTATGGACAATTTTGTGTGCTGTCCCAACAGATAGGCTCAAAGTCCTTGCAATGTCATTCACTGTCACCTTTTTCTCAGACTGAATGAGGTCATTGACTGATTTGATCACCTCAGGAGACTTCACTTCTGTAGGGCTCTCAGGCCTGTCTTCATCCTCAACACTGCTCCGTCCTTCTTTAAACAATTTAGCCCACTTGTAGACATTTTTTTTGCTGAAACATGTGGTACCAGACACAGTTGACATTCTCTTATGAATTTCAACTGGTTTGCACCCTTCAGCAACCAAAAACTTGATAACTGAGCTGTTCAATCCTGGAACATGCTTCTTGGTCAACCATCTTTGTTAATCTCCAAAACTTTCAAAGTTTTTTTTTTCAGTCTGCAAAAAAAATTAAATCCCTTTGAAAAAGAAGTAAAGGAAAAAAATTAAAAAAAAAACTTCTATCTGTATTAGAAGTCCTTATACCGAAAAACTCACCTTATTTATTGAATGACCCTCATAGAAGTCCTTATGCCGAAAAATTCACATTTATTGAATGACCCTCGTAGAAGTCATTATGCCGAAAAATTCACATTCATTGAATGACCCTCGTAGAAGTCCTCATACCGAAAAATTCTTCACCTTATTTATTGAATGACCGTGAGAAGTCCATATAATTTTAAAATTCAATTTATTTATTGAATGACCTTGTAGATGTCTTTATACCTAAAAATTCACCTTATTTATTAAATGACCCTCATAGAAGTCATTATACCGAAAAATTCACCTTATTTATTGAATGACCTCGTAGAAGTCTTTATACCGAAAAATTCACCTTATTTATTGAATGACCTTCGTAGAAGTGCTTATACCGAAAATTCACCTTATTTATTGAAATGACCTCGTAGAAGTCCTTATGCCGAAAAATTCACATTTATTGAATGACCCCCGTAGAAGTCCACCGAGAAATTCACCTTATTTATTGAATGACCCTTGTAGAATTCTTATACCGAAAATTCACCTTTATTTATTAAATGACCTCATAGAAGTCCTATACCTAAAAATTCACCTATTTATTGGAATGACCGTAGAAGTCTTTATACCGAAAAATTCAAATTATTTATTGAATGACCCCGTAGAAGTGTTATACCAAAAATTCACCTTATTTATTGAATGACCCCAGAGAAGTCTATGCCGAAAAATTCACATTTATTGAAATCGGGACTTCGTAAAGTCCTTATACCGAGAAATTCACCTTATTTATTGAATGACCCTCGTAGAAGTCCTCATGCCGAAAAATTAAAGTATTTATTGAACACCGTAGAAGTCCTTATACTGAGAAAATTCACCTTATTTATTGAATGACCTCGTAGAAGTGCTTATACCGAAAAATTCACCTTAATTATTGAATGACCCTCGTAGAAGTCCTATACGAAAAAATCTTACCCTATTTATTGAATGACCCTCGTAGATGTCTTTATACCAAAAAATTCACCTTATTTATTGAATGACCCTCGTAGATGTCCTTAAGCCGAAAATTCACATTTATTGAATGACCCTCGTAGAAGTCCTCACCGAAAAATTCACTTTTATTTATTGAATGACCCCGTAGAAGTCCTCATGCCGAAAAATTCACCTTATTTATTGAATTAATCGTAGAAGTCCTTATACTGAGAAATTCACCTTATTTATTGAATGACTCCCGTAGAAGTGCTTATACCGAAAAATTCACCTTAATTATTGAATGACCTCGTAGAAGTCCTTATACTGAAAAATTCACCTTATTTATTGAATGACCTCGTAGATGTCTTTATACAAAAAATTCACCTTATTTATTGAATGACCTCGTAGATGTCCTTAAGCCGAAAAATTCACATTTATTGAATGACCCCGTAGAAGTCCTTATACCGAAAAATTCACTTTATTTATTGAATGACCTCGTAGAAGTCCTCCTTGCCGAAAAATTCACCTTATTTATTGAATGACCTCGTAGATGTCCTTAAGCCGAAAAATTCACATTTATTGAATGACCTCGTAGTAGTCCTCATACCGAAAAATTCACCTTATTTATTGAATGACCCTCGTAGAAGTCCTCATGCCAAAAAATTCACCTTATTTATTGAATGACCCTCGTAGAAGTCCTTATACTGAGAAATTCACCTTATTTATTGAATGACCCTCGTAGAAGGGCTTATACCGAAAAATTCACCTTAATTATTGAATGACCCTCGTAGAAGTCCTTATACTGAAAAATTCACCTTATTTATTGAATGACCCTCGTAGATGTCTTTATACCAAAAAATTCACCTTATTTATTGAATGACCCTCGTAGATGTCCTTAAGCCGAAAAATTCACATTTATTGAATGACCCTCGTAGAAGTCCTTATACCGAAAAATTCACTTTATTTATTGAATGACCCTCGTAGAAGTCCTTATACCGAAAAATTCACCTTATTTATTGAATGACCCTCGTAGATGTCTTCATACCAAAAAATTCTACTTATTTATTGAATGACCCTCGTAGAAGTCCTTATACCGAAAAATTCACTTTATTTATTGAATGACCCTCGTAGAAGTCCTCATACCGAAAAATTCACCTTATTTATTGAATGACCCTCGTAGAAGTCCTCATACCGAAAAATTCACCTTATTTATTGAATGACCCTCGTAGAAGTCCTTATGCCGAAAAATTCACATTTATTGAATGACCCTCGTAGAAGTCCTCATACCGAAAAATTCACCTTATTTATTGAATGACCCTCGTAGAAGTCCATATACCGAAAAATTCACCTTATTTATTGAATGACCCTTGTAGATGTCTTTATACCGAAAAATTCACCTTATTTATTAAATGACCCTCATAGAAGTCATTATACTGAAAAATTCACCTTATTTATTGAATGACCCTCGTAGATGTCCTTAAGCCGAAAAATTCACATTTATTGAATGACCCTCGTAGAAGTCCTTATACCGAAAAATTCACCTTATTTATTGAATGACCCTCGTAGAAGTCCTCATACCGAAAAATTCACCTTATTTATTGAATGACCCTCGTAGAAGTCTTTATACCGAAAAATTCACCTTATTTATTGAATGACCCTCGTAGAAGTGCTTATACCGAAAAATTCACCTTATTTATTGAATGACCCTCGTAGAAGTCCTTATGCCGAAAAATTCACATTTATTGAATGACCCTCGTAGAAGTCCTTATACCGAGAAATTCACCTTATTTATTGAATGACCCTCGTAGAAGTCCTCATGCCGAAAAATTCACCTTATTTATTGAATGACCCTCGTAGAAGTCCTTATACCGAAAAATTCACCTTATTTATTGAATGACCCTCGTAGAAGTGCTTATACCGAAAAATTCACCTTAATTATTGAATGACCCTCGTAGAAGTCCTTATACTGAAAAATTCACCTTATTTATTGAATGACCCTCGTAGATGTCTTTATACCAAAAAATTCACCTTATTTATTGAATGACCCTCGTAGATGTCCTTAAGCCGAAAAATTCACATTTATTGAATGACCCTCGTAGAAGTCCTTATACCGAAAAATTCACTTTATTTATTGAATGACCCTCGTAGAAGTCCTTATACCGAAAAATTCACCTTATTTATTGAATGACCCTCGTAGATGTCTTCATACCAAAAAATTCTACTTATTTATTGAATGACCCTCGTAGAAGTCCTTATGCCGAAAAATTCACCTTATTTATTGAATGACCCTCGTAGAAGTCCTTATACCGAGAAATTCACCTTATTTATTGAATGACCCTCGTAGAAGTGCTTATACCGAAAAATTCACCTTATGTATTGAATGACCCTCATATATTACTTTCATATGCATAGTTTTAAGATAAAAGAACTATAATGTATATGAGGATTGAAATGTCTGGGTATTATTGAATATACTTTCACTATTACTCTTCAAAAATTTGTACCACCTGCCAATCTACTTTGGCACTTTCAAGGCAAAATATTGAATTTTATAAAAACATTTTTTTTAACTTGATTTTTTTTTTAAAGCATTTTAGTGTATTTGTGATTCTCTTTGAGTATTCTCAGAATATATTTATGTTGTGCATATAAAATTTAAATGTAAATAAATATCTATAGACTATTTGTATATATTCTTTGAAATAAACTAATCACTGATTTTTTATTTATTTTTTAATCATTTTTGCAAACTAGTCACAATTTGCTTTTTGTATTTTTAGGAGGTTTACTTAAATCGACTCATAGATAACAAGATGCTTGGTGAACGTATTATCAAGTTGACACAAGGAATTTTGGGAGGTAATGTTCAAAATGGAAATCTTACATCTTCTGCCAGGAATGAGCCGCTGCTACTTTCCAACAATAGAAACTTCCTATCAAAACAGATATCTTCTTCACATATGAAACACAGTAGACAAAAGGCTGGGCCGGAGTTTATAGTGAAGCACTTTGCTGGTGATGTCACATATCAAGTGTCAGCTTTAGCTGATAAAAACAAGGTTTTTCTTCATTATTATTATTATATTAAAAAAAATAAATTATAAGCATTGAACTTTAAAAAAACATTAAAATAAATTTACTTACCTGGATAAAAACTCTTTTTTATACTAAAATTTTTGGCAGACATGAAGGAGACTACCACTACCTTTCAAATTTGTTGTTTTTCATTTTTTTTAACTTTTTTCAGTGCAGTCTTATTGATTACACCTTAAACTTTCCGATTGACAAAAAATTTGTAAAAATTTCAATATTTAAACAATTTTAGGGGGGCTCAGTTTTTCATAAAATGTTATAGTAAATCAATCCTCCATTTTGGAACCACTTACCGGTATGACATTACCACCACCTGTAAATTGGTTGATTATCAATTATTTTTTACTTTTTTCAGTGCAATCTTATCAAGTACACCCTAAACTTTCCAACAGACAAAAACAACATTTAAACAATGGGGGGGGGGGGCTCAGTTTTTTATACAACCTTATAGTAAATCAATCCTTTATGAAATTTTTGAATAAAGCCATTCTTGGAGCTTCTGAGGAAGATGCCATCATATGAACTAAAGAAAACTTGAAAAAGACAAAAACAAGAGCAACAACTCGTCCCAAAAAACAAATCAAAGTGACCCCAATGTGAGTGATTCCAAAATGGAGGATCGATTTACTATAATGTTGTATGAAAAAGTGATCCCCCACTTAAAATTGTTTAAATATTTAAATTTTTCAAATTTTTTTTTGATAATCAGATACTTTATGTAATAACCGAAAAGACTGCTGAAAATCGTAAAACAAAATTTGAAAACAACAAATTTAAAGGTGGTGGTAGTCTCCTTCAGGTCTGCCAAAATTCTTTTTACCATTTACAAAGATTTCTTTTTAGCACTGTCAAAACTAAAAGTTCTATAATCCCTATTTTAATTGACTTGTATGTTTTTAGTACCTGCTTATATAAAATTAATTACACTGTATTTAAATAGTAAAAATAATTTGATTAGTATTTATGAGTATATAAATAAGCTCTAAGAAATATATATTGTTTTCATTATATTAAATTTTCTTTATCATAGCTTGTTCACACACAAATACATGCAAACTAGTTTCATTGAAATCAATCAGTAAGATCTGTTCGTTTAATCTTATTTTAGTTTGTTACATAATTTGTCACACAGTCAGTTAAGTGCCATACGTGATACACGCTTGGGCGATCATGTCTCGAAAGAGACATGACTGGTTGCCGACCAAGGCTATAGAACCCAGTCTGTTCTGCTATTTAACCCATAACTGGAAGGAAGAGACGGATTAATACCTTTCCCAAGGGTATTTGCGCATAAGTGAATACAATGGATTCAACTGGAATTCGAACTCGAATTGTCACACAACTGAACCAAAATTGTTGAGAAAATGTTCAACATTCATACTATTGACCATCTCTAGTCAATGTCAGGAATCAAAGCTCACCTTTATGTAAGAACAGTGTTTATGAATTCTTGCTAATAAAAAAAAAAATAACATTCTTACATTGGCCATACAGCCATCTCACAATCTCTGAGGTTAATTAGTGCTGTTTCGTCTCGTGTAGATTATCGCAAAGATGTATGGTTATTTTAATAAGACAAATATTAGTAGATAATACTAAACTATACACTATTCACTGACTCAGAATATTCAAAAGAAAAACATTCACATTAGACAGTATTTTTCATTATAGAGTATGGCATTTTAAAAGGTTTAAGAAAAACATTATCTTTGTCTACAAGCACTGTCAAGTTTTGTTGGTCCCCTAATGAATTAATTTAAACAAATATATGTATCCTATACATCACATCATTTGTATACAATTCGCACATATTTAAATTAAAAAATTCACATTCCTAAAATTCCAGAATGAAGCTAATAAATTTTAATGTCTAAAGATAGTCAAGAGTACTCAAACAAAACATGAATTTTAAACAGTTTTTCTATAAATTTCAACCAATGGGCAACAATTTATGCATAAACTGAAAAAATGCAACAAAAACTAAACATTGTTGTGAAACCGACAACAGGACAGGTATTATGGACTCTGGAGACTCTTTGCCAAGTGCACTGTTGCCTGTTGTATTATATTTTCTTGTGGCAAGCTTCATTGATTCCCAAAGGAATGACAATTTGTGAATACTAGCAGACCAGCTGCAATCTGCTTCCACTTTATTACTACTAACCATTCTTCAATCTGTTCTGTTGTTACTGATAATGTGTTTATATGTTGAATCAAATATCTAACAAACCCATGGTAAACCTTTTAGCTAAAAGCAAATCTAAATCCCAAGGCCATTCTGATGATAACAAGCAATTATTTATTACTGGTTATTACTACATTATATCATCTTCATCTTTCATCCCTGCTTTTCTTTTTAGTTTCTTCTATTTAAATTAAACTCTATTCTTCTAATTCCATTGAAAAGTAGCTCTGTATCTTTAACAGCCAGGGGACAAAAAGTGAGTCTGACTGACTGGGACATCTCTCTCTCTCTCTCTCTCTCTCTCTCTCTCTCTCTCTCTCTCTCTCTCTCCAAGTGCTTGTGAGTGGAATTTTCTGTTTAAAATGTCTGGACACTGGAATAGTCATTTTATCAGACAAAGAAGATTCTCTTATAATGAGGGTGTTCTAATGAAGGCTAGTAGTATGCTGTTAACGGAATTTGGCCTCGTTGTAGATAGCCATAGTCATAAAAAGATTATAAATTCAAGAAAAGCAAATTGAGTTGAGAAATAACATTTTATATATACACATATCAATTAAGGTTTTTACAATTCAAGTAATCCTTTAAATATGGGTCCAACAGACGTTAAAATGTTCATGGCAATAAAATGCTGAAAAGAGAATTAATGCTTAGTAATGTGGGAGTGTTGTAAGTCAGGAATGTCTTTGATGTATTCGCTTCTTAGGTCAGTAAGTAATTTTGAGACAGCAAAGAAGGGAAAGAGAGGTGAAGGGAAGTGAGCATAGTAAGCCACTTGACTTGGTCAAGGGAGATACTAATTACTCTCGTCTCTCTTGAGTCTGTCTGGGTGTGTCTGTGTCGGCTGTCTGGTGATATTTTCTGTATCTTCTTTTTGGATCGCAGCAGATCATTTGGGAATTCATATCCATATTTGATTCTGGGCTTCCCATTGGCCGATAAATAAAATTTGCGTATGCTCGCGAACTGGAATTTAATATTTAATTAATTTTTTAGTTTTCAACTGGAACATCTGCACAAAGCCGGATGCGCACCGATGACTTTTGGTCATTTGCTTTTTGGTCATGAGAGTGCAAACATCTGGTCCCTTGCTTTTGCTCAGTCGGTATCACCACACTCTTGGCAAAAATGAGATGTTTTGACTTGGCTAACTAAAACCATGAATATGATTGTAATTTCCAAAATAAACGATGAGAAACTAAATGTATTTTGGGTGAATAGAAAAATATTCAGGTAATTTTTCTCACTTGATCATTTGAAGATTTTGTCATGTACACACCTTTTTAAATTAGGAATACAGGTTTTGACACTGACCAATTCCAGCCTGAAAGACTTAATGAAGCATTTTTAATACATTATAATTAACTATTTCATTTAGTTTCTTTTTCCATTTGTAGTTTTCTCACCTTTTTTTTATTTCTGTACTCACTCTTATTTATTTTGTGTAACTGCTTTGTTGACTCTAGCCATGAAACCTTCATCTAAATCTAAATCTAAACTTATTTATAAATGGAACTTTGTGTGTGTGTGTGTCCGTTAGCTATAGACTCTGAAATGGCTGAACCGATTTTCTTGAAAATTTACACAGTTGTACTATAAGCGTCTGCGAGTGTTCTTAGCTAGGTTTTGTGTCGAGGTACCCCTGATAAGTATCCAAAATCAGTAATCGAAAAATCGGGTTATAGAAGTAGTGGTCCGATTTTAATCAAATTTGATACACTCATAGACAAAGATATAAGAAACGATATTCAGAAGTTTCAAGGTTGCAGTTCTTACAATAGTGCAGAAAGTCGATAATATATATATATATATAAAAGGCAAGATGTTTCTGTGTGTGTCTGTTTATCTGTCTGTATGTCCTATATACAAATCCATAATTTTTATCCGATTCTCACCAAGCTTCACACAAATATTCTTTAGGCTGAGTCTGAGCTCCAGGACCATGGATTAGTTTTAAAGCTTTCATTACACCCGAGCAACACCAGGCTATATTGCTAGTACACAACTAAAATCTTGTGAGTGGGGGAGGTGGTCACTGCCACAGTTGTCAGTTGATTTTGATAAAACTTGTTTGAATGATTTTTACTATTTAAATATATATTATATACACACTTATTATAGATGGAATTTTTGTAATTTTTATTCCCATTTTGTTTATGTCTTAATGATGATTTCGTATTTTTTTTTATCTCCTAAGGATAATATACCTGCTGAACTAGAAATCCTCTTCATGTCGAGTCAATTTGACTTTGTGAAGCAGATAATGGACATTTCTAACATTGATTTAGAGAGACCAGTAGAGGAACTACCAGTGAAAAAGAAGAAAACAGTTTTGACAAAATTCAAGGTAGTACTGCACAGATTTTTTTTTTTTTTTTTGTCAACAATTACTGTGATGTATACAATGTAATTTAATATTTATAAACAGATGATCATAAATCTACGGGGGTGAATAAATAAATCCGCAGTATTTGAGAGTTATTAAAATTTTGATCTAAGTTTTTTTGTTTTTTTTTTTTGTTTTTTTTAATTCTATAATGTTCAGTCTTTGAGATGTGCGTTGTGGTGCATTGGATATCGGCTCAGCACGAGAAATCGGGGAGCCGAGTTCGAATTCCAGCCAAATTCATTGCATTCATTTACTCACAAATACCCTTGGGAAAGGTATTAATCCATCTATTCCTTCCAGTTATGGGTTAAATAACAGGACAGATTGGGTTCTATAGCCTTGGTCGGCAACCAGTCTACCGCAGAAAGCAATAGCAACCTACTGTGCAATAATCTTCTGCCCAGTCAGTCATGTCTTTTTCAAGACATGATTGCCCAAGCGTGTATCACGTATGGCACTTAACTGACTGAATGTTCAGTCTACATGGAGAAGTATTTGTTTTAAGTGTAGTGACAAGGAAGGAGATTATGCTGAAAAATATTTGTAGTGTAAAATGTTTCTTTGATCATTAGGTGATGGACTTATTGGTGTGCTTACATATTTCTTGGGATTGTTGTTCTTTTTTTTCACTGATCCTGTAAGACAGGACTTTTTTTTTCTTTTGATTTTGTTAAATTACTGTGTGTCACTGAAAATACTGAAATCCTCATTAATATTGTTTTGATAATTTCATTACAGTCTTTCATATTGTAAATAAAAGAAAATTGGAAAAGATTGAGTAAAAGAAAGTCTTATCTTATTGCTACTCTTAAGCCAGCACCTGTTTTAGTCAAATTTACTTTTTTATTAGATATGTCTTACTTCAGATACATGTATATTCTATAGTTATATTGGCTTGGTCACAAAATTCATTCAGTTTATTAAATAAAAATAAAATATTTTTAAGGTTTGACATTAACTTCATTGAACATCATATTTACTGTTGTTTTTTTTTTTTGTTTTTTTTGTTTTTTACTATATTAAGCAATCTTTTGGGTAATATTTTTTTCCATCAGCAAACAAAGAATTGATTTTTTTTTTTTATTAAGAGATTTGTAAAGACGAGAAAAAAAATAATCTGAAGATGAAATACCTAAATCTAATCTAAACTTATTTATAAATGGATCTTTGTCTGTGTGTGTGTGTGTGTGTGTATCCGTTACCAATAGACTCCGAAACAGCTGAACTGATTTTCTTGAAAATTTACACAGTTGTACTATAAGCGTCTGTGAGTGTTCTTAGCTAGGTTTTGTGTTGAGGTACCCTCGATAAATATCGATAATCGAAAAATCGGGTAATAGAAGGAGTGGTCCGATTTTAATCAAATTTGATACACTCATAGACAAAGACATAAGAAACGATATTCAGAAGTTTCAAGGTTGCAGTTCTTACAATAGTGCAGAAAATTTGATATCGATACCAGGAAATCAAAATTTGACTTATATCCATTCATTTTTCTTTCAGTCTACGGTTTCACTGGAAACAACTATTGCTTTTTAGTCTTTCGTGCCAATGTCCAAAGAGTCTGAGCTCCAGGATCATGGATTAGTTTTAAAGCTGTCATTACACCCGAGCAACACCGGGCTATACTGCTAGTCTAATATATATGGCTAGTGAGTGAAAACTATTAAATAATACTAACAGTTTTGCCTGATATTTAAAGAAACATGCATTTCTGATGAACTATTGCCATTTCTCTTAATTAACTCCAGATACGCATTTTTCATTGATTGCTACTTTCATTTGCTAGTTGTTCAAATCAATTTTTAGCTTCTCTACAAGAATTTCGTTGTAGTGAATTCACTTTCAATCCCAGTATTTCCTTCTTTGGTTCTTTCTTTCCTTCAGTTGTTTTAAATTATTCTAGAGGCGACTGAGTCGGAATAATTGTGGATCTGAATGCGGTTATTTGTAGCTATTTTATAATGCTGCTTGTTAAGTTTTTACTCATTATTTATTATTAATTGCTTAATTATTTGTTGTTGATTATTACTGCATTTACTTGTGTTTAATTGTGCATTTGTACTTTGTTAATCTGTTTATTATTTTTTTGTTTATTTAGATTTTTTGTTTATTTTATTTTTTCTTTCTTTGGGATCGGTTATTGTATTTGTTTAATTTAAGGTATTGGCTTTGTCTAAACTATGTCACATCATCTACATTGTATATAGTATGTATATTTGTATTTATCCTGATGGTATTTTAGAAGATATTTATTTTTAGTCTTTAATTTTTAAATAACATAGTAAAAAATTTGTTTTTCTGCCTACCTTTTTGAGATAAATTCTTATTTATTTAGCTTGTTTAGAATGTGAAAGTGATTATAGCTGTTTCTTCCTCCATAGTTTATAAGCTTTGGATTTATTTTTGTGGGCTAATGCTGTTCTTTATTTATTTTCTATATTTTTAGTGTAATATGGTTTTAGATTTTAATTTCTCATATATGTTTAGAAAGCGTTGTGCTGTTCATATATTTACTATTTGTAAAGAATGTTTTGTGTATGTTGTTTCTGTTTCCAGCATCCTTCACTTCTATGTATATTTTTTCTTCATCTGTTGATTTTACCATGGCTTTATATATTACATTATTTTTCAAGCAATTGTCATTCAAGGGACATTCATTCTTTACTCTACACTTACAAGTGGGTTTAGCTTGTGCAGATGGTTTGTTTGCTGTTTTTCTTCTTTTCTTGACAATTTTACCTCAAGCAAGGTGATAATGCTAAGATGCTGGGGGTTATTAGGAGTAAAAGAGGATGATAAAACTTTAGTGAGGAGAATGGACAATAAAAGAACAGGAAGACAGAAGATGGTGGTTGTCAGTGTGTTTAAATTTTTGAAGATTGTAGGTGCCAAGGAAACAAGAAACTGGAAGTGAGTTCCACAGTCGAGAAGTACAAGAAAAGAAAGTATTAGAATAGAATATATAGTTGCATCTTGCTAGTTCAACAGATAAACAATGAGACATAGTTGTCAATCTAGTCAGTTAAGTGCCATACATGATACACGCTTGAGCGATCATGTCTCAAAAGAGACATGACTGACTGATTATCTCTCAGTAGGTTGCCATCCAAGGCTATAGAACCCAATGTTTCCTGTTATTTGAATCATAGCTAGAGGGAGAAGCAATGTATTATACTATTATGTAGTTATTAGTGGGGGATCAGTTTATTACTTCATAACAATAGAAAACCGATCCCCCACTTTATGACCATTAGAAGCCTTAATCATGATTCCCACTATTATATTCAGTCAGTTAAGGGCCATACATGATACATGCTTTGGGCAATCATGTCTCAAAAGAAACATGACTGACTAGGCAGATGATTATCCCGCAGTAGGTTGCCATTACTTTCTGCGGTAGACTGGTTGCCATCCAAGGCTATAGAACCCAATCTGTCCTGTTATTTAACCCATAACTGGAGGGAAGAGTTCCCAAGGGTATTTGCATGTAAGTGAACGCAACTGGAATGCAATCTAGTAGTATGCTTAAATTCATGCTGACAGCTTGTCAAAACAATAGATAAAAATATCTTTAGAAAAGACAAATGGGAGTCACTTCATGGCAATGAGGATGTGAAGTTGACTTGCTAGGTAGGATCATTTCCCTTACAGACCCTTTCTTTGAATTTTGTCAAGGATCTCAGGATATATAGAAGGAACACCAGACCCAATATGGCAGCAATATTCAATGTGCAGACAAATAGTAGATTATAAATGTGCAAAATGAATTCTGACGAAACTCTCTGGCGTGACATAGGGAACCAACTTTCCAAGCAATTGATTCAATATAATCAATCCACTTCATGTTAGTGGAAAATGTGAGCCCAAGAAGGTGCAAATAGTTTCTCTTCAAGAGCTTAGCAGAAAAGGTTCTCTATTGTGATTAAATGAAAGTAGTTTTGTTTTGAAGCTGTTAAGATTTACAAGCCATTTCTTGCTCCAGTTAACCACTGATTGGAGGTTCCTTTTGGGAGCAATTGCTCGTTTTACTTTGTCAGACTTGCCACTAAGACTGGAGTTGGGAACTGGTGACAGGGATGGTTGTTGAATATAAGAAACAAAATTCAGCCATTTTGTTTTTAAATGTTAATATAACAACTGACACAATGAACAACAATATTTTTAATAACATTTCAACTAAATGTTAATGACAGAAATAAAACAAACTTTTGAAATAACCAATATTTTGCACACCTCATCAATTATTTTTTGTCAAATTTATTACCATTTTTTCCAAAATCCTCATCAGATTCTATTGTAAATTAAATGAAGAAAAAAAATTTTTTCATAAAATTATTTTCCAGAGCTCCCTTGACCAACTTATGTCTTCCTTAAATGCTGCTGATGTGCACTATGTACGCTGCCTGAAGCCAAACAGTGAAAGTATTCCTAATAAATTTGATCGTCTCTATATGATGTCTCAGCTAAAAGCCAGTGGAATTATAGAGACAGTGAAAATAAGCCAGCAAGGTCATCCAGCAAGGTTGCTATCATTTCTTAATCTATTAATTCATTTTTTTAAATTGTAAAGTAATAAACTGAGAGAGAAAAAAAAACAAAGACTAAATAATGAGAATGCTAGATGCTATCAACACATATACAAACTAACACTTATATATCATTTTCTGATGTGTTTCTATTTCTGTTGGATTTTTATTTTGTTAGGTGTAAATGTAAGTTTACCATAAAAAGTAAGTGTCTTTTAGTATTATTTCATGTTTACTTTTTGCTTCATTGAACTTTTTCTTTTTTCTTTCTTTTCTTTTTCTTTTTTTTCTTTTTTCTTTTTCTTTTTTTCTTTTTTCTTTTTTCTTTTCTTTTTCTTTTCTTTTTTCTTCTTTCTTTTTTCTTTTTCTTTCCTTTTTTTCTTTTTTCTTTTTCTTTCTTTTTTCCTTTTCTTTCCTTTTTTTTCTTTTTTCTTTTTCTTTCTTTTGTTGAGTAAATTACTGGATAATCTGCAGTTGATGGAAATTGGGATTTATGTTGGTTGGGTTAGTGGATTTTTAGAGGAAGTCTGTATGTAACTCAGCATAAACTACTTAAAATAATATTTTCTTTATGTGTATATGGTTTTATTTAACCACAAATCATTCACTGTGCTATCATATTCAATATTTTTTATTCTTCCATTAGGTTTACCTATCATAATTTTCTTCAGCGTTACTACATGATTCCATCACAAAAGAAATATCTATCAAAGATAGAGCTAAATAACAACTGTTTGCATGACACAAACCATTCATTGGATGCTATCATGGAAAACTTGTTTCATCAACGACTTGACATTCCCCAAAAATCAAGAAAGACTGCCACACCAAAGAAAGTGATGCGAAGACGGACAGGTAAAAAAAAATCTTTTGCATTCTTTATTTGACTTTCTGTTCGTAAAATTAAACTTCTGACTCATTTTGAATGTTTTTTTTTAATGTATTTAATTGACTTTAGTTTGTGTCTATGTCAGATATTTGTTTTTATAAAGTATCCATAGTGTATGGACCAAGAAGATGTCAGCATTTCAAAAACTCTTGTATGACGTGGAAATATTTTACGTTGAAGCATAAGTTATAAACAAACTATAGCCCGGCATTTAAGTGTAATGAAAGCTTTAAAACTAATCCATGCTCCTGGAGCTCAGGCTCTTTGGACATTGGCTTGAAAGACTAAAAAGCAATAGTTGTTTCCAGTTAAAGCAAAACCGTAGACTGAAAGAAAAATGAATGGATGTAAGTCAAATTTTGATTTCCTGGTATTGATATCAAATTTTCTGCACTATTGTAAGAACTGCAACCTTGAAACTTCTGAATATTGTTTCTTAAATCTTTGTCTATGAGTATATCAAATTTGATTAAAATCGGACCACTCCTTCTATAACCTGATTTTTTTCGATTTTCGATATTTATCGGGGGTACCTCAACACAAAACCTAGCTAAGAACACTCACAGACGCTTATAGTACAACTGTGTAAATTTTCAAGAAAATCAGTTCACTCGTTTCGGAGTCTATAGGTAACAGACACACACACACACAAAGTTCCATTCATAAATAAGTTTAGATTAGATTATATAATTATTTTGTATTTAAATCTCATGATAGTTAAAAAAAAAAAATCAAACTCTTAGTAATACTATAAATTATTTTCATTATCAATGGTAGTTTTCATAATCACAAAGTGAGTGAAATAATCTTTTGATGGAACAGACATAATTTGAGCAAGTATAAAATGTAAGCCTATTCAAGTTTGACTTTTTTTTTTCTATAATTCAGCAACACAGAAATAGTAACTGTTGACCAGCAGCATAAAGGTCCGTGCAATGTACAATTATAAAAATAGGTTAGAGTTAATGAAACCATCAGTTTTTTTTTTATTGTTTCACCCCAAGCAAGGTGGTACCACCACCACTGATGTGTAGAGGGCTCATAAGAGAGTAAAAGATAGGAGGAGATTGAAGAGAAAGAACCAGTTACAAGGGGTGTCAGATAAAGGGCAAGAGGAGGATGGGAACACAAGTGTGAAGACGGTTGCAAATGTAGAGAGAAAGGAAAAGAACAAGATACACAGGGTGATGTAGGAAGGACAAGGGAAGGACTGGCGTCAAGTGCATAAGAGATGGGAATTGACATTGCATTTAAATTCCTGAAGGTTGTAGCTGTCAGGAAAGCAAGTATATGTAAAGGAGTTCCACAGGTGGGAAATGTGAGAAAAGAAGCTGCTGGAGAAGAATTGTTGGCCTGCATTTGGTAGGTTTAACTGTAAAAGGGTGGGACCTTGATGCCAGTCTGGTTGCTCGAGTAAATTCTTGGGGAGGATGCACCAGTGGCCTAAGTTCATTGGAGCAGAAGCCATGAAAATATTTGTAGAAGAGACAGAAGGAAGCCACATCCCACCGGTGAGAAAGTGGCTGGAGTCGAGCTGCCAGGTCTGTATTGATCACATTACAGATTCTCCTTTGGAGCCTGTTGAGAACCCTAAGATGAGTAGCAGGGGCGCCTGAGCAGATATGACAACAGTATTCTATACACAGTCAGATGGTTGATTTGTATATGTGCAAAATAGATTAAGGCGGAAAAAACTTCCTGGCCTGACACGGTGACCCAACCTTCCTAGCGGTGGATTTAGCTATTGATTCAATGTAATGATTCCACTTGAGGTTGGAAGATAGAGTAAGTCCGAGGAGGCGCAGTGTATTGCTGTCAGGAAGACTCACTTTGTCCATGCTTATAGGGTGCAGGAGAGACTGTCTGCGATGGTTGACAGATAGCAGCTTCGTTTTAGAAGCAATGAAATTTACAAGCCATTTTATACCCCAGTCTCCCACAGAGTGAAGGCCGTTTTTGAGATCAGCAGTGAGGTTATGTTCATTCGCCTCGCCAGATTTCTTACTGATGCAGTAGTAAATGGTGGTAGTCATCTGTGTAGATGCCTACTTGGGATTTGATCATGTCAGGGAGATCATTTATGAAGATGAGAAAGAGCGTCGGGCTTAGGATAGAGCCCTGGGGAACACCAGCATTCATGTGGAGGCACGCCCATTCAAGACAACCTTCATTATGCAGTTAGATAGAAAAGATTGAATCAGATCAAGCAAGCATCCAGTGATACCATAACCTTGTAACTTGCACAGAAGGCCAGCATGCCAAACCCTATCAAAAGCTTTGGAGATATCCAGGACAACAGCTCAAGTTTCGCAGGACTTATCAAGGGCCTGGTATATGTACTCCACGATGGTCGTTAGCATATCGGCAAAGCAGAATCCATACTGTCTGTCTGAGAATAGTTTATGGGCGGTAAAATGTTGAACTATTTCAGTATTGATAATAGCCTCGAACACGTTCCTGAAAATTGGTAGGAGGTTGATAGGGTGATAATTGGATGGGTCTGAGGGTTCCCCTGAGTTCTTAAATACAGGAACCACAGAGGAGGACTTCCAGCAGGCAGGAAAACAGGAAGCAGAAAGGCAGTAATTATACAGTTTAGAGGAGAGTTCAGGGGGTACATTTCTTCTGGACAATGACTAGGATTCCATCACCTCCACTCGCCTTATGAGGGTCAAGTTTTGATATTATCTTAAATACTGGCTGCCTTTCTTCTACTGAAGCTCAAAACTACAAATGAAATGACTGCTAATAATGTGAATTCGTATCAAAATTTAAATAGAATATGAGTTTGCTAGATCTGGGTAAACTAGTATTGTGCAAATGAAACTTCAAACGATGTAACAAAGATAGGATTTAAATTTGAATAAACTAGTAAGAACAATAGGAATAGTTACAGATTAATTCACATTAAATATGTATGAGATGGAAATATATTGAAAAGTTTTCAAAAAAATGTCTTTAGATAAAAATGCTACTTAACTTTCATATCTCTTACTTTACTCAAGAAAGTGAGCAAAAGAGTTCATTTTAAAAAGTCTTTAGATAAAAATGCTACTTAACTTTCATATCTCTTTACTCAAAGAAGTGAACAAAAGAGTTTGTTTTTAGGTGCCCCTTGTAAATATGTGGTATTATGGTGTATGAAGGTTTGGGAGATGATGGATGGGTTCTTTTGGTGATTGAGAAAATTGTAATGAGTGAATGGGTCATGATGGTGTTTAGCTAGGTATAGAATAGTTAAGTGAGAACCAACTTCTACCCCTCCCCTTGTTCGGCCTTGTGCCATAATTGTATTTTTGATACAATAAATAATGTGAACAAAAGAGTTCATTTTAAAAGTTTTTAGATAAAAATGCTACTTAACTTTCATATCTCTAACTTCACTCAAGGAAGTGAACAAAAGAGTTCATTTTAAAAAAGTCTTTCGACAAGTAGCATTTTTATCTTTCAAATCTCTTACTTCACTCAAGGAAGTGAACAAAAGAGTTCATTTTAAAAAAGTCTTTCGACAAGTAGCATTTTTATCTTTCAAATCTCTTACTTCACTCAAGGAAGTGAACAAAAGAGTTCATTTTAAAAAAGTCTTTCGACAAGTAGCATTTTTATCTTTCAAATCTCTTACTTCACTCAAGGAAGTGAACAAAAGAGTTCATTTTAAAAAAGTCTTTCGACAAGTAGCATTTTTATCTTTCAAATCTCTAACTTCACTCAAGGAAGTGAACAAAAGAGTTCATTTTAAAAAAGTCTTTCGACAAGTAGCATTTTTATCTTTCAAATCTCTAACTTCACTCAAGGAAGTGAACAAAAGAGTTCATTTTAAAAAAGTCTTTCGACAAGTAGCATTTTTATCTTTCAAATCTCTTACTTCACTCAAGGAAGTGAACAAAAGAGTTCATTTTAAGTCTTTAGATAAAAATGCTACTTAACTTTCATATCTCTTACATAAGGAAGTGAACAAAAGAGTTCATTTTAAAAAAAGTTTTTAGATAAAAATGCGACTTATTTTTCATATCTCAAGGAAGTGAGCAAAAAAGTCTTTAGATAAAAATGCTACTTAACTTTCATATCTCTTATATAAGGAAATTTTTATCATTTTTATCTTTATCTAAAGACTTTTTTTAAATGAACTCTTTTGCTCACTTTCTTGAGTAATTTTTTTTTCATTGTTCATAACTATATATAAATTCTTGTTCACATGATTGTTTGTCCTTTGAGTGCACCATTTACTTTTTGTTCTTTGATCTTCAATCACACAACAAATTCATATGATTTATGCTGTCTTGTTAATTTTTTCCTAACCCTGAAGAGTTAGTTTCATATATGACAATATTTGGGTGGTCTTAAGAAAAATCAGTCAGTCAGTTAAGTGTCATACGTAGTACACGCTTTGGGCGATCATGTCTCTTTTGAGACATGACTGACTGGGCAGATGATTATCCCGCAGTAGGTTGCCATTGCTTTCTGTGGTAGACTGGTTGCCAACCAAGGCTATAGAACCCAATCTGTCCTATTATTTGACTCATAACTGGAGAGAAGAGATGGATTAATACCATTCCCATAATACTGGAATTCGAACTCGGCTCCCTGATTTGGCGTTCCGAGTCGATATCCAATGCAGCACAATGCACATCCGTTGTGTGTTGTGGTGCAGTGGATATCTTTAAGAAAAGACATGTCACAATTTCATGGCACATAGGAATATTTGATATTTAAAACATTTCAGGTTTTGTGGTGGCTGTATATCTGTATTTAGGTCTAGGAATCCCTCAATTAGTTAGGTAACTATAAAAAATCAATTTTCACTTACTATATTACTATCAACTAAAGAATGTTTTACTGCACTAAACAAGAATTATGTGTGCACTAATCAAAAATGCATTAATCAAGGAATGCCTGTATAGTACTTTTGATCTAAATTGCTTTTCATTTTTAAATTATTTGATTTGCAAGCAAAGATTCTACTTAAGAATAAGAAACTAATAAGTAAATACTTGATGTTATTTTTTGTTTTTGCTTTATTTTTCCTATCTAAAAATTATATGAGGAAATTTGAATGACATTGAACATTCATTGTCCTTTCTCATACAAATAAAATCTGATATTACTCAACTATCTAACATTTGTTTTAATACTCCACCTGTCTTTTTAGGGTCCTGGGCATGACGATAAACTGCATCTGGCAGCAAGGCCTCTGATTGGGAGGTTGTGAGGAGCATGGAACCACCTCTTAATTGCTGTTGTTCCCAGGTCCACTCTGACCTGGAGTGGCAGCACCTGTTAGGGTCCCAGCTATGGGCAAATAGTTAACTCGTAAACTGGGGTCAAAACACTATGAAAGTATAAAAATAGACTTTTATAGAAATATATACACATTTTTGAAGGAAAAATATCACCAACTATACTTTTTTGAGGTAAAAATTATTGCCATAACATATTTCTGAAGGAAAAAAAATTCTCAGCAAAACATTTTTGAATGCAAAACTAGAAGACATTTTCAGTTTTCTAAAATAAAAAGAATAAAAACAAAAGATTTTCATTCAAATCTGTCTAAATCAACCTTCTCGCTATAACCAAACATTAAAAGATAATTTAAAACGCCACCTTTTTGGCATTAAATAACCCACAGAGGTGTTGATATGCCATTAAACGAAGCTCAAACTTAAACCCTGTCTTTTTGGAACAGAAACAATTCAGTTATATTTCCTTTTACTCACTAGAATCATAGTTTTTTTTTTCTTTTTTTCTCAATATTTTCTTTACTGCCTCCTATTTTTATTAGTCTCTTTATTGTTTAAATAATGCAAATCTCATCACTAAAATTATACATGCAGTCATGCATGTTATACATTTGTTTATGCTTATAAAATTCAGTGTTCACATATTTTTCTTCTAATTAAAGTGTAACTATTTAATGTTCATTTTGTTGCAGAGAAAACATACTCTATTAAACAATAAACTATCATTAATAAAAAACATACCATCATAAAGATGTTGGCAATCATTTTATTTGAAAGATTTTACAAAATTTGAGGCATTGTCTTTATGTCTATTAATCTATGCAAGCAAAATGTCAGTTAATCTATGCAAGCAAAATAACTTCACAATAACTTTGATTATATTTTCAAACTTGTAAAATTAGTTATTCGATAAAAGTTTCAGATAATACCAAAAATTGAGTTAGAACATGAATAATATTCAGTATTATCAGATATCCACATGAAAACTAACCTTTTATGAACGAGAACAAACTTATTTTTATTTACTTTACCACATATTTTTTTAATGTTTCAAAGAATTTCTGTTTCAAAACTTTTTTCTTCTCTTTTTTTTTTCAAACCAATTTACTCATTATATAGTCGAATTTTTCAATTTAGTTTTGATCATGCTTGACCCAATATGATTTCAAAGAAACATTGCAAGTCATAACTAACTTTAATTTTAGTTGGTAAAAATATTAGTTATTTACTTTTTTACTGTTAGATTTGATCAAAATTCTGATTTTTTTTTTTTTTTAAAAGACTATTTGCATGATTAAAATGATAATATTTCTATGTTTTAATATTTTTTATTCTTATTTCTTTATTTTATTTCCCTTCTGAAAATATTATGCTATTTCTTTAATCATTAGTCTCTCACTTTCAGATAACTTATGCCTGTCTAATGGTAAGTTATTTTATTGCTGGCTGTAGGATGTTCACGTTAAAAACACTTCATGTACTGAAGTATAACTATAAGTTTTCACTGGCATTACCATTATTTTTCTCATAACATATTAAAAGTCCATTCCAACATTTTATGCAAACAAGAAAAATACAATAATTATAAAAGTAATGATTTCAAAGTCATTAAAATTTGGTCATATATCCAGTACAGTGTAACCCTGATATAAGAGAGTCGTCGGGGCTGGATAAAAGTTATCTTATATCCGGGTTTCTCTATTGTATATACATTACCACAGGCTCTAATTTGGGACCAGAGAAAATCTATCTTATATCCGGGTTATACTGTATTTACATCTTTGGTCACATATGTTATTGTTTTTGTTTTATATATATATGGGGGGAATATCATCATCATTCACCATCACACCCAATGGTGAATAGGGCAGCAACTTTTTGTTGCTGTTTCTGTAACAAACTGTTTTTTACGGGGCAGGGTTGTTAGCCTTGCACCCAACCCCCAAACCTGGAGGACCGGTGTACCATTCTTTGTCCTTACGTTTACAGCACCAGGTATTCCCAAATGGTCACCCATTTAAGTACTGACCAGGCTCGATGTTGCTTAATTTCAGTGATCGGACGGGAACCGGTGCATTCAACATGATAGAGCCATAGACATAGGGAGAATATCCTGTAACCTTATGTCACTCAATAGATAAAATTGAATCTAGACTCTATTCTGTTCAGTTTTTTATGCAATCACCTAAAAAAACTAATGTGAGAGCTTGTAAGAATAAAAATAAAAGCTAATGAATATCCTAACAATAATTTATTCAAAGAAATGACATAAAAACATGCTCATGATAACCTGTAAAAAAGCAATTCTATTTACAGGTTATCTTTAATGGCTTTTGGCTACCTACTGAATTCCTTGCATTCACTTACGTGCAAATACCCTTGGGAAAGGTATTAATCTGTCTCTACCCTCCAGTTATGGGTTAAATAATAGGACAGATTGGGTTCTATAGCCTTGGTCGGCAACCAATCTACCGCAGAAAGCAATGGCAACTTACTGCGGGATAATCTTCTGCCCAGTCAGTCATGTCTCTTTCGAGACATGATCACCCAAGTGTGTATCACACATGGCACTTAACTGACTGACTGTTAATTTGGGAATGTCTTTAGTAGGTTAGGGTTTGGAGAATTGTATTGATTGTTCATAAGCATGTCTTTTGACTGTACTCCAAAGATTGTTGATAAGGCTTGGACCCTAGGAATTTTGCAGCCACACCATAAGTCTGTCATTTTTTTTAACCCTAATTTATCTATTTATGAGCTGCAGCACAAATTAAATTGTTGATGTGCACAAAAATGACTTTTCATTTGAATACCACTATCCTTTTCTTAAGCCATGTCTAAAAGTTGTATTTTAGGAATTTAATATAGGCAAAAGAATTCATTTAATGCCCTCATCTACCAACCAGGAGCCAATCACCCCAAGCAGGTTGAAATTTCTCCTTCAAGTTCTGACCATTCCACGAATGGTTCATCTATAAATAGCACTTCCTAGAAATCCAGTTTCATATACTGTTTGTCCCTGTTTAAATGTTTAATGAGGGGATTAGAATTCACTAGAAGTTTAGCAACTGGTAAAGTGCAGTTTCTACACACTTCATGATATTTTTAGTCATATTTGGAGACCCAATGGCTTCAAATAGTTCTTTACCATTTTTAATATGCTTGCATATTTGAATTTTTTTATTTGACAACTGAAAGTGAAAGATTTGTATCTTCCTTTTCTCCTGTTATGTAACAAAGTTTGTAACAAATTTCTTGCACAAGGAATTTAGCAATTTCTAATATTGTTTAATATTTCATGATGCATTTGAACATTTTTTTCTTTATCATTGCTCAAACATCCTTTACAGCCCACATTGTATAAAACTGGAATGGTGGCAATGAACTAATATCCCCAAAATGGTTGCCATTTGTTTCTGCTGTGCATGGTAGTGTTGCCAAAATTTAGTGGTTGAATTAAGTTTAAATATATGAAATCAATAAGAAAATATTTGAAAAGATATGACTTGCATAAAATGTTGAAATGTACTGTCATTTTGCTCTAACTTTTTAATTTTGGGTTTATGATTAATTCATCTAATATTAATAAGCTTCATTCGAAACTAAAAATACATCATAAAAATGAGTACTATCTCCAGCTAAAATTAGTTGTTAGTGTGATATTAATTCTTTTTCTAGCTGCTTGACCTCTATTTTAAGCAAAACATCAAAACAAAAAGAGCAAAGATCTATTTTTTAATTGTTCCAATCATAATTGTTCTAATAATATAAACATTTAACAAAATTACACATTCAATAAAATTTCAATAAAATACAAAAATAATACATTTTTGTACTTTTATTTACAGTGTAACCCTGATATAAGAGATTTATCGGGACCGGATAAAAGTTATCTTATATCCGGGTTTCTCTTATATATATGCATTACCACGGGCTTTAATTTGGGGCCAGAGAGAATCTCTCTTATATCCGGGTCTCTTATATCCAGGTTATACTGTATTTGAATACTGTTATTTTTGCTTAAATTTCAAATTTAATTTTCAAATTCAAAAATAAAAAACAACTATTTTTTAAAAAAATTATCTTTTTTAATCTAGAAAAAAATGAAATATAAAAGTACAATAAAATAAAAAAGAAAATGATTCATTTTTTTTTTTTTTTAATCATTTCACCCCAAGCAAGGCATTCCACTGCCACTATTGCGCTTGGGGCTACATTTATTTACATAAATAGAAAGAGTGGTTAGATATAGGAAA
Source organism: Ascarosepion bandense (assembly GCA_037127315.1). Classification (NCBI taxonomy): domain Eukaryota; kingdom Metazoa; phylum Mollusca; class Cephalopoda; order Sepiida; family Sepiidae; genus Ascarosepion; species Ascarosepion bandense. The sequence goes on from JBBBDQ010001457.1 coordinate 929,314, forward strand.
TGTCAGAAGGGGGGTGATAGATAGATGGGTGGGTGGGAAGAATGTTTGAAAGAATGGAAGAGAGTTAGTTTGTTAGGAGGTGTCTATTGACCTTACATTTAAACTCCTGGAGATTGTAGCAGTCGGGGAAGCAGTCATGTGGAAGGGAATTCCACAGTCGGGAAGTGCAAGAAAAGAAACTGTTGGAGTAGAAGTTGCAGTTGCATTTTATCGGTTTCACTGTAAAAGGGTGGGATCTAGTTGCTAATCTAGTATCAAATCTAGTATGCAAATTTGAACCTAGGGGGCACCAGTGATCTAAGTTCATCGGAGCAGAAGCCGTGAAAGTATTTATAGAAGAGACACAGGGAAACCACATCGCGCAGGTGAGAGAGAGACTGCAGGCGGTCTGCTAAGTTGGTATCGATCACATTACAGACCCTCCGCTGTACCTTGTCGAGAAGCCCAAGGAGAATAGCAGGGGCACCTGACCAGATATGGCAACAGTATTCAATGCACGGGCAGATGGTAGATTTATAAATATGCAGGATAGATTCAGATGGAAAAAACTTCCGGGCCCTGCACAGAGAACCGACTTTCATAGCAGCGGATTTAGCAATGGATTTGATATAATAATTCCACTTGAGGTCCGCTGAAAGTGTGAGACCAAGGAGGCGTAGTGTTTTACTCTCTGGGAGGCAAGCCTGGTCCATGCTAATAGGAGGTAGGTGCGATTGTCTATGATGATTAATTGATAGTAGCTTCGTTGCAATTAGAAAATTGTATATGGAAATATCTATTAAATTTGTTCTGTTAAATCATAAGATACCCAAGCATTATAGCAATTCACATATCCAAGTGTTTTGAAATATTTTACAATACTCATTATAAGACGTGTAGGGTATCTCTGTAATATATTGTATCATGTCACATGTTTAAACAACATTTCAATTTAGTTGTTAATAACAACTGCAACTCTGCTGGAACATTCTCAGCCTTCCAGGTGAAAATTTTCGCTTCTAAACCTAACAAACAACTTATGAACACTACTCTCAGCTATAGAACCATCTTTATCTTTTTTGCTGTTTATATGGTATGTTTTTCCTTTCCAAAAATAAGACTATCAGATGTTGAAAATCCATCTTATTTTCTTCCATTTTCATCTTTTAACATAAAAAAAAAATTTAATTCACCATCTACACACGAATCGTATCAAAATATGCACTAAAAGGTCGCCTTTCAAAATATGCATATATTATAAATTTTAGTCACACACAAAAAAAATCACATGTTCTAACACCATATATTGAAAAATGCTACAAACTTTAATATTATTTTATACACCTATTAATTATTACCTCTTAATATTAGACTAACAATTCTACATAAACTCTTACCTTGCATGATATGAGTACCTTTTTGTAATTATGGTAACATTTATATCCTGACATCATCATAATGGATCATCTTCTCAAACCCACTTTATCTAATTTCAACATGTCGCAAATTTGAAAACAAAATCTTTCATAATTTCAGTATGTGTTCAATATATTGGTGACATATTCATACTAATGAAAAACCTAATTAAAAAAAAAACTTTTGAGAATTTTTTTTTTTTTTTTTTTTTTTTTTTTAATCGTATCACCCCGAGCAAGGCGGTAATGCCACTGATGTGCAGGGGGCTACGTAATAGTGAAAAGATTGTTGGAAAAGAGAAAGCCGGAAACCATATCCTAAACAGGGAACAAGGGATGAGCGTCTTAACCTGTTCAATAGACGTGGGTGGAGTGTGAACCGGGCGACAGATAGATCTATCTACTCCAATTGAAAGAAAAAACATGGTAGTAAAAGTCCAGTCAAGAGATTTCTGCTAAAATCAAAAGAAAAGAATTAAAGAAAGAAAACCAATTAAACATGAAAAGCTTAAAATTTAAAATTAGGCAGAAGGAAAAAAAAACAGAAAAAAAGACTTACTTTAACAATATTTCAAATAAAAGATTCTCAACTCGACACGTGGGTCGTCTTTTGTTTCTACATTGAAGGAGTGATGTTTTATCAGGAAGTTTACGCTATTTAAAAAATAGTATTTGCTGAGTGATTTATCATAGATACTCAGATCTATTTCTATATTGAGCACTGCTCCAAATCAATGTTCCGAACGCTACCAACACCCTCCTCGCTCCCTATACACTTGGATATATAAAATTACTAAGTTTTAACTTAGTATAAGTCGAAAATGGCTGAATTCAAAGATTAACGGTCTTAAGAATTCTTTCCTTGGAAGAGGTCACTAGCAGAATAACTAAAATTTCAAACTATCTGTATCGAACGACCTTTAAACAACCAAGCAATTTAGAACTCATGAATTTAATATTAATAATAGAATTCCTTTCCTTGATGGCTTAGTACACACCAATGGTCACAATTTTACCACTTCACCCACAAACAAAAATTTGTTTCATCTCATTTTCAAAAGGGAATAAAATAACTACGATTAACCAATCTGAAATAATTTAGACTTGGACATTTTATAAAGAATTGCGCAAGATAATACAAACATTTATCAACAATAATTTCACCATGTCCCAAAAGTTCATGCTTATTTTTAAGGGAAATTAAAACACAAAACAAAATTATACCATTAGATATTTATTCACCTTTTTTCCTATTTTTCCTTCAACTTAAGATTCTGTCTTTCCAGAACTTCAATGGTTTCTTAGCAAAGGTAGTAGTTTTTATGTCATCCAAAGAATTAAAATTTTTACCACAGGGATTAGTTTGCAAGGACTTGAAAAAGTGAAAATCTGAAGTATCAATGTCTGGTGAATATGACAAGTTAAGTAACACATCCCAGTCAAGCTACAAGAATTTTTGCCAGTTGCCAAAGAAACATGAGATCTGGTATTATCTTGATGGAAAACAATACTTTTCCTGTTCACAATTCTGGGCGTTTTTCTTGCCTTTTAATTTATCCAATTGACTGGTTACTTGACAGAAGTTCATAGTTTCCAAATCTACCAAATGCACAGCATGTCTTTCTTAATATGAAGACCTGCTTTTGGGGTGGCTAAAGTTGGCTCATGTCTCTTATATGAGCATCTTTTTCAATGAACATTGTTGTAAATGATTTGAGTACTCAAGCTTCACTCACTTCTCATGGATGGTGGATTTTGATAAATCTAATGTTTCTACCAATTCCCACATTGTGTAATGCAGGTTATTCTCACCAAATGTCTTGATTTGGTTGTCGTCTGTGAAGAGTGTCTGCCTGAGTGTTCTTTATCATTAGGGCTACAATCACCATTTTTAAATTTAGGAAACCACTTTTGTGCAGTTCTGCCAGAGAACCTTCACTGTACACAGCACATATCTTTTGTGACTTGCGAGCCATTTTTGATTTTACAGTAATAAAGCAGTATAAAGTGTCTAAAATGAACCTTCTAATCTTCCATTTTTATAGAGATGCAAAATTGACACAAATTAAGTAATTTTAAACTTTCTTTTCTCAAAAGATAGTTTGAAACATGCTCTAATTAAAAATGTAAGAATATTATATCTTTTGATAAATTTGATGTATTCTAATGTGTTGAAACATGAATGACTAAAAATTGGCATGAACTTTTCTGTCAACTCAATAAAAACATCAGGAAGAATACAATAAAAAAATAGATGTTCCTTGTCAATTGAATTAGACAAAACCTGATTTTTATATATATATATATATATATATATATATATATATAGTCATCCGCAGATGGATCTGTTTCACTGTATCGCAGCTCATCAGTACGGTTAGACTCCAATTGCTTTTAACCCAGAATTGAAACCCGACCACTATGGACGCTCAGTAGAAGAAGGCAGGCTTTTTAGCATGTATATTATCATTTTACACACCCAATAGCTGAGATAGTTGTTCATTCAGCAATGAATTAGAATTCATTGCTGAATGAACAATGTGTAAATGCTAGAGTAGCTACTGTTTTTCAAAGTCTACCATTTTTCCAGAGTGCTCAATTGGGGTGTGAGAGCGTAAATAGTCATCCGCAGACAGATCAGTTTCGTTGTATCACAGCTCATCAATACAGTTAGACTCCGATTGCTTTTAACGGAGGATTGAAACCTGAATAGTCATCCGCAGACAGATCAGTTTCGCTGTATCACAGCTCATCAGTACAGTTAGACTCTGATTGCTTTTAACGGAGGATTGAAACCTGACCGAATTGGCGTCAGTTGGTGATTCTACCTCTGAGCTATAGGTGCTAGGTAGAAGGAGGCAGACTTTTTAGCATATATATTATCATTTTACATGCCCAATAGCTGAGAGTGTTCTAATTCATTGCTGAATGAAAGATGCATAAATGCTAGAGTAGCTACTGTTTTTCAAAGTCTACCACTCTTCCAGAGTGCTCAATCGAGGAGTGAGAGATATATATATAATGTCAATAATCAAAAATGCATATCAAATCTTCTATCCTGTTCTGTAAGTGATGCTAAGCAGTTTAGAAATGCCTTTTATATGACCAGAAAAGCCAACATATCAACAGCTTCATCATTGTAAATAAGAATGATTACAACTTTAAACGATTCTCAAAATGCCACATTAAATCTAACAAACTGAAATCACTGCCAATCTTTTTAAAAATCCACTTTTTAATGCTAATAACAGATTAGATCTATTAAACAAAAAAATAGTAGCCGATTACCAACCAGCGTATCATGTAAAAATTTATAAACCTGGTCCCCCTTCTATATCTAATTGCGTCAGAATTATCCCCTCCACTTTTGTCTACTAATTATCAAATCATTTAATAGTATTCTATTTACACAATAGATACTGTAGAAAGTCTGTAAATGAATTTATTCAGATTCTGCTTTCTACTAAGCCAAGCAATCAAAACTTATCTATTTTCACTTGATTTTCTACACAAACTACTACTAGTATGGACTGCTCAAATAATATTTATATATATTTTACTGTGAAACCAATAAAATGTAAACACAAATTCTACTCCATCAGCTTCTTTTCTCACATTTCCCGCCTGTGAAATACCCTTTTGTTTACTTGCTTCCCCAACAGCTAAAATCTCTAAGAATTTAAATGTAAAGTCAATAGTCATCACTTATCTCACTGACTTGCATCCTCTCTCTCATGCTCCTTTCTCCGTCCACTCCACTCTTATTAGTATTCTCTTACCCACTTCTTGACCTGTCACTCTTTCTTATAACTTTCCTCCTATGTAACCCTTGGCACACAAGTGGCAGTAAACTGCCTTGCTTGGGGCAATATGATTATAAAAAAAATATTAAGAGGAAAATTCAACATATAATTAAATGATTATAAATCCAGAATTTATTTTGGCAGTTGTGGGGAAGTACAATTGCCTCATTTAGACCATTGAAAAATAAATATAAGATTTATAACAAAGATTTACAAGATTTTATAAATAAAATAGAATTTATTTTTCATAAAATAAAAATATGGCACATAAAAAAAGATATTAATTATTCAACATACTTTAAATAATCGAAAATTTTTGTATTATTTAACTTTCCTTTTGAAAATTAAGCTACAAACAGTCTACCTTGAATGACTCTTGATGGGTTCTTTTTGAGCCATTTTATTTTTATTAACCATCTGGCTTTTTTTTTTTTTTAAATTTTATTTTTTTTTACCAAGCCCTCTTTTTCTCATGTGTCCAAGAGATTTTAGAAATCTCTTTCTGATACTGTGTAGAAGTGTTCTCTTTTCTTTTCTTTAACATTTACTTTAAGACTTCCATTTGCTTACTTATTTGATCTATGAGATTCTCAGCATCCTTCTGTAGAAACCGAATTCTGCTGCCTCCAGTTCCCTCTTCATCTGTGAAGAGATTGTCTAACATTCAATGCTATACTGCTATACGAAAGGATTAATATCACATAGCAATTGAGCACTCTTTTTTTCTTAATACTGTACTTAGCTTTTGTAATGAATCTTTTGCTAATCAATGCACATTTGTATTTGTGTTGCATTTACCACCTTCTGTTACAACACTTTCCAGGGGTCCTGGGTATGACAGTAAACTGCATCTGGCAGCAAGGCCTCTGATTAGGAGGTTGTGAGGAGCATGGAACCACCTCTTAATTGCTGTTGTTCCCAGGTCCACCCTGATCCAGAGTGGTAGCATCTGTTAGGATCCCATCTATGGGTAAATAGTTAACCCCCAAACTGGGGTTAAAACACTGTGAAAGTATAAGTATAGCCTTATATAAATATATATACACAAAAATAGACTTTTAGAGAAAAACAGACATTTTTGAAGGAAAAAATTATTACCAGCAATACATTTTTGAATACAAAACTAGAAGACATCTTCAGTTTTCTAAAATATAAAAAAAAATTCATCAAAATCTGACTAAATCATCCTTCTCAGTATAATTGAACATAAAAATTACCTTAAAACCCTACCTTTTTGGCATTAAATAACCCACAGAGATGTTGGTATGCCATTAAACAAAACAAGCTCAAGCTCAAACACTTTCCAGACATTTAAATTGTTTGTTTGATAGTGACATCTTCAATTTGTAGTCCACATCTTAGACTTTTTCTCTTGCCAACAACCATACTTTGTTTTCTTATGTGGATAATTTTTTCCCTGCCTTCCTAGACAAAGTTGTAAAAGAAGGCATTATGTCTCCATTATAACATCTCATAATGTTAAGATTATGTGACTCATTAAATTGATTGTCTGATGAAGCTTGCATTCATTTGCACCTGGTTTCTTTGGTAATGCTATAAAGATGGATTTCCTGAGGTCCTCCTGTCACATATTTCATTTGTTATTTGCGTGATCTTATCAATGCTGAAATCATCCAAGGCCGTGAGCTTTTATGATTCTATCTGGTTCTTTTGCTTTATTCCTGTTCATTTTATTCATTGGCAATCTTCATCCATCTCTTTCATATTTTTGTATATTAGGTTTCTCTCTTTCATTATGAAATAGTTTTCTGACATATTACATTTTTGGATTTTTTTTTTTTTCATTCTCTATTATCAGTGTTCTTTCCTTTATTCTGTTAATTCCTTTGTCCTGTTAATTCCTTTATTCTGTTAATTCCTTTATTCTGTTTTATATAATTTATTTGCATTGCTCATCCCTTCTATTTTCATAAGATTTTCATTGAGCCATTCCTCTAAAGTAAACTGAGTGTCAAAATTCTTAATCCCTCTTAAATCAGTTTTATTGGTTTATAATCAACTTATCACATAAGGGGAAAAGACTTTGTTATTTTATATTTTTTTTTATATTGTTACCTGTTAAGTGTAACAAAAGAAAACAAAATGATTGACCAAAACTCAGAGTTAAATCACATACAAATATTTAATTTACGATAAACACAAAATGATATATATATATATATATATACAAAATTTACAATTTTTTGCATTCAAAACAGTAGAGTTTACTACTGGCAGACAGTGTTATAAAGGGAAAGGAAAGGTCAGTAACTTTACCCAGTTAAGAAAGCAAAGTGCTATACTTTTTGGAAATCTTTAAATGTGTATATAAAGAATAATTTTCATTATGGTCAATGAAAAGGTCAAAAAAATCTATTTACCTTTTTAGTTCCATGAAGTTCTCTTTCAGGCTTTAGTTGGTCAGCAACTTTTCTTTCGGCTGGATATAAATACTTGAATCAAAGCTAGAGTTGATAATATCAGCAAATCCTTTTAACAACTAACTACACTCTTCCCAAAACGTATTTTTAATATGGGCTAACACCTAATTTGCATATTTCTAGAATCATTTCGAATTCTCTAGATTTTACTGGAATATACCTGAAATTTCTAGAATCTTCCAAAACGTTCTATTTCTAATTTCTCTATTTAACAACTACTTCATGAATTAAAACTTTTTTGTAATAACAAGTAGGACTCAATAGAATCTCTTACTATAACTTTTTAGACATTAATATTATTTTTATATAAATGCTTCCTCAACAATATTCAGCATTTTTTTACATTTGAGGAAACTATAATTTAAGATGATATTAAGACACTTTTGCAAAGAGTTTCTGTTCTAATTCAAAAGTTTCTAAATAAAAACAAACAAATAAAACACTTCGCAGTTTTAAAAAAATTCTATATATTTTTAGAAAATTACATTTACCATTTATATCATTATTTTTTATTATTTTTTATTATTGCAAATATTTATGATAAAAATTAAATATCAAATTACCATTTTCACATTTGCCTGCACTTGCTTGTCAATCCCTATTTATGCTTGCTATCAATACTAACATTGATAATATTTCTTGGCTCTATCTATGTATGAATTAAGATATAAAAATTAAGTATGCCATTTATGAGTTATAATTAGAATCTCATTCAACTAAAATTTAAAAAAAAATTCAGTTTCACATCTTCAGTCTATTTAGAGTTTTGGCTAGCACAACCAGCTATGTTCTCTTTGATGGGCATTTATAAAAACAATTATGAAAAATCTATTATTTTAATATTCAGATTATGAATTGTTATGAAACAGTAAAACCATTTCCATTCATTTGACTTGTAATGGACATCATTTTAATAAATTATATTTTTAATTATGCTTTAATTATGCTTTTCTTCATTCAATGTATATGTTATCTTTGTACTTGCATGTACTTTTCATATCATTTTCAATGCACCTTAAAAATTCATTGTTTTCATTATTTTTTCCCAAAATTGGAAAAAAATATATAAATATAGGATGGAAAAATGCAATAAAAACTGTTATTAATATCTTTTAAATTATAGTTATGTAAATCCTATAGATATCACAAATATGACTGTTAAAAAATATATGGTTGTCTGTATGAAACATAGTTTGTTTTTTTTGTTTCATTTTTCATTTATTTTTAAAGTGAGAGACTTAATTCCTGTCAATGAGATAAATGGAAAACTATTTTTACTATACTTAAGAAGACAATCATTTCTTGGCAAACAGATTTCAAGCAAAACTGAACACTTATTTCAGCTGCCAAAGAAAGAATCCTATGAATGACAGCAGATAAGATATCGACGTGTTTGAGTATTTATCTTAACCTGGGAAATTATTGTATAAATTTTATCTGCATGCCAAAATTTTATGTATGGTCTACAGTCATAAGTGAACAGCTAAGAAAATAAGTTATAATAAGTACAATGAGAATGATAATATAACCCATATATATATTGATATATATATATGATATATCAATCATCCTCTCTCTTATAATAAAGGGTTTTGTGTATTTATTTGTGTGTGTGTGTGTATGTATATATATATATATATATATATATATATATATATATATATATTTCATTTTTAAACAAGTTATTTCGCTACCTTGGTTTCCACCATGAGTGGTTTCTTCAGGCGATTTTTAATAGTTATTAAAAATCGCCTGAAGAAACCACCTATGGTGGAAACCAAGGTAGCGAAATAACTCGTTTAAAAATGAAAAATATTCAAAAGTTCTACAATATAATTGTCTAGAACACTTTTTAATACAAATGTGTACTGGTCTAACCCTATTAGGACCAAAAACTAAGTATTAAACAATCAATATATATATATATATATATATATATATTTTTTTTTTTTTCCCCCTCTTGTCACACTCATATAGAGAGAGAGAAAGACAATAGTGAGGCAGCATTGGGTCAGTTCATTGTCTTTATGAGTTATTAAAGCTCTTGCAACGTGTTCACTATTTAACACTGCTTTATTCTATTTTTTTTTTTAATAATTATGTTAAGTTGTGAAGAAATATATATATATGTATATATATATATATATTGTCATCCGCAGACAGATCTCTTTCGCAGTATCACAGCTCATCAGTACGGTTAGACTCCAATTGCTACACAACCCAGGCTCAAAACCTGACCAATTTGGCATCAGTCGGCGACTCTACCCCTGGGCCATGGGGCGCTCGGTGGAAGAAGGCAGTCTTTTTATATCCTCTCTATTATAATAAAGATTGTGTGTGTGTGTGTGTGTGTATAATCTCCCTCCTGTCTTGCTCAGGTTTTTGTTTTTTTGTTTTGTTTTCTTATGTCTTAATATAAGATACTCAATAGTAGGTACATCAATATATATATATGTTGTCATTTTAGATAGCATATTGATATAAATATTTTGCCATCATTTTTCGTGGCTTGGACACACTTGTACACACTACCGGCCATAATTATTAGGCCGCCCCAGTTTTTTTTAAAAGAAATGATGTATTTCATAGTATTTTTAGTATTTATTGCCAAATGAAAATAGAATGCTTTTTTCGTTATTATTACTTTGCAAAATTTTACAAGGCAAGGAAGCAAAGATAAACTCGTCCGAATTACCCTAAATTTTCTTCATTCTTTCATTGATGAAACTGCAATATAAGTAAATATTTATACATTCATTTGATGCACATGTTATTGTGCAATATTAACAAAAGAACCATTCTATTTTCATTTACAATTATTCACTTGGCAATAAATACTAAAAATAGTATGAAATACATCATTTTTTTAAAAAGAATGGGGTGGCCTAATAATTATGGCCGGTAGTGTGTGTGTGTGTGTATATATATATATATAGTATATCTAGGCAGCAAATAATTTTCTAAACATATACTGTTAAATATAAGAGACAATGAATTTCTATTATGTTTAATCATGAGCCGTTCTAAACGTCATATTTTGGCTTTAATTTCAGTTGAAAATAAAGACAAAAATTCTCCAACATTTGGATAATTTTTATTAATTTGGTTCTAAGCTAATTAATTTGGTTGCCTAGCGGAGTTTTATGTCAACACAAAATAAAATCGTCGGTGATGGTGGATGTTACTGTATTACCGTCTTAATAACCTCTCTGAAGATGGCTCATGTGAGCCGAAAGCTTAGAAGCAAATTAATAAAAAATTATCCAAATGTTGGAGAATTTTTGTCTTTATTTTCAACTAAAATTAAAGCCAAAATATGATGTTTAGAACAGCTCATGATTAAACATAATAGACATTCATTGTTTCTTATATTTAACAGTATATGTTTAGAAAAAAAAAAAAAATATATATATATATATACACACACACACACAAAATTTATAAAATGATTTCATGATCTACGCAAGTCAACTGATGAAGACTTTAGTTGAAATATTTGTGCAGTGGTGTTGCATGCAAACACACAGGAATGATGGTTCTTTCAAATCATGAAAAAAAAAAACAAATTAAGAAAGCGGTCAAGCAACAACCAAGTTTATTAATAACAGTTGCAGCATTAGCTGAACACGTTTCCTGTTGACTTTAAGAATTACAACTGTTCAGAGCTTATCAATCAATATGTGCTATACAAATAAATTTCAGTAAGAATGGTTGGATTGATTGAAAACTGGCTGGTAATCTTCTAAGTAAAAGTATATTCACATTATTTCTGGTCTCTATGAAGCCACCAAAGTCTTCTTGTAATTCCTACTTGAAATTTTTGGCATATATATATATATATTTATATTGTTTCTGTAGGTTGACTTCTACCTAGCTATTGTTTTAGATATACTAATGCAGTATTTGTCTATATGTCTGAGATAATGTAGTATTTGAACAATTTACCTTGTTTTGACTATTGTCCTCATCTTTACTGCCATGTTTATGATGTTTCAGCTCTTATACACTTCAGCCTTCTTCAGGTGCTAAGAATTTCAAACCAAACCTTTTATTACGATCACTGGGGTATATCATTCTCATTCCATATGTGATACCATTTCTGGTAGCTATCAGTAATGTGATAGGTACCGACTTGGCGGCTCGACTACAGCCACTTCCCCACCGATGAGATGTGGCCTCCCTTTGTCTGTTCTATAAATACTTTCATGGCTTCTGCTCCAATGAACTTAAGTCACTGGTGCTTCTGCAACAGGTGTTTACTCGTGCAATCAGATTGGCAACAGGGTCCCACCTATTCACAGTTAGATTAACCAAATGCAGACGACAATTCTACTCCTGCAGCTTCTTCTCTTGCACTTCCCGCCTGTGGAACTCGCTTCCATAATCTTGCTTTGCTGACAGCTACAACCTCCAGGAATTTAAATGCAATGTCAATACTCATCTATTAACCACTTGACTCTAGTTCTTTCACCACCCCGTATATCCTTTACTTTCTCTCCACCTTTGCAACTGTCATCACACCTGTATTCCCACCCTTCTCTTGCTTCTTTCTAACTGGTTCGTCTTCCTCTTCACTCTCTTTTATTTAATCTTTTTCCTCTTATGTAGCCCCCTGCACATCAGTGGCATTACCGCCTTGCTCAGGGTGATATGATTAAAAAAATAAAATAAAATCTCCCTTTCACATAACTCTCTAGGTTATTTTTTCACTACTTCTGTAGTGGTGAGCAAATATTGAACTGACAACTCTTTGAGTCAAGTACCTAGAACTAATCAATGTCTATATCCATGGGCCATGTGTCCTTGAGTTATTTCAACAGTTTGTTTCTAAGTAGAAGTGTCCTTTTTATTACCATTTTCCCTAAAACTTTTTCATTGTCCACATGTTCAGTCCATGATATTCTCAGTATAGGAAGATGGATATTACAAAACCGTTTAGCACTCTTTTCTTTGTTTCTAACAAAATGTTCCTGTTTCTTAATACTTTCCTTAGCTTTTAGAAAGTATCTTTCACTATCCTTCAGATTCATGTATTGCATTTTCTGTCCTCTGTTAAAGCACTTCCAAGATATTTAAATTTTTGTACTTGCTTGATTTTATCATCTCCAATACATAGTTTGTGTCTTGGGTTGTTCCTTTTACTGACAACCATACATTCTATTAGGACCTTGAATAAGTTCTTTTTCCCATCTTTTTGGCAGCATTTGAATTCCATGTCGAAAAAAGTTTTTTTGAGGCTAACCACAAGTCAACCCATTTCTTGTCCTCAAAGACACATGACCCAGTGAATATAGGCATTGTTTAGATCCAGAGTTGTGAGTTCAATACCAGGCTACAGCAATGGTGAACAAATAACTTAGAGAGTTAAGTGATAGGGAGATAACTACATAGCTACCAGATATAGCATCACACATGGATTGTAATAAAGAGTTCGGTTCGAAATTCTTAGCACCTGAAGAAGGCTGGAGCATACGACATCCGAAACGTCGTAAAGATGAGAACAATAGTCTGAACAGGGTAAATAGTGTAAATACTGACACAGTTCTATTTTTTGTTTTTGTGCTCATAATCTTTAATTTTATTGTTGTGTAAAAATAACATCTATATCATTCCTGATAGAGCAAATAACAGTTGATATTTTTTTTTTCAATATGGTATGCAATTTGGACTTCATCTTATGTTTTGTTATTATAAGATGTATGTCAGTTATGATATAAACATAAACCTATTTCTTTCAGCTCATTAAAACTATATTCTCATCATAAATTTCTTTAATATATCCACTCATCTCAATGAGAGATGATATATCAAAGCAAAACTATATTTTCAAAACTATGTATAGCAAAACTATATTTTTAGTCTTTGAAATTAATGGACAAGCATCGTATTAGAAAACTCAATTATATCCCATGATCCCAAAAGTAAACAAGGCTTGCTTAAGCATTTATATTTGTAAAGTTAAAACGGTTATTAGCAGTAAGCCAAAATAATACTATATTATTTACAATTAAGATCATTTGAAATGATTTGTTTGAACATTATTTTTGATCAATACTTGTATTTAAGTAGATATTCGGTTTATAATCAAACAGTATTATATATTTATTTCTATCGGCCTGATTATTTACAATAATCATCATGTCACGGAAATTAACGAATATTAACGAAACTTGGTTATAAACAACCAACAATTTGAAATTGAAAGTTAAAACGGTTATTAGCAGTAAGCCAAAATAATACTATATTATTTACAATTAAGATCATTTGAAATGATTTGTTTGAACATTATTTTTGATCAATACTTGTATTTAAGTAGATATTCGGTTTATAATCAAACAGTATTATATATTTATTTCTATCGGCCTGATTATTTACAATAAATTGTTTGTTTTTTTTTCTGTGTGGAGAGCTTTAAACCTAATCTGCTTGCTGATGAATGCTGCTTGAGTGCAATCACTGAAGCTTTCTCTTTCATTACAGTTACTGCTGTTGTTGAAGACCTGCTGTCACTTGTCTGTCTTTATTATCATCTATATTTTATGCTACACTATGTACTGATTCTTTCAGATGTCTTACTCAGCAGTGTTCTATTTTTGTTCAGTATTTTCACTTCGTTTCACACAGCGGCTGATGACTACACTTTTCTCTTTATACATGATCAGTCATACCTGATTTCATGGTCTCACCTGTCACTTTTTGCTGTTCCTATAGCATTGGGGGCAGTTTGTTTCACTTTTATATTCTTTGCCAAAGCTGCAAGAAATGGAGTCCACACAGTTCTTCATCATGTTCTCCCCCTTGTTAGGTTTGACTAGGTAGAGATTTCTCTCTAAAGTGGAGCTGCTACTGACTATTATTTTGATATTGTTTGATCTGCAGATCTCTTGAATATTTTCCAAAGCAGACAGCCATGGCAATTTTCTGGTCAGTACTAAAATAAGAACTAGACAAAATATTTATGTGGGTTAACTGGATTGACATAAACCTGATGAAGGCTGGAGGGTATAACAATTGAAAGTTTGTGATAACAATGAAGGTACAGACATTAGTCTGCAAGTTAATAATAACTCTCATTCCTGAAATTCAGACAGAAATTAATTGAAAGTTGCTAAAATAATTTAATTCACGCTCAGATAATAATGGTGATAACAATTTTACTTGATTTATTTTTCTATTTGTCTTTATTCAGGTCTTGCAAGTTTGGAACATCTGATGAAGTGCTGTGCAGCTATTATCAATGAAGTTTGTGAATCTCAGAACGAGGTTAATGCTGTCACATTCAGCAGCCATTTTGGAAAGACCAAGATTTTCCTGTCACAAACGCAGGTAATTTTTTTTACCTCAAAAATGTTATTTTTTTCTTTCTGTAACTTTATTCTGTCTATAAGCCGAATGAAGATAAGCCTTTCAAGTAGCAGAATTTTTGTTCTAACATTTATTTTTTTACTTCAGTCCTCAACTTTACTCAAAAAAAATTAGAGTACTTGGAATAATTAAGGAAAATGTTATACGTTATTATTTTTAGAGAGGATAATATACTTGTAAATGATACTAGCATATAACACAATTCATGAGAAATTTTACAATTATGGGAAAACTAGCAGTTTAGCCCAGTTTCACTCAGGTAGTTTAAGGAATAATAAGAATAAAAAACATATGATGAATTTACATAGCAAATACTTACACAACGCCCACTCTCGTCACTTTTATAGATATAGATAATATAAAGAGGGGTGATCGATTCTATATTATAATCAATACATAAACTGACCCCTGACTTTGTGACCATGATGGATGGATGTGCTGGGCTTTATTTTCTTATAGCAGTTTAGCCCGGTTTCACTTGGTTAGTTTAAGGAATAGTAAGAATAAAACACATATGACGAATATACATAGCAAATATTTACACAACATCCACCTTCGTCACTTTTATATATATATATATATATAGATAACAATGTAGAATGTCTCTATTGAATTAGGGTGGGAGGGGGAGGAGTAAGATATATAGATCTAGATAATATAAAGTGGGGTGATCGATTCTATATTATAATCAATGCATAATATATATTTTCTACCCCTAATTTTGACTTTCTGAAAATTTTCAAGGTGTTGTTAGCATTCTAAAATTTTGATCTACATCTGAGCGCAACTTCCATCAAGCTAGATCGCAAAATGCAGACACTAACTCAAATCTATATATCTATCTATCTGTCTGTCTGTTGTCTATCTATCACAACATCCACCCTCACCACTTTTATAGATAATAACAATGTAGGATGTCTCCATTGGATTAGGGTGGGAGGTGGAGGGACAACATATATAGATAGTATAAAGTGGGGTAATCGATTCTATATTATAATCAATGCATAAACTGGTCCCTGACTTTGTGGGTGATAATATATATTTTACTACCCCTAATTTTGACTTTCTGAAAAATTTCAAGGTGTCATTAGCATTCTAAAATTTTTATCTACATCTGAGCACAACCCCTGTTGAGCTAGATTGCAAAATGCAGAAACTAAGTTGGATCTATCTATCTATCAAACAAATACTTATGCAATGTCCACCCTCGTCACTTTTATAACTATAGATAACAATGTAGAATGTCTCTATTGCATTAGGGTGTGGGGTGATTGATTCTATATTATAATCAATACATAAACTGATCCCTGAATTTTTAGGGTGATAATGTATATTTTTTTACTCCTAATTTTGACTTTCTGAAAAATTTCAAGGTGTCATTAGTGTTCTAAAATTTTGATCTACATCTGAATGCAACTCCCATCAAGCTAGATCGCAAAATGCAGATGCTAAGTCAAATCTGTCTATCTCTCTCTCTCTCTGTCTCTCTCTCTCTCTGTCTATCTCTCTCTCTCTCTCTCTGTCTATCTCTCTCTCTCTCTATCTATCTCAACATATATGTACACATGACTATTTTAGAAATTATTTAGCATACAATTCTCACACAAAACACATTATCTATCTGTCTGTCTATCAAACAAATACTTACACAATGTCCACCCTCATCACTTTTATAGATTATCTACTGACCAAACTTTAGCACTGTATCTTTTTACCAGTAAGTTTCTCAAGAGAAATTAGTTCATGTCATGAAATATTGTTTGTTGTTCTATGTGAACAAAAGTAACCTGCACTTTTATTTGTACTGTCTTTGTTGAAGATTGAATGTGACAAGCTTCACCATATCAGAATGATTTACATAGCTCCTCTGATCACTACTAACTGATGGAGAATTTGTAAAATTGAATACATTTATAAGATTGTCAGTCAGTAAAGTGTATACGTGATACACACTTGGGTGATCATGCCTCGAAAGAGACATGACTAACTGGGCAGAAGATTTTCCCGCAGTAGGTTGCCATTAGTCTGTGGTAGACTGGTTACCAACCAAGGCTTTAGGACCCAATCTGTCCTGCTATTTAATCCATAACTGGAGGGAAGAGATGGATTAATACCTTTTCCAAGGGTATTTGTGCATCAGTGAATGCAACGAATTCAATGTCAAATATCAAATATTCTTGTTCTTCTATGTAATCTATCCCTTCAGAATGTGGGTGATCATGACTCCACAACTTCTTTTTCTTTGTAGATCTTAGAAAAATTTTGTTTTTCTACTTTCGTGCTCTCTTTTCCCCCAATCCCTCTTCTGCCAACCATTTGCACAAGCTTGTTAGGTCAGTTACTCTCTGCTTTCCTCTCTTGCCTCTAATATTTTATGTGAGTGTCAAATTTCCTAGGCCCTCTTTCCTCATTGTGTACTCTTGAAATTTCAATAGTTTGTTTCTTATTCTAAGTAAAAGTATCCTTTTTATTTCCATTTTCCCTAAAACTTTTTCATTGTCCATATGAAATTCTCAGTCAATGATATTCTCAGCATAGCAAGATGAATATTACGTCACAGTTTAGCACTCTTTTCTTTGTTTCTAACAAAATTTTCCTGTTTCTTAATACTTTCCTTAGCTTTTAGAAGGTATCTTTCACTATTCTTCAGATTCACGTATTGCATTTTCTGTACTCTGTTAAAGCACTTCCAAGATATTTAAATTTTTGTACTTGCTTGATTTTATCATCTCCAATACATAGTTTGTGTCTTGGGCTGTTCCTTTTACTGACAACCATACATTCTATTAGGACCTTGAATAAGTTCTTGCTGATTGTCCATCGCTAGCCACTACTTTTTCCCATCTTTCTGGCAATATTTGAATTCCATGTCGGAAAAACGTTTTTTGAGGCTAACCACAAGTCAATCCATTTTTTTTATGTTTTCATAAGAACGAAAGTGCTACTCAGCCAGGCCATATGCCATTGATGTGGACAAGTGATAATCAAAGAAGGCAATGTCTGGTGACTATGGAGGGGTGGGGTAGGACTTCCCATTCAAGCATTTCCAAATAGGTTTTCAACCATTTTGAAACATGTGCCCTATCGTTGTCATGTTGCAAAATCACTTTGCCATGTATCTGCTCATATAGCAACCATTTTTTTTCTTCAATGCTCAGCTCAAACACATCAATTGTAGTTGATAGAGATCTCCCATGATAGTGAGTTGGTTTGGGCAGCTCATAATAAACTACACCCAACTGATCCTACCAAATGTAGAGCAAAAGATTCAAACCATAAATATTTGACTTTGCCACCAATGTTGGTACATGGCCAGGTTTACACCCATGACATTCTATGCTCAGGTTTGTCATAGTGTATCCACTTTTCATTGTCAGTCACAATACAATGCAAAAAAATCTTTCCTTTTCTGCCATTGAAGCAGCTGTTCACACATGACAATTCTGTCTGGTTCAGCTGCAGATTTCTTTTGAATAAAGTAGTGCAGGAAAATTCCTCGCAAATACACTTTCTTTGGCTCAAAATCTGACATGTTTAACTCTATGAAAAAGTTGTTTACACTTCAGCCAAATGACATATACTGAATTTCAAGCTTGCTTATAGTACTTCCTTATAGATGTGTTACCATCTGAAACTACATGCAAGCTGTTCTAGGAACACCATCTGTTGGAAAACAACTTATTAAAGGTTCTAATAGCTTCTTACATGGCTGTGAGAGAATTTCTGCGACCATATCACTCCTTACATTTGTCCACCTAACTCTCCAGACTGCCAACCCCCTTGATTAATTGTGTGGGACACAGAAACCAACAAAACTCCTTATAACACCAAAGATAAACTGAAAGCAAGGATTATGGTAGCATCCACTAAATTAAACAAGGAGACCGTCCAGAAGAAATGCAAGTGGTTCAGAAATCATCTGGAGGCTATAGTTGAAGCAGATAGCAATTTTATTGGATACTAGCAGTATAGCTCAGCGTTGCTCGGGTGTAATGAAAGCTTTAAAACTAATCCATGGTCCTGGAGCTCAGACTCTTTGGACATTGGCTTCGTGCCAATGACTAAAAAGCAATAGTTGTTTCCAGTTAAAGCAAAACCGTAGACTGAAAGAAAAATGAATGGATGTAAGTCAAATTTTGATTTCCTGGTATCGATATCAAATAAGTTTTTTTTTTTTTGCGTAAACTGAATTTTGAAGGCTAAGTAAGTCATCTGAGTAAATGGTATCATGGCTGAGACTAAGAACTACAATTATACCTACTTAGAGCCAAAGCCAAAGCAAAAACTAAAATAAAAGGGCTGAAAAAAATACAGACATACAGGCAGATAAACACACACACACACACACACACACACATCTTGCTTTATATATATATATATATATATATATATATATATATATATTATCGATTTTCTGCACTGTTGTAAGAACTGAAACCTTGAAACTTCTGAATATCGTTTCTTATGTCTTCGTCTATGAGTGTATCAAATTTGATTAAAATCGGACCACTCCTTCTGTAACCCAATTTTTTGGATTGTCGATTTTCGATATTTATCGGGGTGGGGGGGGTACTTCAACACAAAACCTAGCTAAGAACACTCGCAGATGCTTATAGCACAACTGTGTAAATTTTCAAGAAAATCGGTTCAGCTGTTTCAGAGTCTATAGGTAATGGACACACACACACACATACACACACACACAAAGTTCCATTTATAAATAAGTTTAGATATTCTTTCATATTTCAAGATACTTTTGTGTGATTTTGGTAAATATATCTGTTAAAAATGTAGACAATTTATCCATCACACCCTGTATGTCTACTATCACCATTGTGTTATGTGCATATCTAATATTAAAATTGTGGCCACCAATAATAAATCCAAGTAGGATTCCTCCTTCTCTCAGGATTGCCTCACTGTAAAGGTTGAATAAATTTGGTGAGAAGAAACATCCTTCTATTACACCCCTTTCCATTTTTTGACATTTACTAACTTCATTTCCTATCTATATGCAGGCAGTTTGCTCCCAGGATATGTTCGGGATTGTTCTAATATCCTACTAAAATAAATCAAGCTTACCTGATAGTTCAAATAGTTCTGTGTGATGTACTTTATCAATTGTTTTTGCATAATCTATGAAATAAGTTTGCTTAAAAAAACTACAATTTTCTCCATATAATAATTGCTTCCAATAGAATTTCAGATATTTAAATAATATTTTGTCTGTATTTCTGAGATGAGGTGTTGTAATTATTTACAGTGTTCAGACTGCTACCCTCGTCTTTGTTGTCATATTCACGATGTTTCATCTCTTGTATTCTTCAGCCTTTTTCAAGTGACTTAGAATTTTGGACTAAACCCTTTATTTCGTCTACCAGGGTAGATTGTTCTAGTTCCACATAACATGCTTCTTCGGAATGTCTCAGTATCATTTATTTCTCTTTAGCTCAACTCTACAAGTTGTTGTTCCCCTCTGCTGTATCCAGGTATTGAACTCACAACTCCAATAACTTGACCCAAAGAGTTACGAGTTCAATACCTGCCCACAGCAGATGTGAACAAAAACTTGGAAAGTTGAGTTTTTTGGGGTTTTTTTTTTTTTGGTTTTTTTTTAAAATCATATCACCCCGAGCAAGGCAGTAATGCCACTGATGCGCAGGGGGCTACGTAAGAGTGAAAAGATTGGAAAAGAGAAAGCTGGAAACCACATCCTAATCAGGGGACAAGAGATGAGCCTCTTCACCTGTTCAATAGACGTGGGTGGAGTGTGAACCGGGCAATAACTGATACTGAGACATCTGGAAAAGGCATGACTTGTAGAACTAGGACAACTAACCCAATGAATGAAATAAACGGTTTCAGTTCGAAATTTCAATCACTTAAAGAAAGCCAGAGTGTTCAACAACCGAAACATTGTGAATATGGCAACAATGTAAATAGTGTAAATAAATAATTTTTTGTTTTGATATCTACTGAATAAGTGTATCTTTTCAGTTGCTGAAAATGTTATGAGAGTTTGGGCAAGGGTCTTGTTACTCAATTTCACATTTGAATAACAGTTTCCCGTTTTTAATTTTTTTTCCTTTTTTTATTTATTTTTAGTTTGACAAACTAGAGTCTGCCCGGTCATTAGTGATCATTGAGAAAGTAATCACAATTCAGCAGGCATGGCATCGGTATAAACAACGAAAATATTTTTTGAGAAGGAAAAAAGCTGTTTTATGCATTGAGAAAGGTAAGTTCAGATATGAAATTAGATAATCTTGGAATTATTTTGAACTTTTGTTTTCATCTCGGTTAATGTCCAATCTATGGACACCTGATGATGACCAGGAGTACTTGGTTGAAATGTTGTGTCTATTATAACACCTATATCAACCAAGATGAAAACAAAAGTTCAAAATAATTCCAAGATTAATGAAAATTACTCATCTCATAAAAATACAATTTATAAAACCAGATTGTGGGTAATTGATCTGATTTTAAAAAATATTTCTTTGTTTAATTTTGATTATAAATTTAGACATTTTTATTCATTAAGTAAGCAAAAACTGAGAAATATGTTTCTGATTTGATTCATGTAAGGTAATAGTAAAAAAATATGTCACTGAATTTTGTTGAAAAAATTTCTTAGCTATAGAAATAATTTCCAGTTTGCTTTCATTAAGAGATGATAATTAAAAGATGTTCAATGAAGATGATATAACATGTGTCAAAAAATTCATATTGTATATAAAAGTTAATTTTCATAAACTTTGGGGGATTAAGAAAACTTGGAAAATATACTGATATAAAAATGCTTTGAGGAATTTTCAGTTTGAGGTCTTTTGATCAAAAGAATTGAATGTATGTGACATCTTTATGACAAAATGGGTAATATATATATATATATATATATACACACACACACACACACACACACACACACACACAAATGAGTGGGCCAATGCCATAAAAAATAATGGCAAAATATTTATATCGATATGCCATCTAAAATGACAGCAACATATATATTGATGTACATACTATTGAATATCTTATATTGAAACATAAGAAAAAAAAACACTAATGATCCAAACCCCTGAGCATGACCAGAGGAAAATATAAAAATACACAATGGTCTTTAATATAATAGAAAGGATATATATTTCACGATTAAACAACATGATTATTGTAAAAAAAATAAAATAAGGCACTGTTAAAGAGCAAACATGCAATAAGAGCATTCATAACAGGTAGTAGTAAAGTTTAATAACTGGTACTAGAGAAAATGAACTGAGCCAACACTGCCTCGCTTATTGTCTCTTTCTCTGTAAGTGTGACAGGAGAGAAGTGTGTGTGTGTGTGTGTGTGTGTGTGTGTGTGTGTGTACACACACACACACACACACACAAGGTTTTTATTATAATAGAAAGGATGTTTGTACTGTTTTTGAAAATGTACCTATTTCTTTTATGTACTAAAAAAAATTCCTTCAATATCCATTTCACTGTTGAAATGTTATGCTAAAATTATGTTTTTCCTTTCATTTGATTTTGGCTTCTTAATCACATTTTCTTTTTTTCTGACATTCATAAATGTATATTGCTTTATTTTGGTTCTCTGTAATAAAGTCTAAAATAATTGCAATAATTTTGTATGTTTAATTCTTGGTAAACATCAATCTTCAAATTGTATCATTTCAGTGTATTCATATCTGTTGTATAATAAAAAAAAAAACTAAAACAAGCCTTACTATGAGATGATGATTATTATTAGCAAATGAGTAAGTTGAATCATGCAAATATTGTCACTATCTACTTTACTTTATCTAAACTTATATAATAAATGGAACTTTTTGTGTGTGTGTGTCCATTACTTATAAACTCCAAAACGGCCGAACTGATTTTCTTGAAAATTTACACAGTTGTACTATAAGCGTCTGCGAGTGTTCTTAGCTAAGTTTTGTGTCGAGGTACTCCCAATAAATATCAAAAATCAATAATCGGAGTGGTCCGATTTTAATCAAATTTGATACACTCATAGACAAAGACATAAGAAACGATATTCAGAAGTTTCAAGGTTGCAGTTCTTGCAATAGTGCAGAAAATCGATAATATATATATATATATGTATATAAGTGTGTAATAAATTGAATGTATGTGTGTGTATGTGTATGTATATATGTATTCTTATTCGTAGAATTGTGTGTGTATATATATATATGTATGTATGTGTGTACTTCTATAGGTATGTATAATTGTAATTAATTTTTTTTTTTTTACCTAGTGTTGTCTTTATTTAGTTTAATTTCAAATGACCTAATTTTTTTTAAAATAATTTTATTTTAAATCCTATATCTTTTTATTCCCTTTTATTAATAATTATGCCTTTTTAAGTAAAGGCCTTTTTCTAATACTTCTACGTTTTGGGGAAATTAGGTTTTTGAATTTGTCCAGCGTCTGTAATATTTAAAAAATTTTTTCTTTAGTTTCTTTCTTTTTCCCTCCCTTCCTTCTTTTATCTCTCTTACCAACTTTTTTCCATGTTGCTTAAACTTACGTTGATTTAACATGGCTGTCTGTTAATTTTTAGTTACATTCTCCCTTTTTTTTGCGAACCCAGACGATGTCAATTTTTTCTTTTCTTATTTATTTGATTTTATTCTATCTTTTTCTTTTTCCTTTTTGTTTTCTTTTTCTTTTTCTTTCCCTTTATTTTTATTTTTATTTTATTTTATTTTATTTTTTAATTTCTCTGCAATCTATTTAAAAAGGAAAAGTAGACTAATTTTTCTCCAGTTTCTGAAAGGATTTTTCTGTTGCTGAGGTGATGTGTTGTCCCCCGTGGGGATCTTCATATCGAAATGGCCATTCAACATCTTTGAATTAATCCTTTTTTAATATATATATATATATATATATATATATATATATATATATAAAGCAAGATGTGTGTGTGTGTGTGTCTGTTTATCTGCCTGTATGTCTGTATTTTTTTCAGCCCTTTTATTTTAGTTTTTGCTTTGGCTCTAAGTAGGTATAATTGTAGTTCTTAGTCTCAGCCATGATACCATTTACTCAGATGACTTATTTAGCCTTCAAAATTCAGTTTACGACGAAAAAAACTTATTTGATATTGATACCAGGAAATCAAAATTTGACTTACATCCATTCATTTTTCTTTCAGTCTACGGTTTCGCTTTAACTGGAAACAACTATTGCTTTTTAGTCTTTCGTGCCAACATCCAAAGAGTCTGAGCTCCAGGACCATGGATTAGTTTTTAAAACTTTCATTACACCTGAGCAACGCCAGGCTATACTGCTAGTATCATAATAAAAATACTTTAATTTGTATTCAGCTAAATTCTGTCTTTTCAAATTGGAATATTGTAATCTAAACAACACAAATTTTTTTTCTATGTGCCTTCAGAATGTTGGTGATCATGGATCTCTGCAATTTCTTGTCCCTTGTAGCTCTTAATAAATTTTGTCTTGTTGCCATCTCTCTCATACACTGCCCTATTCAGTGAAACATGCCAGGAAGTTGTCTTTCTTTCCTCTGTATCTTCAATCTGTCCTGTGAGTATCAAATTTTCCAAGCTCTCTTTCCTCATATGTTTCAGAAACCTCAACAGTCTCTGATATAAAAGTGTCCTTTTGGTTGCTGTTGTCTCTAGAACTTTGTCGTTGATCACATGTTCAGTCCATAGTATTCTCATAGTTTTGTAGAACCACGTTTTTGTTTGAAGTCTCTTTTTAAGTTGGCTAAAAAAGTTAATTCAGTTGATATATTAATTTTTTTTTTGCATTGACTTTATTAAAAGTTCATTTTATACTTTTTTTTTTAATCATTTCACCCCAAGCAAGGCATTCCACTGCCACTATTGCGCTTGGGGCTTCATAGGGGAAGGTAAATAGAAAGAGTGGTTAGATATAGGAAATGTCCTTGTTTATTAAACATCAGAATGTTTCCTCAATGATGTCTGTTCTGAGGTCATAGAAAATTTTGGGCCTCCATGGCATCAGATTTACTCTCTCATGGGCTTTAGCTAGCATTATGGCATATCTTCTGCATGATTACAAGAATTGTAATGTACTCAAATGAGTCACTCTTATTCAATGTATTTCTGACCAATTAGAAATTTAATGTATTTGCCATTTTATTCTCCTATCTTCTGCCCAATTTAAGTTAACTTCATGATTCCATCCTCCTCATTTTTTCAGTAAATGCTAAGTGCTTTTTAAAGTTTTGCAGAAAAATGATTTTTTTTCTTCATTAAACAAAAACTAAAATAAATGTTCAGCCAAAGGTGTAAAATATCTGATGAATATAAGTGAAACTTCTCAGTCTAGCTATAAACTGCATAGTCATCAAAAAAAACAAAAAAAACATGCAGTCTAACATTGTCATGAATGCTCTTTATCTTAACTTTGGACATTTTTCATTGATTCCTTACTGCTTAACGGTAACCCATTGCCATGTCCACTGTAAAACCTGGTATTAATTAAAAAATTAAAATCAAAGTTCGATCTTTCACCTATGTCTATCGTTCCAAAAATAGGTTTCAAAAATCAAAGTGGGGTATCACCTTGGTTAAAAAACAAATGTTTTTCATGGAAATCCCCTGGGTTTAAAAAAAAAAAAAAAAAAAAGCTTTTCATGGAAAATAGATTCAGCTAGCTAGATAGAGAAAACTTGTTAAATTTTAAATTCACTTTAAAAGCAATTAAAATGAAGAACAATGGAATATATTTACTGTAAAATTTACTTAGACAATTTAATTTCATTTTTTTTCGTTCTTTTTTTCTTTTCTTCTTTTTACTTTTTTTTTTTCTAAATAAATTGGATCTTTCAGCAAAGTAAAATTTGCCAACTTCATTATCTTTTTTTTTTTACAATATTTACACACTTGCTACTTTCTCTGAGCTTTCTGATTACTTTGTTAACTTTGTCAGATTATCTTTTTAATTTTTATATATCCATTTTAATGCCCAAATTTCCCACATACCGATTTTAAATTGTACATTACAATTATTATTAATTGCACATTGTCAACAAAACAACGAATGATGAATTGCACGGGTTTTTTCTTAATTCGTCTCTCTTCCCTCCAGTTATGGGTTAAATAGCAAGACAGATTGGGTTCTATTGGCTGGCAACCAATCTACCGCAGAAATGGCAACTTACTGCGGGATAATCTTCTACCCAGTCATGTCTCGAAAAAAGACTTCATCGCCCAAGCG
This sequence comes from Ascarosepion bandense, assembly GCA_037127315.1. Taxonomy (NCBI): domain Eukaryota; kingdom Metazoa; phylum Mollusca; class Cephalopoda; order Sepiida; family Sepiidae; genus Ascarosepion; species Ascarosepion bandense. The sequence continues at coordinate 955,545 of JBBBDQ010001457.1, forward strand.
TGTTTCACGTATGGCACTTGAACTGACTGCCTTTGAATTTGATTTGAAGAAGAAAAAAAAATTAATAATACTGACACTATTTTAAAAATATAATTTTTTCTTATCAGATTGTTTCCTTTGCTTTTCTTTCTTTATTATTTGTTTTATTCATTCACTTAATTCACTTCTGTTCCACATTGTTTGTACTACAACTTAAATAGTCAGTCAGTATATTTGCTTAGTTTGCAATTCTTTGCATTCTCCTTTCTGTTTTCTGGACCGAGTTTCTCTTTGTACGTTTCTAGCTGGTCGTCTCAGTTCTTGCAGTAGGAGTAGCAATTAGTCATTAGTGAATTGTTTTGTATTTTTGTAGCTGCCTTTTCTCTTCAGTTCAACAAAATGTGGAAGTTGTTATAGACAGCTGGGAACAAAAGCATTTAAAAGAGAAAAAAATACTTCTAAAAGCTCAGGGGAAAATATTTAAAATCCAAGTTGAACAAAGAAAGTGAAAGAAATTAACCGCCCAACTGAAACATGCTGAAAATTGTGAATTTCAAAATATCAATTAATCAGTGGTTTCTTTTGTTTGGAATGTTTTAAAAATTACGAAAATGAGATAGAATAAAAATTTTAATTTTAAAAATCCTCATTTTTCCAAACAAATCGGACCAATTTTTCTTTCCTTCTTTCTTCGGTTTTTCACTGAAGAAGAAAAAAAAACAAACTATGTGCCGGATTTTACCCTACTGCTCGCCTGGCATTTAATTTATTTTTTAATTAGTAGTTGACTAAATTTAGATTTTTTAAACGATTCTTTAGTCTTCTTACGGAACGTACTCCACATGACACATCAGGTGGGTCCAGTATTTGGATTTTCTTTTCAATTTTCACTCTTTTGTTTTGTTTGTTTTTACTTACGTGGTATACTTTTTTTTCTTTGTTTCCACACGAAGGAGGCGCATAACAACTTTCATTGTTTCATGGTAAAACATATTTTTCCAATTAATTTGCATGCAAATAATTACCGGGCCTAATCTGTCCATCAGTACCTTCTTGCCTTTTTTTAATATTATTTTTTTTAATTCTTCAGTGCATGCCAGACTTAATAAAAAAAAATTCTAACTTGTTTAAAAATGTTTTTACAACGTATTTCTGCCAAAGTTTGTGTGGTTAAAATGTGAATTTCTTTTATTTTCATATTCATTATTAAAATTTAAACTTTTTTTTTTTTTTTTACTTTCACATTGTCAGATGTTTAAATTTTTGTTTTATTATTATTGTTGGTCTAACATTTAATTGTGACACGTTTACAAGAAGAAGGAACAAACAACGTGTTTCCTGGCCATCACTATCGCCAAATTCCTAGTTTTTTTTTTGTTTTTTTTTACGATCATTTTTAAGTTAAAACTAAAAATCAATGCAGACGGCGGGAGTTCAAGCCATTAGCTAGAAAAAAAGAAGTTTAAAAAAATAAAATTGTCAGTTCTTTTCTTTAAGACTAAAAAAAACGATCTTTCTATCTTGTAGAACATTGTAAAAAATAGTTGTTTTTCTTTCGCTCAAAAATGTTGAACTTTGTTTTATTAATTAATTTATTATTCAAGAATCAAGATAAAACAGTATTTTTGACAAAAAGGAAAATTCATTATCACTGAACAAAAATATGCCTTTCAGATTTTTTTCAAATTTTTCAGATGCAATCTTGGCTGGAATCCAAAAAAATGTTTAATTTTCATTCGGTAGCATTTTTTCTGGCTTTGCAGTTTTTTGTTTTGCGGGAAAATAGTTTTTAAATTTTTTCACCTTGATATACAAAGTGTATATATTCCCTTTTTAGAGAAATTATTTATTAAATTATGTGATATATTTTTTAGGGGTAGAAAAAAAAATGAATAGTAATGCAGACAATTGTAGTATAAAAATGAAATTTAATTCTGACTCTTACATTATTTTTGTTACAAAACTTGTAGAAGAGTCAGAATTAAATTTTGTAACTTGTTTATTTCGAAATTTCATCGACACCCTTTTTGGTGCCCAGACATATCAAGAACAACAGCAGCAACAACAACAACAATTGGTGAAAATTTTTAAGAAAAAAATTAATTCTGGCTCTGCAATTTCTGTGTTTATTTTCCATCTTTCTTTAATGATCTCTTTACTTTTTTAACATAAAAAATTGTTTTTAACATGGGTTTGAGGAATTTGTGCAAATTCCTTAAATTCTTTGCCAATTTTAAAAATTAAAGTCTTATGTCAAAAACTCAAACAAAAAAAGTATTAAATTATTTTTTCTCAATTTTATTTTTAAGGTCAGTCTTTGTTTCTAGAGAATTACTAAGAATTTGATTTCAAACTTAGAACCATTTTCTTTTCATATCATAATTTCATGTTAAAATTTTAGTTTATTAATTTAAAAGCCTAGAGTCCATAGAAAATCTTTATTCTTTATTGTTCATCGTATAATTTTTTTGTCTTCAGTTAAAGTGTCAGACGTGAATACACACTTTCACTTGAGCGATCATGTCTCAAAAGTGACGTGCATATGATTGACTGGGGAGAAGATTTTCCCGTAATAGGTTGCTATTACTTTCTGCAGTAGACTGGTTGCCAACCAAGGCTATAGAACCCAATCTGTTCTGCTATTTAACCCATAGCTGGAGAAAGAGAGAGACAGCTGATTCATGTCTTTCTTAAGAGTATTCCCTTGCGTGTATGAATTTTCAACTGGAATTTCAATTCGACTCTCTAGTTTCTCACGATATCCACTGCTCCACAACAAAGAAGAGCCAGCACTAATTCGCTGAAAAAACAGCATAAGTATGAAGAAAAAAGGTCCTAACTAAGCTTATAAACACCCATTTTTCATCAAAATTAATAGGAAAGATCAAAGTATGTTTAAATTATTTTTCAAAATTTTTTAATCCTTTCTAATACATTCGAAATTGGGTAAAAAAATCTTTTGTTTGTTTTTCATCAGCAGGTAACCAAATTGTTACCAGAGTTTTACAGTGGATAATGTAATTGTAATACTACGTTACGTAACTTAGTTTTTTCTGGTGAAAAACACATTCATTTGGAAAAACTTGCAAAAATCAAATAATTGTCAAATTTTAATGAAATTTTCTGGGCTTATTCACAAAGAAATGAAATTATTTTTTTTTAGAAAATCTTGGTAAAAAAACGTGTTTTTTTTAAAAAATTTTTTTTTTTTTACATCTGTTACCCTCCCACACTCTACCTAAATTCATGAAATTTTAGGAAATTAAATTTTGTTAATGCAGGACTCCTTGGGGAATGTAAATCATCAATTATTTTTTTTTTCAAACAATTGGTAATTATTCCAAAAATCTGCTTTGAATAATAAAATTTTAAAAAATGCAATAAAATTATCTAATATAAAAAAACATTATAGTCTAAAAAAAAAAAGATTTTTTGATGAATAATCAGTTTTTACAAGCATTGTTTTCAGTTTTTTCTTTAAATAATTTTAAAAACTAAAAAAAATTCTACAAAGACTTGTTGCAATTAGATTAAGTGAAGGCTATATTTACTAATCAAAAATTGAAAAGTTTAATGCAAATCATCGAGCCAATAGATTTTTTAAATAATTTTTTAATTATTTTGTGTATGGGAAGGTTTTTTTTTTTTTAAGTATAGCATTTTCTATGTTATATTAAAAGGTCATATGTTTCACATTTTCTTCTCCTTACAAGAAAAAATTTGGACAATTATGTCAATTCTGGTCAACGATACTTAGCTGTCATTTGACATCTGGCTGTCATTAATCATCCACACCTTGCTCAGTTCGCACCTCGGTGATTAAGAAATACTTTTATTCTAAATTTCATGCTATAAACAAGTAATACTTGTGTAAATCAGATTAATTTAACTTTAAATTTGATAATTTTCCATAAAATAACATCTCACAGATGCGTATTTTAGTTTAGTAAGATTTTTAAAACTGAGAATTAACTGTTGTTTTACAAATATATCAGTCACTCAAAAATGGGTGAAAAATTGAAAAATTTAACTCCAATCAATAAAATTTTTCTTTGAAATACACCAGAGTATTTTGCTTACTGGAAATAGTCAATTTAATCATTTAGCATTCAATTAAAGCTAAAATGAAAGTTTCAACTGAATTTTAATTTTTCAAAATTCAGTTTAAAAGTTAAGTATTGAAAATGAGTAGAGATACCAAACTTTAAGTATTGTCCTTAAGATTTTACCAAAAATTATGTGTTTGTGTAAAAATTTCTGAGAGAGTTTATATGTAAAAGGACAATATGAATAAAGGCAATAGGGAAACTTAACACATTTCATCCTTTTAAAGACTTAAGGCAAATGCAAGGATTTTATTTTGTAACAAGTATTTATTTATTTATTTTCAGAAGAAAAAAGTTCAGAAATTAGTAGAAATAGTTTAATTAACAGACTATTTAAATTGATTATTTTATCTATTAAAATGTGATTTCATCCTGATTTTCATGATGCTAAATATAAGAAATACTAATATATATTTACTTTCAAAAAATTCAAAAACTGAAATTTCTATTTTGTAAATTCTTCTTTCCACTTAAAAAATATGTATAAAATTAAAAAATAGCAGAATATTATATACAGTTTCAACAACAATTAAAATATTGTTTAAGCAATTCAGTTTAAAGTTTAATATATCTGTAAAAAGGGAACAAAACATTACACTACAGAATAACTGCAATAAAATCATTTAAACTGTCAGTAAATATATTGAAGTTTTGCTTGTTGAAAATGACAATAATTACTGCTATAGGGACAGCATCTGACACTTGATTTTCTTTTTCTTAAACAAAACTACTACTGCTTATGTGCCAGTGACATCATTATATAAATAGACATGTCACAATTCACTAACATCTATTCAAATTAGAAACAGGATATAGAAAAATCATAATAAGTCATGTTGCATATTTCAATAGAAAAATAGCGCTCTCATAAAGTAATATTTAAATCAGATGTTTTCAGTTATTTTAAAATGTTTCTTTGATTATAAGCTGTCTGAATATTATCTTTACCCTCAGACACCATAGTTTTGTAGTTTATCACATAGATACTGTAAGACTGACTAAAATATTCAATTTCTCTGATATAGAATAGGTGTTTTTATGAGTAAATTTACAAGCTTTATGATACTTGCTTATCTATGTAAAAGAAAAATGTCTTTAAGCATATTGAGAAATTTATCATTGTTTAAATGTTTTGTTTATATTTTTGGGACCCTGAATAAGTTCTCGCTGTTTCCCCCAACAGATGGCTTTTCCAGAACCGTGTAGTTTCAGATGGTAACACATCTATAAGGAAGTACTATAAGCAAGCTTGAAATTCAGTGTATGTCATTTTTCCAAAGTGTAAACAACTTTGTATTTCATAGTGTCAAACACGTCAGATTTTGTATCAAAGAAAGTGTATTTGTGGGGGATTTTACTGTACGACTATTATTCAAAAGAAATCTGCAACTGAAGCATGCAGAATTCTTAGACTTATGGTGATTGTGCTCTGTTGGAAACAACATACAGAAATTGGTTTAGATGCTTCAAAATTAATGAGGCTTACAGCCTATCACGTTGAATACACCGGTTCTCGCTCGATCACCAAAGTTAAGCAACGTTGAGCCTGGTCAGTACTTAGATGGGTGACCACTTGGGAATATCAGATTTTGTAAGCATTTAGTGACGGATGTGCGTTGTGGTGCAGTGGACATCGGCTCCAAAAGAGAAATCGGTGAGCAAAGTTCGAATCCCAGTTGAATACCCTTATTCACTTAAGCACTGGTACCCTTGGGAAAGGTATTAATCTGTCCCTTCCCTCCAGTTACGGGTTAAATAACAGGGGTAGGACTTGGGGACCCTGCCCTTAAAAAACAAATCCCAATGAATCTTGATACTCGAAAAAGAAAAAAGTATTACTAGACACAAAATTTATATAAAAACAACAGTAAATTGTTGAAAAGAAAAAGGTATTACCAGTAATAAATAAATTAAATTTAGTTGGCATTAAATGACCTGCCGAGGTTGATATGTCATAAAAACAAAACAACCAACCAACAATCAAAATTAATGATTTTGATGTTGCTCTGGTGCACCAAAAAAAGTTTGAATATGTAGAATTGGAGACATTACTTTATGAAGACTCTTGTCAAGTGCAAGCAGAACTTGCAGAATTATTAAGAGTTGATCATACAACAGTTTCAAAATTTTTCAAAACATTAGGAATGATTCAAAAGAAAGGACATTGGGTGCTGTACGAGTTGAAGCCAAGTGACACCAAGGGGCATCTTGTCACATGTGAACAGCTGCTTCAACAGCAGAAAAGGACAGATGTTTTTGTGTCATATTGTGACTGGCAATGCAAAGATGATGCACTATGATAATCCTAAGCATAAAAGATTGTGGGGTAAGTACAACGGTGCATCAACATGGCAGCAAAGTTGAATATCCATGGTTCGAAGCTTCTACTCTGCATTTGGTGGGGGGGGGGGTCAGCTGGGTGTAGTTTATTATGAGCTGATCAAACCATCACAGGACATCACTATCAACTACAATTGATGTGTTTGGACAAAACATTGAAGAAAAAAACAACCATTATGTGAGCAGAGAGACAGCAAAGTGATTTTGCAATATGACAATGCTTGGCCGCATATTGCAAAATGAGTGAAAACCTACTTGAAAATGTTTAAATGGCAAGTCCTCCCCCACCCAACATATTCACCAGTCAATGCCTCCCCAGAGTATTGTTTATTCCGATCAATGACTCGCATCTTATGAAGATGCTAAAAAATGGGTTGATTCATGATTAGTCTCAAAAGTTGTTTTTCCAATGTGAAATTCAAATGCTGCCAGAAAGATGAGAAAAAGTAGTGCCTAGCGATGGACAATACTTTCAGACATTTTTTTTTTAATAATTCTGATATATAAGATTTTACTTTTCATGAAAAATCAGTGAGAACTTATTCAAGGTCTTAATAATATAAATGAAAAATCATCTTTAAGTTCTTACAAGTAGATACCTCCATAGAAATGCAATAAGTTATGTTTAAAAATGAATTTTGAAAAATACAATCTTTTTTAAGCTTATATTTTAGGTTTAATTTCAAGCTATTAGATTAAATTTAATATTTCCAATAAACAAAATATCTTGCTGTATTTTAAAACTAATTTAAATTGACTGGAAGAAGATTTTATTTTGAAAATTTTAATATCACTGATTTTAGAGCCAGTTGTAGCCATCCTTCATGAAGTAATTCTTTTTATTAAAAAATTCTTCAAAAATTAAATACTTTTCTGAAACTTTATTTGAAGAATATTAGCTAATTTAAAATTTAATTAATCTGATTTGAAACAAATATTGCTTGCTTTAAGTGTAAAATATTGCTGCAATGCATTTTTTAAGATGACAGTAGAAATAAGATATAGAAAAAGCATGTAAAAAATCTATCCCATGATTCATTAGTGAAGCCAGTATGAAAATAAAATAAACCCGGATATAAGAGAGATTCTCCCTGGTCCCAGATTAGAGCCTGTGGTAATGTATATAAAATAGACCATACCCGGATATAAGAGAACTCTTATCCGGTCCCGACAACTCTTTTATATCCGAGTTACACTGTACCCTGATCAGTTGGGATTATAGAATATGCCAACTGCACCTCTGCAGAGGAGTAAGGCCCACCTAATTAGGTCACCTGCTTCCTGAGAATGGGATCCTGATAGTAGAAAAATTTAATAGTTGGGCAATATATAAACTATAGCACATTACTTTAGCCTTTACTTGAAAGAGTTGGGCTATTGGAGAGGTCTGATTCAATCAACCAGCTGGTCACATCAAACCTTAAGTCAAGTTAAAATCTTTCCATAACCTTGCATTCTTCTTCTACCAAAGAAAGAACAAAAAAAAAAAACTGATGTCAACTAACACCTGATCCAAATGGTAGTGGCTGTAGAGTTAAATGTATCAAGAGGCAAAAGACTGACAATACTGGATAGTCTTCTGAGTAAGCTACGTACTTGTATATAAAGACTGATTGTATACATGTACTCAACGCTCTCAATATGAGTATGCTGCATAGTCCTGTCATGCCATAGTGAAAGGGTTTCCCCTCTTGATCACATCCCCCTGTTGGACTTGGTGGTGTGTGGGGAGCACAGTAAATGAAGCTTTAAATTAAAAGATCCCTTGCAAATATACCAAGACAAACACAGACAGTGACACAGAAAAAGCATTGTTCCAGATTTTATAATCCTGGAATCTATGGAAGAAAAACTCATTACAAATCTCTCCCACTTTGTGATAAAAAGGTTGTGTGTGTGTTTTTTTTTTTTGGGGGGGGGGGTTCCAACTAATGTAGCTCCAAACTCACTAAAAACATCATGTGAGGCATGTCTACGTAGATTCCTCAACACATCCAAAAAGAGTGGTGAGGTCCAAAACTGTCTGTTTGCACACTGGAGGAAATTTTAAAAAAAAATAACCTAAAAAACCAAAAAGTATCCAAAGTCAAAAGAATTTCAATTAAAAAAAAAAATCAAACTAGAGGGGAAAAAAAAACTATATTATAATCAATACCTCTAGAACCATCCAGACTCAAAATTCACTACACAGTAGGAAATATCAATAAATACTTACCCAACGCATTCAAAGGCTATAACTGCCAGAGATTTTGGCCCCACGAAACATGGTGCACAAAGAACCCGAATGCAAACAGCAAACAACGTGGAAACTACATGTGGACAAGTGAAATGCATGAACTACAAGAGCAACCAACAAGCAGACTCAGTCTTGTGAATCTTGGGAAAGAAAAAAAAATCAATGACCAATAGCCTCAAGGTATGTCTTTTCCAGAGTTATGAAAGACTGCAAACCTCATTAGAATTATATCATTGACCAACTTAAAAATTAAACCTGAAGAAATTTTTTTTTTAATCATATCACCCCAAGCAAGGCGATAACATCACTGATGCACAGGGGGCTGCGTAAAAGTAAAAAGATTGGAAAAGAGAAGGCCGGGAACCACATCCTAACCAGGGAACAAGGGATGAGCCTCTTCACCTGTTCAATAGACGTGGGTGGAGTGTGAACCAGGCGATAGTTTAGTCTATCTATTCCAATTACCAACCCTTTGAAAGATTTATAGAATCCTATAAAACATTCTATCCACAATCTTTCCCTATAGTAAGACCCACCCAAAAAGAGAAAAAGATGCCACCATCAATCTTTCAATCAGAAAAACCTTAAGATAACCCATCTCTCCCAAATAGAGATCATCAAGGTTCCCCAAATTGACCACTTACAGACACAAACAAATCAAATATCAACCCAGAACCAATTAGAAGCAGAAAAACCAAAAACACCAGAAATATGCCAATCAAAAGACACAAGAGAGAGTTCAGCTTATAGACAAGACCATGTGATCAGTCAGAAGCAAAATATTTGCAGACCAGAAAATAGACTAAACAAACATCTACCATATCAGACACCTTAAGAGAAAATAACAAATGGAAACAGAAGACAGATCTCAGCCTAAAAATCCAATCAAACAATTCTGAAGAATATAACTTACTAGTTTCCCTCCGCATCCTAAAACCTAAAAGATTTTATCAAACAATCTCCCAATACAACTGTTGGATTTGATGAAATTTATGAATTTCTAAAACGGTTACCAAACAAATCACTAAACTACCTCTTAGGCATCTACAATAATCTAAATCTAAACTTATTTATAAATGGAACTTTGTCTCTGTGTGTGTGTGTGTTACCTATAGACTCCAAAATGGCTGAACCGATTTTCTTGAAAATTTACACAGTTGTACTATAAGCATCTGCGAGTATTCTTAGCTAGCTTTTGTATTGAGGTACCCCTGATAAATATCAATAATCGAAAAAATCAGGTTATATAAGGAGTGGTCCAATTTTAATCAAATTTCATACACTCATAGACAAAAACATAAACGATATTCAGAAATTTCAAGGTTGCAGTTCTTACAATAGTGCAGAAAATCGATTATATATATATAAAAGGCAAGATGTTTGTGTGTGTGTGTGTATGTTTATCTGCCTGTATGTCTGTATTTTTTTCAGCCCTTTTATTTTAGTTTTTGCTTCGGGTTTGGTTCTAAGTAGTTATAATTGTAGTTCTTAGTCTCAGCCATGATACCATTTACTCAGATGACTTATTTAGCCTTCAAAATTCAGTTTATGGCGAAAAAAACTTATTTGATATCGATACCAGGAAATCAAAGTTTGACTTACATCCATTCATTTTTCTTTCAGTCTCCGGTTTTGCTTTAACTGGAAACAACTATTGCTTTTTAGTCTTTCATGACAATGTCCAAAGAGTCTGAGCTCCAGGACCATGGATTAGTTTTAAAGCTTTCATTAGACCCGAGCAATGCCAGGCTATACTGCTAGTATATGAATAAATGAAAGCATCCCAGATATATGGAAACAAGCAACAATAATTCCCATAGAGCATTTAATTACTATCTCCCAAATCAGTTGGAAACAGCTCTAATGCAGAAAATGGAAAAGATAACTCAGACCCCCAAAATTACCAGCCAATTGCAATAATAACCAAAACCCCAGAAAGAAAGATCAATAAGAGACTGATATATTTTTGGGAAACCAACAATTTAATAACAAACCTTCCATTTGGTTTCCAGAGCAAAAGAAGCACAGTTGATCAATTGATCTACCTAGAAATATTTGTAAGGGAGGCAATCACCAAAAAAAAAAAGAAAATCTAGCAGCAGCTTACTTTTTGTCTTATATATATATATATATATATATATATATATATATATAATGATAATCCATGTATACTGTCTTAATATGTATAGGAAAAACTACTAAAAAGTTGTAAGTTAAAAATGTTTTTTTTTTTTTTTTTTTTTTTTTTTGGTTTGACAGTATTTATTTCTATTATTATACATATATATTTGATATTTCAGACTGGCCTCGGCCTTTCATCAGAAACAAATGATTTTAAAATTTAAACTAGAAGCGTCTGTTACGAGAAACATCCGTCACGTGATGCAGAAATAATATATTTTCTCTTCTGCTCAATATGTCCAAATAGTGGATATATTGGTGAATCTGGAAACAGTTATAGCATAAACTAAGCATACGCCAAAACAACCTTTATTCACCCATAGCTGAACACTTCAATCAACCGGGACACACATTAGAAAACTGCAAATGTTTACTAATAGATTCCAATTTTAGTTCTACATACTCACGCAGAAAGAAAAAAAATACTGGATTTTAAAATTAAATACATATAGGCTAGGGTTAAATAGGGACTTAGGTATTTTGAATGTTTATAAATATTTCAATAGTTAAACATTTTTTAGATACACTTAAAAACTCTTTCTTTAAAACATTTAAAAGTATCATTACAGTTAGATTTACGTTTAAAAATATTCAGATTCTGTTGCTTTCTGCATCACATGACGGATGCTTCTAGTTTAAATCTTAAAATCATTTGTTTCTAATGAAAGGCAGAGGCCAGTCTAAAATATCAATTATATGTATATATATATATATATATATATATATATATATAATAATAATAGAAATAAATAAATACTGTCAAAAAAATACATTTTAACTTACAACGTATATATATATATATATATATATATATAGGAAATTCAGAATAGCAAAAGACTTTGAGTTAAGGAGTCAATTACCAAGGTTTGTAAATAACTTTCTATCAAACAAAAGATTTAAAATTTGTGTAGGATCTGCACTATAAAGTCTAAAAGCAAGAATGAATGCTATAAGGAAGGACACTAGCTGTCAATTTACTTAGTATTAAGATAATCGTCACTAACCTAAACCCTGGAGTTTATAGTTCCTTCTGTGTTGATGATTTTCTTATCTGCTATAAATCAAAACATCTTATATACAATAGTGACAACTTTAAGAGCACCTGAATAAAATAAACCAGTGAATTGCATATAATAGATTTAAGTTTTCCAAAAAACTATAACAAAATGTGTACATTTGTTAACTGAGGAAAATGCCCTAAAATCTTGTCCTCAAACTAAATGGACCAGAAATACCATTTGTTGAGAGATAATGATTCCTTGTAATGATATTCCACAAAAAGTTATTTAATTGAGTTTTGTTTAACAGCATATCAATATCTCTGTGGGTTATTTAATGCCAAAAAAGTGGGGTCTTAAGGTATTTTTTTTAATGTTCAGTTATAGTGAAAAGGTTGATTTAGTCAAATTTTAATGGAATTTTTTTATTTTAGAAAACTGAAAATATATTCTAGTTTTGTATTCAAAAATGTTTTGCTGAGAATTTTTTTCCTTCAAAAATGTGCTATGGTAATAATTTTTTCTTCAAAAATATATTGTTGGTCATATTTTTCCTTCAAAAATGTATATTTTTCTATAAAAGTCTATTTTTATGTATATATTTCTATGACAGTGTATTTCTATACATTCATAGTGTTTTGACACCAGTTTTGGGGTTAACTATTTGCCCATAGCTGGGACTCTTAACAGGTGCTACCACTCCGGATGAGTGTGGACCCGAGAAAAACAGCAATTAAGAGGTGGTTCCATGCTCCTCACAACCTCCCAGTCAGAGGTCTTGCTGCTGGATGCAGTTTACTGTCATGACCAGGACCCAAAAGTTATATATCCCTGACTTAAAATACTTGAAAAAAAAAAAAAAAAAAATGCAACAAAGATTTCCAAATTCAAATGTGACAGCACATACAGACTGAGGAACTGATAGGCAAATGTTACAAAAAATATAAGAGGTCATGGTTTCACTCTAAACTTGATTACAGATCAGTCAGACCATCATACCTAGAAGAAATACTAGACACAATCTAACATGAAAAACTAAAACTGGTTTTGAGAGCCCTTAAGACATCCTCTAAGGAGAGTCTAGATATAGAAGATGATGAAGCATTCACACTCCACCCATGTCTATTGAACAGGTTAAGAGGCTCATCCCTTGTTCCCTGTTTAGGATGTGGTTTCCGGCTTTCTCTCTTTTCTTTTTTTTTTTTTTTTTTTCAATTGGAGTAAATAGATCTATCTATCGCCCGGTTCACACTCCACCCATGTCTATTGAACAGGTTAAGAGGCTCATCCCTTGTTCCCTGTTTAGGATGTGGTTTCCGGCTTTCTCTTTTTTTTTTTTTTTTCAATTGGAGTAAATAGATCTATCTATCGCCCGGTTCACACTCCACCCATGTCTATTGAACAGGTTAAGAGGCTCATCCCTTGTTCCCTGTTTAGGATGTGGTTTCCGGCTTTCTCTTTTTTTTTTTTTTTTTCAATTGGAGTAAATAGATCTATCTATCGCCCGGTTCACACTCCACCCATGTCTATTGAACAGGTTAAGAGGCTCATCCCTTGTTCCCTGTTTAGAATGTGGTTTCCGGCTTTCTTTTTTTTTTTTTTTTTTTTTTTTTCAATTGGAGTAAATAGATCTATCTATCGCCCGGTTCACACTCCACCCATGTCTATTGAACAGGTTAAGAGGCTCATCCCTTGTTCCCTGTTTAGAATGTGGTTTCCGGCTTTCTTTTTTTTTTTTTTTTTTTTTTTTCAATTGGAGTAAATAGATCTATCTATCGCCCGGTTCACACTCCACCCATGTCTATTGAACAGGTTAAGAGGCTCATCCCTTGTTCCCTGTTTAGGATATGGTTTCCGGCTTTCTCTTTTCCGATCTTTTCACTATTATGTAGCCCCTGCACATTAGTGGTGTTACCGCCTTGCTCGGGGTGATACGATTAAAAAAAAAAAAAAATTCTTACATATTAGAAGTGCAATATATAACAAAACTTAAATCCTGCCCATCCTATTCAAGCATATGAGTGCACATTCAGCCTTAGGTACAAACTACTTTTTAATAAAAAAGGGAAAAAAACAATATTATCTTTTTGACTCTGAATGGAAATTCTACTTCAAGAATTAGATACCCATTGGAATGGACTGTAAGACTGCCTAAAATACTCTTGATCTTGATCAAAAATGCAAAATATAAGCTAACTCAACTATACACAAAAAAAAAAATTGCCTCTGTCAAATTATGTCAACTCTAATTGCACTGAAATTTACATAAATGCTTCCTGGTCCTGGGTATGACGGTAAACTTCATCTGGCAGCAAGGTCTTTGATTGGAAGGTTGTGAGGAGCATGGAACCACCTCTTAATTGCTATTGTTCTCAGGTCCACCCTGACCCGGAGTGGTAACAGCAGTTAGGGTCCCAGCTATGGGTAAATAGTTGACCCCAAAACTGGGGTCAAAATGCTATAAAAGTATTCAACAGAACTTTTTTGAATGAAAAATGTTACCAACAAAACTCTTTTGAATAAACAAAACATTACCAACAAAACTTTTTTGAATATAAAAGAAATCAAAAACGGTTTTCAGCACTAAATGACCTAATGAAGGTTGATATGCTGGTTAAATCAACCAACCAACCAACAGATGCTTCCAAGGATAAAAGAACTGGATGTGCAACCATCTCTAAAAATAAGATTAAAAAAAAAGAACTACTGAAAGAAGCATATGTATTTAGTGTTGAATTAAGTGTAATAGACTTACTTTCATCGGTGAACAACTCATCATATCAGATTCCCTATCAGACCTCCTAAGAAAAAAAGAAAACCTCTTAGTTGTCAAAATATTGAACAAGTTTCGTAATATCTCCAAAAACAATAAAATTTTACTCTGTTTCTGTTGACTTCCAAGTCATTCTGGAATTGGAGGTAATGATAAAGTTAATACTTAATCCAAGTCAGCACAAGTCTGAGACCTTGAAGAACTTAAAATCTCACATGCAGACTTCACATAAAAACAAATATTTAATAAAAAAAAAGAAATGCCAACAATGGAACAAAAACACTCAAAATAAACTATGCCATACAGCCTACCTTTGGTATACAGAAAACAGTTCGGAAAAGTACAAAGTCATCCTGTCCAGACTACATATTGGATATTCAAAAATCAATCACTCCTACATCTTTACTCAAGATAATCAACCAGTATGTGCTTGTTGTCAGAATCCTTACACTATAAAAGATATTCTAATAAAAGAAAGATTTTTCACTTGAGAAAACTCTACTACAAAACAGACAACATGAAAGAGTTATTTAATAATACCAATGTAGAAACTATATTATGCTTCCTGTGAAAAATAGTTTTTTGTTTTATTATTAATCATTTCACCCCAAGCAAGGCGGTACTGCCACTGATGCACAGGGGGCTACGTAAGAGTAAAAGTTTACTCAGGAGGAGAGTGAAGAGAAAGATGAACCAGTTACAAGGGGTGTCGGAGAAAGGCCAAGAGAAGGATGGGAACACGGGTGTGAAGACAGTTGTGAAGGTAGAGAGAAAGGAAAAGAACAAGATATACGGGGGTGCTGTAGAAAGTTACTGGAGTTAAGTGGATAAGAGATGGAATTGACATTGCATTTAAATTCCTGGAGGTTGTAGCCATTAGGAAAGCAAATACATGGAAGGGAGTTCCACAGGCTGGATGTGCAAGAAAAAGTGTTGCACAAAAGTAAATGCATCCTCTAAGATAATATTTTAAAAAAAACATATTAACAAAGCTTTTTTTTTTTTTTTTTTTTTTTTTCAGATAACCAACAAATCTTAATTAAACTATATTCATGAAGAAAAATCTTTATTAAACAAATTACAACCACAATGAAGTGCTGTAAAGGAATAAGTACAAAAGCGATTTCTAATAAAACAAACTATATATCTCAATTACAAACAAAACAAAAACTGTTCATTAGATACCATAAACATCTGTGAAAGGCTGGAAATAGAAAATTCCAGTTGTTAAAAAAAAAATTATTAGAACAATATAATAATAATCCAAAATCAATGACTCGGGCATTCTTTATCCTAAACTTTTTTGATATGTAACATAAATACTTTCGACAGATATATCTCAATTACAAACAAAACAAAAACTGTTCATTAGATACCATAAACATCTGTGAAAGGCTGGAAATAGAAAATTCCAGTTGTTAAAAAAAAATTATTAGAACAATATAATAATAATCCAAAATCAATGACTCAGGCATTCTTTATCCTAAACTTTTTTGATATGTAACATAAATACTTTCGACAGATATATCTCAATTACAAACAAAACAAAAACTGTTCATTAGATACCATAAACATCTGTGAAAGGCTGGAAATAGAAAATTCCAGTTGTTAAAAAAAAAATTATTAGAACAATATAATAATAATCCAAAATCAATGACTCAGGCATTCTTTATCCTAAACTTTTTTGATATGTAACATAAATACTTTCGACAGATAATATCAATGCATAACAAATCTTGTATATATTACAAATTGTTTGTATTTATCTTATTTTACTTTCTCTATATAATCTTATAACAATGCAGTAAATCTACTTATTAATTTATTATATATTTACAGAAAGATATAACTCAAAACCAGTGCAGAGTTGTCCTGAAAAAGATTGAAAACTTATTTAGCTTCATTTAGCTCTAAAGTTACATTACTGTAATTTTAAAAACTGAGTAACACCTTTAAGAAGTTGGAGAGTGAATGAAAAAGTTTTAACAAAAATCTGAAATTTGATCTGTTTTAAATACCAGGAAACATTTAGATGAGAACCCCTTCTTTTAGTCATTGTTAAAAACAATTATTTGCTCATTTAATCCTGTTTATATAACAAGTACATCTATTAGGTTGAGTCATGAATAATTTGCATTTTTGTTTATCAACTTTAATTTTCAAAATGTTACAATTGATTCCCGAAAGCAGAAATTACTTATAAATCAATATATAAAGGATATCGTTTATTAATATCCTTAAAAGAAGAAGAATAATTGATGAAGTGCTAACTACTTGTTAACACTTCAAATTTGTCATGGAATCCCTATAGTTAATGAATTTTATGAATCTTATAAAATTAACAATATACAAAATTAGATTTTATTATGCAAGTCAATGTTTTTAAAATAAAATTGATATAAATCAACCCAAAATTCTCCTCAAACCCAACTGAGTCCTTTTTTTTTTTTTTTTTTTTGTTGTTGTTGTTGTTAGAGGTATTGCATAGATGTTAACAATATGGTATATTATGCAAAATTAAATTACTCATAATTTTTGGTGGCACTGAATACATTGATTGTTTGAAAACCAGATACTTATTTATTAGCATTACAAGAATTTAATTTATAATTTTTTTTTTTTTTTTTTTAAGCATAAGGATTTTTATATGGAATTTTATATTTTAATATTGCTGACTCAGATATCTTTTAATGACGAGGTTAAAGGGCATGTCAAAAGAAAAGGCAAAGCAGGTAATGGTGGGGATTTACTTTGACTTGTAAATGATTTAATGCATTTTATTTAGTTATCCACTCTTAGCCTATTCACTGCCAATTTATTTTTGTAATGACTTTTTTCATATTTTTCTTCAGCATTTATTCTACTCTCTTTTCAGAATTAATGAACAATTTTTCCTTTAGTTTTCTTCTCGCCTCACATCCCAAAATGAAACCCTACATCAATTATTACTTAATTCACTGGCTGTCTGGTTGCACATGGGAGCAGGTGTTACTTGGTTCAACCGCAAACTGTTACATTAGCACAGTTTTGGTGGTTGTTTTGTCATGAGCTTTTAAACTATTCACACACACACACACACACACACACACACATATATATATATATATATATATATATATATATATATATAATGGTAAAACCTGTTGCTTACACATTAGATTTGTATATGAGATCTTTATCTGTGTACTACCATGTCACAATGCCTTGCTGATCATATTACTATATTTTTCTCTCTCTCTCTCTCTCTTTTGTTTAGCAACTCTCTGCTAATTGCTGTTATTATTTTCTTCTCTTTCTCTCCTAGACTATTAAAAGAGAAATATAGACCCTCTTAAATGAGCTTATTATGATTTCAGTTATACAAAATTTAATTAAAAAAAAACAAAAGTAGCTTAAAGGGTATTGTGGATTCTTGTTGAGAAACCACACAAAATAATAAATAACAAAAGCAGGTATGGAGATAGAAAATGTAAGTTATATTGAACAAAAATATACAAACTGGAACACGAGTTAGTCAATTCAGGAATACTAGGAATACTGTTAGGAATCAATAGGTACAATCTTGTAGGGAAGAAGTATGTCTGGGTGATACAACTACTCAACTCTACCACTCTCTTTGGCAATCACTATATTTAGTTGTCCCTCCCAGTAAGGGCAACATGTGACACATGGTCAGTTTATGGCTGGGATTTCCAGGCCATATGGCCCGGCCAAAAAATACCTGTCTGTTTTTGCCCAGTCATGCTTCTACCCTTTGGCAGAACCACGACTGGGTTATTGCTCTCTACTCGGAAGCAGAGAGCACCCTCTGCCCGAAGGCAGAGAGCTGACAGTGAGAAATGCCGCCGCAGCGAGCAAACGCTTTGGCAAACACTACCGTTCTCTGTATAGGCAGGATTATATGTATACATCAGATGAGTCCATTCTTATGTGCAAAAAGGAGTGCTCCCCAACAAAGGAGAAATTTATTAATTAAACATTTATATAGTGGCAACTTTACTAAATCTCTAGGCAGCCATTGTCTTTTGCTTTTCAGACACTATTTGTATTTTCCTTTTTATTCAGCATTGTTATTTGCTGGTTTAATGTTCATTATTTCTATTTTCTTGCAAGTTTACTTCTTTTCTCTTTTAAGAAAGTTGTTGACTTCTAACAATTTTCAGTTTTTAATGTAAGTAAAAGTGCCCATTCTGTTGTAGTTCAGTTCACTTAC
Source organism: Ascarosepion bandense (assembly GCA_037127315.1). Classification (NCBI taxonomy): domain Eukaryota; kingdom Metazoa; phylum Mollusca; class Cephalopoda; order Sepiida; family Sepiidae; genus Ascarosepion; species Ascarosepion bandense. Next base: position 974,371 of record JBBBDQ010001457.1, read on the forward strand.
AATATTTACTTAAGCAAAAGCATAGATACATCTTGTAAAGGACCCTTTTCTTACAGCAGTAACATGGTAGTTACATTACTTTTCATTTCATAATTGAATTTATAATCAGTTTTTTATAATAGGCCACTTGGAAATATTAGGTCAGAGTAATACAAATGATGATTTTTGTTTTGTTTTAGTGTAGGTAATTTTTTATTTTTTTTATTTTTTTTTTTGCTTGTTGTTTTATTTGATTTTAATTTTACATTTCCCCTTATGTTTATTCATACATTTCAAAGCTATACATCTATTATTTTGGTTGTTTGAATTTTTTTTTTTTTTTTTTTTTTTTTAATTTTGTCCTTTTAAAGATGGTCAAAACAAAGATGGAAAAATGTGATTGAGTTTTTTTTTTTTTGGTGTGTCCTTATATTCTATGAACTCAAATTTGTATGACTGAAGTCACCCAATGCATCAACAGTGCTTGGGGGTTGAGTCAGCTGCAGAAACAGAATGTGTGTCATTAGTTGAAAAAAATTTGCCATTTGACAATGAAGAATTGAGAGCAGCTATGGATGTTCACAAAGAAATAAATATTCAGGCATAGGGAGAAAAGCTGGATGTAGCCTTGACAACAATCAGAAGACATCTGAGAGAAATCAACAAAATGAAGAAAAGGCAGTGAGTGAGAACACTCCCATGATTTGAGTGGTGATTGGCAACTTAATCATGTGCTTACTATTGAGGAAACTTATCTTTATGATGATTGGCTCCTTCCCTCTTTAAACCAAACTAAATTTTGTAATACTTTTTGTACCCTGGTCAGGTCATTATGGCAGAATTTTATTGTTATATCTGGATCTGATGCATCAACAGTTGCAAACATTTTAACCAGCACTAATGAATGGAAAGTGATCGTATCCTACTACAGGATAAAGCAAGACCTCATACTAGTCTTTCTGTTCTTCAGATCTGTTGCTTACTGATTACCACATTTTGTGAAGGCCTTAGATGCATTATGCATTCCACTAAGTATAAACTCATGGAAACCAAGGCAAGAATGCTTTCTGGAAGTTTGACTCCCATAACCCCAGTTTTTATCAAAGTTCAATAAATTCAGTGCTGGATCATTGGTAACCTTGAGTCAATTGATGCTTTTTTTTTTTATTCACTAATATAGTTGCTACATTCTCGTTGAATTTCTCTCATTTCCCACAAGAAGGATGTACATTCCAAAAAGCAGACTTTGAGGAACAGATGCAAGCTTCCTCAAACATTGCAATCTTAACTCTTCCATGTCAATGGTTATCAATATGCCTTATCATTGTAAACTTCACTTTTTACTTCCAGCCTCTTAGATTCATACCACACCTCATTCAGTAACCATCTACTTTGAGTGGCACTTGGGCTTTGTAGTGAGTGAACTAAAGTAAGAAAAAGTTGAGTCAAATTGTGATATTTTACGCATGTAGTTCAAAATGTGTGTTGTAGTGCGTTGGATATCGGCTCAGAACAAGAAATCGGGGAGCCGAGTTCAAATTCCAGCTGAATTCATTGCATTCACTTACACGCAAATACCCATGGGAAGGGTATTAATCTATTCCTTTCAGTTATGGGTTAAATGACAGGACAGATTGGGTTCTATAGCCTTGGTCGGCAACCAGTCTACCACAGAAAGCAATGGCAGCCTACTGCTGGATAATCTTCTGCCCAGTCAGTCATATCTCTTTTGAAACATGATCGCCCAAGCATGTATCACATATGGCACTTAACTGACTGAGTTCAAAATGGTGATTTATTCCAGTCCTACAGTGAGGTACTCTAAATAAAATATTCTTTGTGGTATTGTATGTTTTAAAATACCTGTTTTCTTTGAAATTTCTTGCTATAAATGATGTAAATCTGTCTTAATTCCTTCATTTTTTTAACCCTCTAGGGCCATTCGTATCATATTAGTGGGGGATCTGTTTATTACTTCATAACAATATAGAACTGATCCCCCACTTTATGCCCAGTAGAAGCCTTAACCCTCTAGGGCCATTCGTATCATATTTGATACAGTATGAAAACAAGCCTTGAAAGAAATATTTTCCTGAAAAATTTTTTAAGAGAAATATTTTATAAATTTCAAATGAAAGCAGTACTGACTGCTCAGTCAATGAATACCAAATGTTTCCTTATAGGGAAATACCAAATGTTTCCTTATTGGGAAATACTGTATCAAATATGATACGAATGGCCCTAGAGGGTTAAGGCTTCTATTGGGCATAAAGTGGGGGATCAGTTCTATATTGTTATGAAGTAATAAACAGATCCCCCACTAATATGATACGAATGGCCCTAGAGGGTTAATAAGTAAATCCTCTATGAAGGAAAGTGTTTCTTCAGATACATTAACAAAATATCAGTTCTTGTTCATGAGTAAATACTATGAGAATTTTTAATTATCATCCATTGATATAAAAAAAAAGGGGTTTAATAATGAGCCTTATTCACCCAATTACAGTAGTGAGGCACCTACGTATCTTACACATAATCTGTCAAAGCAGACACTTTACTTGCTATTAATATATCTTTCTTTAGGTATATTTTTGCTTATTTACTTAAAAATTAACCTAATTATCAAATCTAGTAGAGAGTCTAATTTACATAAGAAATTATTATAAATAAAATATCTTTAATTAATAATTATTTTATTCAGCTACCCAGTCCCAAAAATGATTCTGCTTTCAATAGAACTTGGTATTGGTTCAGACCTACTTTTTAAAAAAATTTTCCCTCTTATTATTTTTGTTTTCATTTTCTCCTTTGATTTAAATATTCTTCTGTTGTTTCTAACTCAAGAGAATAAAGTATAAAAGCAAACGAAATTATATATAACTTTCTCCTACACAGAAAACACACACACACACACATACATGTGTGTGTGTGTATATATATATATATAATGTTGGGCATCTAGTGGTGGTGTAATGGTTAACAAGCTTGTCTCACTTGAATCATTACAATTGATTAGTGAGTTCGATCCTCACTGGGTGTCCCTTACTTTCAGCCATGTGTCACGTCTAAGCTACGCTTAGAAAATCACCTTCCTCCAGGTTTGGGGGTTGGGTGCAGGGCTAACAACCCTGCCCCATAAAAAACAGTTTGTTACGGATATATCAAAAAATGCTGCCCCTACACACCATTGGGTGTAACGGGTGATGATGAATACAAAATGTTGGTAAATACCAAGTTTGAATTTGTTTTGTTTTTTTTTTGGGCGAAAAACAGTGTCAGTAAACTAACATTTAAATAATGTCCAGCCTTCTTTCCATTCCTTATAAAAGAATTTTATTTTAATACTAAAGCTTCTAGTTGTGACTGTACTTTTAAACAGATACTTATATCAATTAACAGATATGGTTACTGCTTCAGTAATGTGGCTGCTTACATCATACTGCAGGCTGGACATGCAAGAATCAATATTTAGTAATATATCTGCTCTACTGCTATTTATTTGTGGACACTAGAACCTGAAACTGTATTACGCAGAAGATTCCCGTTATCATGCTTGGTTAGTTGCTTTATTTTATAGGTACCAGTTGGAATTACATGTCACCCACACACTTGTGTATTATCTATTTTGTAGTACTAAAAATTCTGTAGAATTTATTTGTTGACATTGCCATTTCATTTGTGGTAGTTTTTTGTTGTTTTTTTTTTTCTCTATTGAATTTCTTTGCATATTCTAATGAACTTTTTGTTTTTAATATGAAAGTACCTAACAAAAAAACAATAGTAAGCATTTTTTTTAAGTCTGTCATTTCTTTTTTAAAATTTCATAATATATGGCTTTTTTCTTTTTATAGAAGATGAATGTTTTATTAGCTAAATACATTAAAACTATCTCCATTTCCCATTTGATAAACCTTTTAGTTGCTCATTCATTAGATAAATGGTATTGTCAGTGATTATTAAAAGATGAAATATTGCTTATATGTAGTAACTGTTCCCATCAGGCAAATGATATGAGTAAGGAAGGCAGAGTGTGTGTATATATATATATATATATTGAAGTAGAATTTTTATATTAATGTCTGAAAATTTTATCAACTCTCAGATTGAAGTTACCAGAACTTTTTGGATACTAGCTAAAGAACTGGGTTTCTAAAGTTGTTAAAATCATGAAATAAGTTAAAAGTAAAAAAATAACAATCAAGAATATTGGTAGTTTGCTATTTATTGTGCTTTTTTTTTTTTTTTTTTCCATGTTAAAGTTCTCTTGGGATAGTATCTTAACTTTTTTATCATTTCTTATGATTTCAATTTAAAATTTCTAACCATTTATACGTAGTTGATTTTTTTTTTTATGTAATTATCAACTTCTTAATGTCTAATTTATTAATTCTGTGTTTGTTACGTTATATAATTATGGAACATTGTTCGCGTCCTAAAATTCTATATCTATTCATTCATATTAAGTTGGTGAGGTTCAGAACCAAATGCATGCCAAAAGAAAAAATGATTTCAAATCTGGTTAAAAAGAAAAAAAATGCCTTTTTCGAAATATTTACTTTTCTATTTGAAAAATATAATTTGTTCTAACATCACAAGTACCACATATTCATTGTTACTGCAGTTTCAAACAACAATTTCTTCATATAAGATTATTAACAGGGTTTCTAAAAATGCCAATAGCAAAATGAAACACAAAATTTTAAAGAAATATTCTCTTGTCAACCAGTACCGTACTTGTAAAATGTCAGTACTTAAGCTATACCAGAGCTGTGTTGTATCTACTCTCCTTTACGGATCTGAGGGCTGGAGAATGACTAAGGCGGATCTTGCCAAACTTTGATCCTTTCACACCATATGCCTCCGGTGAATACTGAGAATATTTTGGCCAGAGAAGATCTCCAATGAAGACCTGTTGAAGAGATGCAAGCAAGAGAACATGGGCACCATCATTACAAGAAGGCGGTGGAGATGGATTGGACATGTGCTCCGGAAAGATCCACAGTCAATCACAAGAACAGCACTGCACTGGACTCCAGACGGCAAAAAAAAGACGGGAAGACCAAGAACGACATGGTGACGTATGGTGGAGAATGAGATGAAAGCCATGCAGCACTCTTGGGGTTCATTGACTAGTCTAGCCCAAGATAGGCAGAGGTGGAGAAGCTTTGTTGCTGCCCTACACACCATTGGGTGTAACAGATGATGAAAAAAACTTAAATATAGAAACATAGTTTTATAATGATCTTAAAGCTCATTTTATGCAGAAACTCAAGATTTTATAATAAAGCTTTCATTATTGGAATAATAATAATAATATTTATGACAAAAAAGATTTGTTGTTTTATACTTTGAACCAATACTATTATTTCAGTCATTTCTTCAATAACTTCAAAGAAATTTCATTTCTAACCTAAATGCAAATATAATAACAGTTTAATATTTCCTTAATGAAATAACCATCAACTAAGTCATCAGTTACAATTTTATCTTATTTCAGATAATTTAACAAAATATATATATTAATGCCAACACACATGACCTACACTTAACATGGATATAGTTAGCTGATATTAAATACATATTTGATTTCTTGTTTAAGATATTCTTCATATTGAAACATTACTTTTTTAATTGATTAAACAACACTTTCTTTGTACAATATGAAATGGATGACAATCTGAATTTTTTTTTTTTTTACTTTCTAATTGAAAAATTATAGAAAACCTTGCATAAATCAACAGCAGAAACATTATAATAGAAATTCAAAAACTTTTCTTTGCCCAAGACTCAATGTGAGATTAAGGACTAAGAATTTTAAAAAGGAACGTGGCATCTAATGACATGAAAATTTTGTATTGAAAAATAATTCTCAAATTGTTATAAGGGCAAATAATTGTTGGGAAAGAAAAAGTATAAAATTATGAAAAAAGGCGGGGGGGGGGTATATTGAATCACAGAGTTACTCAACTTCACCAAGAAGTCCTTCCCCCCACAAAAAAATTCTGTCCAGTCATTTAGATTTGGGAAATTTAGTCAGACTAACAACTTTTCAGTACATCTTATATAAAAAGTGTTGCATTCAATATGAAATACAAATTTTTCCTTCATGTTTTTATATATATATGTATGTATATATTTTCTCTCTCTCTTTCTGCAGCTGTTAAAAGGTGGTTAGGCCGTCAAAGAGATCAACTTCAGCAGCAACTGCTAACAATGGCTAGCAACCTGGAGTTAAATGATAGCAGTGAAGTTGGGGTATGCCCATTATCCAATATTGAGGTTAACTCAACCAACTACCAAATGGATTTAAATGCTAATCAGCATGACAATGTACAAAATCTCATTCAGTTGAGCACAGACAGTTCAGTATTGAGAAATAACAATGACTGCTCTCAGTCAGCAAGTTTTGAAACAGACTACGATAAATGCACTTACCGCCGAACTTGCTTGATGTCTGGGTTTGGTCCTGATCCAGGAGAACCGCCACAGAAACGTCTTAAAATATCCTGCCAGCAGTATGCTTCCCTCAAGAACGTCAGCATTGGGGATGGAGTAATCAGTCGACGAAGACTTCCACAAGTAAGTCAAATGACTTGTGATAGCAGTAAAATTTAATTGCATTAGCTTAAAAAAAATGTGTGTTCTTCATCAGTCTGTCATTAGTTTGTCAAAACATTCGAATAATAATTTAGAATATTAGTATGAATAACTGTAAATAAGATATTTACCTTTACCTAATCTGAATAAATAATTTTGTATATTATTAACATCATTAATATAAAATGTGTTCGTTCTACATTCATGGACAAAGTTCATTAGTAAAGAAATTACATGAAGTATAAATTATGTCATCATCTTTGCTTACGGTCATATCACATTAAATACACCTGTTCTTGTTCGATCACCGAAGTTAAGCAACGTTGAGCCTGGTCAGTACTTAGATGGGTGACCGCTTGGGAATATCAGGTGCTGTAAGCATTTAGTGACAGATGTGCGTTGTGTTGCAGTGGATATCGACTCTGAAAGAGAAATCGGTGAGCCGAGTTCAAATTCCAGATGAATACCCTGCATTCACTTAAGCACTGGTACCCTTGGGAAAGGGATTAATCTGTCACTTCCCTCCTGTTATGGGTTAAATAACAGGGTAGGACTTGGGACCCTGCCCTTAAACAAATCCCAATGAATCTTCCTCCATCAAATCCCAATGAATCTTCCTCCACTAGGGTGAATGCAGCTTGCTAACTGCTATGTCATCATTTTTGAATTTTGCAACCTGCAATTTTCTTTTTCTATCTGCTGTGTCCTTTCTAAATATAAATGACAATGGCTCTTCCCAACTTCCTATTCTTTATAGCTCTTAGCAAAGTTTTTTTGTTTTTTTTGTGCTATCTCTCCTAATCCATATTCTGCCAAACAATTACACAAGCTTGTTGGGTAGGTCATGCACCATTTTCCTCTGCCTTTCTTGCAGTCAACATGTCCTGTGTTAGATTTTCCTTATTATGTGGCCTAAAAATTTCAACTCTGGTAGGAATTTTTTTTAATTCGTTCAGGATTGCCTCACTGCAAAGGTAAAATAAGTTCGATAAAAAGACACGTCTTTGTTTTATCCCCCATTTTCTATTTTTGTATATTTACTGAATTTATTTTCTATCCATATGCTGATAGTTTGCTGCCAATATAAGTTTTGGATTATTCTAATATCCTTCCCAAATAAATCAAGCCTACTTAGCAGTTCAAACAATTCTTTGTGATGTACTTTTTCATAATCTATAACACTTAAATATATTTTGTATTTGTATTGACCTTTCAGATATCATTCTAAACAGAAAAATTGCATTCCTTGTTACAGTGTCTTTAACGAAACCAAACTGTTCTTTTTTTGTTTTTTAATCATATCACCCCTAGCAAGGCAGTAACGCCACTGATGTGCAGAGGGCTACGTAAGAGTGAAAAGAGAAAGCCGGAAACGACATCCTAAACAGGAAACAAGGGATGAGCCTCTTCACCTGTTCAATAGACGTGGGTGGAGTGTGAACCAGGCGATAGATCTATCTACTCCAATTGAGAAGAAGCAGAAAAAAAAAAAGAGTGAAAAGATTGGAAAAGAGAAAGCCGGAAACAACATCCTAAACAGGAAACAAGGGATGAGCCTCTTCACCTGTTCAATAGACATGAGTGGAGTGTGAACTGGGCAATAGTTTAGTCTATCTACTCCAATTTCTATCTTGTCCTATTTCCAGTCTAATTCTGCTACACACTCTAGATTTGAATCAGAATTTGGATCATAAGTTTGATTATATGGCTCATCAAACTGATTTGCATTCATTTGCATATGACTTCTTAGGCAGCCCCATGAAAATGGCTATGCTTACTTAGCTTCTCCGTATATCACTTCTGTACATTTCATTTGTTATGTCTGTAATTCTGTCAATAAAAAAAATCATCAAAAGGTGCCATCATTTCTCGTACAATTCAGCCTGGTCCTGCTGCTTTGTTTCTGTTTAATTTTAACCAGTGCGGCTTTTACTTCAGATTTTAATTTTTCTGATCCTTCCATATTTTTATGTATTGTAGGTTTTCCTCTTCATGGATAATTTCTGCAATGTATACATTCCATCTTTCAAGCAATTTTTCTTTTCCTATTCTTAGCATTTTCTCTTTTGGCTTTAGATATCCTGTTGAGGACCACATTTTTTCTGGTTATTTTGCTTCATCTTTTATGTATACATACCTTAGTGTTGCTCATTCTTTCTCCTGCACGCTTTTCATTGAACCATTCCTCTTTTACCTATCTATCAGTCAGTTAAGTGCCATACGTGATACACGCTTGGGCGATCATGTCTTGAAAGAGACATGACTGACTGGGCAGAAGTTTATCCTACAGTAAGTTGCCATTGCTTTCTGCGGTAACTGGTTGCCGACCAAGGTTACAGAACCCAATCTGTCCTGTTATTTAACCCATAACTGGAGGAAAGAGACAGATTAATACCTTTCCCAAGAGTATTTGCACGTAAGTGAATGCAAGGAATACAACTGGAATTCGAACTCAGCTTCCTGATTTCTTGTTCTGAGCCGATATCCACTGCACCACGATGCACATATTTGTCCCAATTTCTTTGTGCATAGTCTTACATTCTGTGCCATAGTTCAGCATTGTTTGCTGTCTCCTTTTTGGCATGTTTTTTCCTTGTCTAGTTTTCTTTGGATCATCTTGTTTGCCAGTATTATTAAAGCTTCTCTTAATGTGTCTCATTTTGAATTTCTATTCTCATTTACTTCATTGTATCTGCTTTTAACAATGTGTGTATTCTACAAAATCAATTGTAGTAGATAGACTAAACTATTGGCCGGTTCACACTCCACCCACGTCTATTGAACAGATGAAGAGGCTCATCCCTTGTTTCCTGTTTAGGATATGGTTTCCAGCTTTCTCTTTTCCATTCTTTTACTCTTTTTTTTTTTTTTTTTTTTTTATCATTTGGAGTAAATAGACTAAACTATCGCCCAGTTCACACTCAACCCACGTCTATTGAACGGGTGAAGAGGCTCATCCCTTGTTTCCAGCTTTCTCTTTTCCAATCTATTCACTCTTACTAAGCCCCCTGCACATCAGTGGTGTTACCGTCTTGCCCGGGGTGATATGATTTTAAAAAAAAAAGTTATATTTGATCTCTGTTCAGTTAATCATAAATTGTGTTTCTATCACACTCAATAATTTAATATTTTATATCTCTTTTCAAGTTATATTTTTCTTACAACTCATAGCAATTTTTTTTTTTATCTGAAATAGTTATTTGCACTAAAAATATAATACTAAATATTGACTTACAATAAAATAAAATATACTTACAATAAATTGACTTACAATAAAATTGACAAACAAAATTGACAAAATTGACAAACAAAATAAAATTGTCAAACAATTGACTTACAATAAAATAAAGTAAATATACATGATAAAATTTCATACCACAAAATAAGTTGTGAGTATATATAATAAAAACAGATATCATGACCTAAAATTCACATTAATTTTTATCAACATTAATTGTGATATATCAGTTTTATTGGGAAAATATTAACTTTAGATAACATCTAATACAGAGTTTTTACTTCTTTTTTCTTTTTTTCCTTGTACAAAATGTCAAATGCATAAAATTTTACTTGTCAATTTAAATATTATTACACAAAGTACAATTAGCGTTTGATATCAGTTGTTAACCACATTTTATCTTAATTTCAGGTTGCTATGCGATTTCATACTAAACCAAGTATTTTGAAGAATGCACACGTTACCAATTTTAAAGAGCTACAATGCAGCCTGACTGATATTCTTCCAGATATTTCCTGAGGTTTAACCCTAAATTTAAGATGCCACTGAAAGCAATGAACTCTTGATTGCAACTCAATCTTGGGTAGAATTGTGCCTTCACTTTTTGAGCAGTTCTCCTCTTCAAAACATTTTTTTTTCTTTTTTTTTTTTTTTCATTTACTTTTATTACTATTTTTTCCTCATTACACTTCCTTTCTTTCAACAAAATGAACAAAAAATTTATCCTTTGACATGTGCCAACATTTCCACACATGAAATAAGAAACAAATAGAAGGAAAACAGGAATATTTATACAAATTTTACACATGAAACTCCACACCATCTATCTGAAACAAAATGTCTTGAATTTGCTAAAAATGCATAATATCTGTGATTCTTTTTAGTTCTCTTGAAGGTTTGTAAAACAGAGACTGACATTTTTTTTTATTTTATTTTGCAAAATTTTTACTTGTCTACCTCTGTTCTCAACTCATACTTGTTGAATTTACAATCTACTGACAAGAGCCTGAATAATAAAGAATTTTTATTAAATATTTCAAATTTGCATGCTTTTTTTTTTTTTTAATTTAATTTTTTGTATCCTAAAGTGCTTGGATATAACATAATATTCACTTTAAAAAAATTCTTATAATAACAATAATATGCAGGGTCTTTGTAAATTCCACCATACATCCATTCAATTTAGGCATAAAATAATTCATTTATCTAAATAGTGCAAAAAAAAAAAAACATTTTTGATAAACATAATTATTGGATTGAATTTCTGAGATTTTAATATAACATGATTCATTAGAATCAGTTCCTTCATATTTATAGTTTCTGTTGCAATGTTTTGGATACTACCCTCCAACCTTCTTCAGGAGCCTTGAATTCTGTAACCATCTTGGAATATCAGATATAACCCCTTATTTAACATCATATGGTTCTCAGCTCTACATCTATCATGTTCAGTGTTCTTTTTAGAAAATTCCAGAACAGAAAAATTCCCATTTATTCAGAGAAGAGCTACAAAATACACAGCTGATGAGTGATTAAATAGTGGATGTTATCAGTTACAAGTATGCATGAATTATATATACAGATTAACAGACAAATACTGAGGAGAATATAATATATAAATTTCTATATAGCAGAGCACTGTTAGGTAATTGAATGACAAAGTAGAAAATTCAAATGTAACCAATCACATTCATGTGACATGATAACTAGGCATATATTAAGGTGGATTTGTAAAATATGTATTTTATTATAATAGATTAAGAATAGAAAAATAGTTTAAAAACATGTGTTTCCTTTAACAAAAGTACTAAGTGAAAAAGAAAAGGAAAAAAATAAATAAATGCTTTTTCTTTTATAAGTAAATTTAAAATATTTGACTAAGTGATTTGATGTGATAGGTGACCAGGTCAAAAACTGTCTTTACTGTATCTTGACCACACATTAAGAAAATAAAGAAAAGATAATAGAATTTTCCCTTTCGCCTGGTTACAGGTAAAATGTCAGAGCTATAAAAACATCCGGCGACCTTCACACAAAACTTTATTAAGATAAAAAGATAAAAAAATCCTGGAAAATACGTCGTTGGAGGCTGGGTGTAGACGGGATGTCTGCAGGATGTGATGAAGCAAAATTTAAGTATCTTGAAATTTTGGACTTAGAGTCACCAATGCTTATCTTTTGTTTTAAGCCAATCGTCTAGTGGACTTCCAATTATTTCAATATAAATAAAAGTGATTTTTCCGAGCCGATCAGTTCAGTTCAGCCGGACGTGTGCTTGAAATAGCTGCGTGTGTCGGGCACATGCCGAGGAAGGAAAACTTTGTTCGTCCAAGTCGGTCGGTTTGGCATTTGATCTCCATTAATTAGAGTTAGAGCTGAGTGTCACATCGCCTGCCCCAACTGCAAGACTAACTCTGAACGAAATAAAGCATCGATTTAACTCATCCAAGTTGTGGAAGTTCGTTCCTTATAGTTTATCTTGTACCCCCAGCTTGAGACTTCGACTTTTTCAATCAACCCCCGGCAACACCACAGCATGGAGAACGGTCGCCGGAGAAATTGATCGGACTTCCACTGGGGTGTTACATTCACATGGTATATTTATCATACAATTATGTCCTGAAAAATTTTACCAGCATTAATCAATTAATATCAATTCTATTGTAAAAACATTAACTTAGATACTACTATAAACTGGTAGAACTCTCCATGGACTGATGAAAGCAATAACAAAAATTTTAATACCACTCCTTCAGACAATCCGCCCTTTGCATATTAAAAATTCAGACAACCCCAGTCAAAAAACTAAGAGGAATGAATATGGCTAACTTAGGTGTAAAATCTCTTTATACCAATGTTCCTGTCAGAAACTGCTTAAAATAAAAACAAAAAAATAAAGGTAACTGGTATAAGCAAAATTAAACGTTCTCTACCAAGAGATAAAATCATAAAAATTTGGCGACTCGATAAAATTAATGTTATTTCACTTTTCCCAATGATTTTTATAAAAAAAAAATTCATATCACTGATGTGATCGCCCCCCCCCTTAGCAAAATTTAGCTTCCTTCTTGTTATTTTCTTGAATCTGGTCTCGTCTGTAGGATTTTAACTGAACAATCACCCCGAGCAAGGCGGTAATGCCACTGATGTGCAGGGGGCTACGTAATAGTGAAAAGATTGGAAACGCGAAAGCCGGAAACCACACCCTAAACAGGGAACAAGGGATGAGCCTGTTCAATAGACGTGGGTGGAGTGTGAACCGCAGGTAGAATCCTGTTTTACTATTTTATTTTTGATTTCCAATATATTGATAATGCTTTATTAATATTTCTCTGCAAAACAATATTACCTAACCTTGTAAACAAACTAAACAATGTCAAATATATGATAGAATTTACTTATAAAACAGAAACAATACCTTACCATTCCTTAATAACAAGCTAAACTATACTAACAATAATCTATAGCTAAGTGTCTATCATAAATCTCCTAATAAAAATGAGTTCATACATTTCTATTCATGCTGTAACAATAAAATCCTGAATAATTATTGGATTTTGTTTATGTGCATTTAGAATTTGTAGCCCTCAGTATTTACATAATGAGAAAAACATTAAAAATATTTAAGCTCTTCTTAAACCTTAATTGTTTGATATTTAACATGAAACAGAAAAGTCATCATTTTTTTTTTTTTTAAATGAAAAAATGAACAATATAAACAAACTTAATGAATTGAGATACATTATACGAACTACCAACACTGTCACAACTCAAATTGAAAAGAACACCTAAATTTAATAAATTTTGTTACAACTACTAAAATAGTGTTGATGTGTGTTATGGTGCAGTGGATATCGACTCGGAACGAGAAATCAAGGAGCCGAGTTCAAATTCCAGTTGAATTCCTTGCATTCACTTACACACAAATACCCTTGGGAAAGGTATTAATTCGTCTCTTCCCTCCAGTTATGGGTTAAATAATAGAACAGATTGGGTTCTATAGCCTTTACTGGCAACCAATCTACCACAGAAAGTAATGGTAATCTACTGTGGGATAATCTGCCCAGTCAGTCATGTCTCTTTCGAGACATGATCGCCCAAAGCATGTATCACGTATGGCACTTAACTGACCGACTAAAATGGTAAGAGACTTATTTCATACAAAACAATAAGAGCTTAAAACCTGAAGCATGAATTTACTCATCAGATTACAATGATTTCCACAAGCAATAAATAAAAAGAACCTTGAGGAATTTTAGTAAAAGATTATATGAGCACAAAAGAAATCTGTTACAAAACAACGCATAAGTAACTCACCTTAATGAGTTTGACCATAATTTTGATTTTAAAAAATTAAGAGAAAGTAATTTACTAAACTAAAGGTAGATTAAAAAAATATGCAAAAGCAATTTAGTTAGGTGAAAATGTATAGAAAGTGCTCTAATTGCTAAATCATCCACAGTAAATTTGCATCCAGGTTCTTACGTTTTCCTTTTCTTGGCAGATCTTCAGTTATCAATGTCAGATATTTTTAAAAAATGAAAATGATAGAAACAAAAGCATAGTGAAACTAAATGTGAACGATTAGATTACATGTCCAAATATATTGAACATTAAAAACAATATTTAATCTTAAAAACTCAAAATTGAAAATTTAGTGCATATTTATAACTGGTGTTCAAGTACATATGTCCTCCCCGACATAATTCAATCAATTACTTTAGTTTGAAGAACTCCTCTCTCTCTCTCTCTTTTTTTTTTTTTTTTTTTTTTTTTTTAGAGGCTGAAATGCATTACACAGTATTTTTCCAATTTATAATTCAATTGCCAAACAAAGCGTTATTCTGGTTACTTATTAACTTCATCAACTCTCACTTAATTACTAGGTCTTGAATCAGTTAAGTGCCATACGTGAAAGACGCTTGGGCGATCATGTCTCAAAAGAGGCATGACTGAATGGGCACAAGATTATCCCGCAGTAGGTTGCCATTGCTTTCTGTGGTAGACTGGTTGCCAGCCAAGGCTATAGAACCCAATCTGTCCTGTTATTTAACCCATAACTGGAGGGGAGAAATGGATTAATACCTTTCCCAAGTGTATTTGCGCATAAATGAATTCAACTGGAATTCGAACTCGGCTCCCTGATTTCTCGTTCTGAGCCAATATCCACTGCACCACAACGCACAAGTTAACTTAAAAAAAAAATACTCTCAATTTCTTGGACCTGATTTGTCTTAAAAAGGCCTTAATATTTACTCTTTTAATTCTTGTATTTGACACAGTTCTTTTGTCCTCAACTGTTTATAGAAGTACTTTTGTTGTGAATATATCCTCTTAAGAATACATTGCCATCTAACATCACAACCTTCAAGTATTAGTGGCCACTGTTTAATATTATATGAAAAAAGGCCTTTTTATAATTTTCCATGACATTTTCAAGTTTTTAATCCACTGAAGAAAGCAAATATGAAACTGTTGCATAAAATAATTTTCATTATCAACTTAAATGTAAGGGTACTGGAAAAGTTTGCAAATTCCACTATTGTTGAAGCCTTCATACTTGTTTGGGTTGGAAAAGTTCTCAGACTAATCCAATTCCCAAAATCTAACCAAACATCAGATTTCTTTTTAAGGAATTTTCAGACCAAAACCTTTTTAGCACATTCTCGTACATAACAGCCAGTAATAAACACAATTAAAAACAACTTTCATATTCTAATGTCCAATTTAGGCTGATGATTTTAGTCTTTTACTTAGATAAAAGTAGAAATTGTGTTCATGGATATTGTTACGAAGATGCATTTCTATATAAAAATAATATTAATAATGTCTAAAAAGTTGTAGTAAGGGACTCTATTGAGTCCTAACTTATTGTTACAAAAAAAGTTTTAATTCATGAAGTAGTCGTAAAAATAGAGAAATTAAGAATAGAACATTTGGAAGAGACTAGAATGATCGAGAAAATTCCAGTAGATTCAAGAGAATTCAAAACGTTCTAGAAATATGCGAATTAGGTGTTAGCCCCTATAAAAAGAGGTTTTGGGAAGAGAGTAGCTAGTTGTTACCAGGATTTGCTGACATTATAATAATTATAATTCTAAAAGAATTAGACAAGAAGTGATTTTGACAGACAGTTTTGAAACCACCAACCAGAGTTAAAGACAGGCAAGAAGTGATTTTCCAGACAAAGCCAATTGAGACCCAGTCCGAAGTACGGAACCAAGGACGTCTTACCGCCGCTGCCAGCTTTAATCACTACACTCAAAGACAATCCTTTTCCATAAAGCTTTGGTGTGAAACAAAACAGACATTTTGAATCGCCACAAACATAAAACTTCGACTGGACTGAAGTAACATCGCCAATCAGAGACTTGAATTAATGATTAAGAAGAAAAACGCTTTGCAAATTACTACTTAGAGGCGTCTGGTTGTTCCATTCCATTCTGTTGACACCTCGCATCTTGGCGTCACAGCCTTGGTTGGTGACCAGTCTACTGCAGAAAGTAATGGCAACCTACTGCGAGATAATCTTCTGCCCAGTCACTCATGTCTCTTTCGAGATATGATTGCCCAAGTGTATATCATGTATGACCGACAGACTGACTTAAAATATTAAAATTTCTATAATACTGAGAATTTTCTACCAGAAAATATTTTCTAAATTTACTCCAAAAACAATCATTAATAAACAAATTTCTGCTTATAATCTTCAACAATGATGATGCTTTACTGAATAAATGTATTAGGTATAATTTACCATACTGGACGACATATAAGACACATGAGTGTATAAGACGCACCCTAATTTCAGCTGGGCAAATAAAAAAAAAATTAGTAATGAGTAAAATTATTATTAAATGGTACAGCTTAGGCTATATTTATTAGGTATGATTTTGGTTAAACATAATATGATTACATAATAGGGGAAAAAAAAACACAGGAAGAAAAATATTAATGAAACAAATATATTTTGCAAAGGTATAAATTGAATTTATTGTATATAACTTTAGTGAAAACAAATACTAAAATTTAACACGATGAAATTAATATAATAAATAATAACTTTTAATCAGCATAATAGCCTTTCAAATAATGACAATAAGTATATGAAAGTTACTTTAAAGTCTGAGCTAATAGGTGTTGCCAGGTAGTTAATTTTGGCTGACTATTGCAAATTTTAAACCTACACATGGCATGTAAGATGCAGGAGAATTTTAAAAGATAGTTTTAGTAAAAAAAAAAATCACACTTTATATGCTGTCAAATACAGTAATGCTAAATAAAACAGAAAAATAAATCTTTATTGAATATTCTATACATTTTAAAATAACAATTTTAAATAAGAATGATTAATTATTTATAACATGGCAAAAAGCATTTTATAACTTTTTTGATAATTCCTATATTCATACTTACTGTTATTATTAATTTTATTGTATAAACTTAACAGTATTCTATAACAAAACTGATCACATTTTGAAATTTGTTTTTTTTTAATTGTTTCACCCCAAGCAAGGCAGTAACGCCACTGATGTGCAGGGGGCTACATAAAAAAGAAGAGTAGATAGGAAGAAGAGTAAAGAGAAAGACGAACCAGTTACAGGGGGTGTCAGAGAAGGGAACAAGAGAA
Organism: Ascarosepion bandense; assembly: GCA_037127315.1. Taxonomy (NCBI): domain Eukaryota; kingdom Metazoa; phylum Mollusca; class Cephalopoda; order Sepiida; family Sepiidae; genus Ascarosepion; species Ascarosepion bandense. Next base: position 991,815 of record JBBBDQ010001457.1, read on the forward strand.
GGATAGGAATACAGGTGTGATAACAGTTGCAAAGGTAGAGAGAAAGGAAAAGATATACAGGGTAATGTAGAAAGAACTGGAGTCAAGTGGTTAAGAAATGGGCATTGACATTGCATTTAAATTCCTGGAGATTGTAACCATCAGAAAAGCAAGAATATGAAAGAAAGTTTCACAGGCAAGAAGTGCAAGAAAAGAAGCTGCTAGAGTAGAATTGTCTACTGCATTTGGTTGATCTAACTGTGAATGGGTGGGACCCAGTTGCCAGTCTGGTTGCATGAGTAAACTCATGTGGCAGGGACACCAGTGACTTAAGTTCGTCGGAGCAGAAGCCATGAAAATATTTATAGAACAGACAGTGGGGAGCCACATCCCGTAGGTGAGAAAGTGGCTGGAGTCGAGCCACCAAGTCGGTACCTATCATATTACTGATTCTCCTTTGGAGCCTCTCAAGAACACTGAAGATGAACAAGAAGGGCGCCTGACCATATATGACAGCAGTATTCCATGCATGGACGGATGGTTGATTTGTATATGTGCAAGATGGATTCAGACAGAAAAAACATCCTGGCACGACACAGTATTCCTCAATAAACATTCAAGATGTGCTGGTGATACAATCAATAGCTCGGAATAAGAAATTGGAGACGTGAGATTGAATTTATTACATTCACTTATGTGCAAATACCATTGGGTAAGGCATGAATCCATCTTCCCCAACCCTGTTAAACAGTAAGACTTTCATCTGGAAAAAGTCATTATTATTCTCCAAAAATTCCTAATGCAATATTCACTCACGAAAATATTTTCCTTACAACCCAAAATATGTTTTGGTTTTTATTAAGCCACAAAGGGTTGATAAACCATAAAAACAATCAATAAATGTTGAAAAAAGATACTCATTTTTATTTGAACAAGATGTTTTGCCATCACTATACATATGGAGAACATATGTTTGTGTGTGTGTGTGTATATATATATACTAGCACTATAGCCCAGCATTGCTCAGGTGTAATGAAAGCTTTAAAAATAATCCATGGTCCTGGAGCTCAGACTCTTTGGACGTTGGCACGAAAGACTAAAAAGCAATAGTTGTTTCCAGGTAAAGTGAAACCGTAGACTGAAAGAAAAATGAATGGATGTAAGTCAAATTTTGATTTCCTGGGATCAATATCAAATAAGTTTTTTTCGTCATAAACTGAATTTTGAAGGCTAAATAAGTCCTCTGAGTAAATGGTATCATGGCTGAGACTAAAAACTACAATTATACCTACTTAGAGCTAAACCCGAAGCAAAAACTAAAATAAAAGGACTGAAAAAATACAGACATACAGGCAGATAAACAAACACACACACACACACACACACACACAAACATCTTGCCTTTTATATATATATTATCAATTTTCTATACTATTGTAAGAACTGCAACCTTAAAGTTCTGAATATCGTTTCTTATGTCTTTGTCTATGAGTGTATCAAATTTGATTAAAATCGGACCACTCCTTCTATAACCCAATTTTTTCAATTATCGATTTTCGATATTTATCGGGGGTACCTTGACACAAAACCTAGCTAAGAACACTTGCAGACACTTATAGTACAACTGTGCAAATTTTCAAGAAAATCGGTTCAGCCGTTTTGGAGTTTATAAATAGCGGCCACACACACACACATACAAAGTTCCATTGATAAATAAGGTTGAGATATATATATATTAGGACCTTGAATATTTACAAAAATTTGTAAGAAACATGTCACTGAAAGTATTGTCCATCACTAGCCACTACTTTATCCCATCTTTCTGGCAGCATTTGAATTCCACGTTAAAAAAAAAAAATGATGTCTTTTGAAGGTAATCACAAGTTGACCAATTTTTTTTTGCATCTTCATAAGAATGCAAGTACTGCTCAGTGGGTCAATGTCTGATAAATATGGCAGGTGGGGTAGGACTTCCCATTTAAGCAGTTTTAAGTAGGTTGTCACTTGTTTTGTAACATGTGGCCTTTGCATTATCATGTTGCAAAATCACTTTGTAGCATATCTGCTCATATAGCAGCCATTTTATTTATTTTTTCTTTTTCAATGCTCTGTTCGAAAGCATTAATTTTAGTCTATAGCAGTCTCCCATGATGGTTTTCGTCAGTTTGAGCAGTTCATAATAAACTATGCCCAGCTGATCCCACCAAATGTAGAACAGAAGTTTCAAACCATGGATATTTGGCTTCACCGCCGATGTTGATGCATGGCCAGGCTTACCCCATGATCTTTTACGCTTAGAGTTATCGTAGTGTATCCAATTTTCATTGCCAGTCATGATCAGTCGGTTAAGTGCCATACGTGATACAAGCTTGGGCAATCATGTCTCGAAAGAGACATGACTGACTGGGCAGAACATTATTCCGCAGTAGGTTGCCATTGCTTTCTGTGGTAGACTGGTTGCCGACCAAGGCTATAGAACCCAATATGTCCTGTTATTTAACCCATAACTGGAAGGAATAGACGGATTAATACCTTTCCCAAGGGTATTTGTGCGTAAGTGAATGCACTGAATTCGGCTGGAATTCGAACTTGGCTCCCTGATTTCTTGTTCCAAGCCGATATCCAATGCACCACAATGCACATCCAAGCCAGTCATGATACGATGCAAAAACTTTTCTTTTCTGCCATTGAAGCAGCTGTTCACACATGACAAGATGCTATTTGACATCTCTTGGTTTCAACTTATACGCCAAACAATGTTTTTGCTTTTGAATCATTCATAATGCTTTCATATGTTTCAAAACTGTTGTGTGATCTTAATGACTCTGCAAGTTCATCTTCTGCCTGACATCAGTCTTCAAGAAATGCCTCCAATTCTTTGTCTTCAAAATTTTTCGGTGTGCCAGAGTATTCATTATCTTGAACATCAAAATCATTATTTTTGAAGCATCTAAACCAACCTCTTCATATTGCTTCCAATAGTGTATGGTCGCCATGAGTCTCTACAAGAATTCTGTGTGCTTCAACTGCAAATTTCTTTCGAATAAAATATTGCAGTAAAATTCCTCGCAAATACACTTTAGTATGAATTCGAAATGTTTAATGCTATGAAAAACAAAAGTTGTTTACACTTCAACGAAATGACATATATTGAATTTAAAGCTTGCTTATAGTGCTTCCTTATAGATGTATTTCAATCTGAAACTACAAAAATGCAATTCTTGGAACAGCATCTGTTAGAAAATAGCAAGAAATTATCTATATTATAAAAATTTATCAGGTGTTAATAAAACTGTGCTCAATATAATATAACAACTATTAAGTATATTTTAATAAATATACATGTCATCCTACATCTAAAGTAGAATTCAGAGTTTCATGCACTAAACAATCATCAGGTGCATTTTTATATATATACAGGGTGTTGCAGCAAAATCTGACACTTGACAAAAGGAAAACGAAATAGGCAATAAAAACAAAAGTTGTATGTACAGAGACCCGACAGTTTATTTAGCAAAAGTTAGAGTTACATACTACATTATTTTTCAATGTAACCGCCACCAGCAGTGACAACCATATACAATTTGCAGCTGATCTCAAAAAATGGCTTACAAACTGGTGTTAACTGGGGCCAAGTAATGATCATTATAAGCAGAAAATGTTCCTCAACCAGGTATGAAGTGGCAAAGAAAAGTTCTCAGCCTGACTCACTTCCAATGTTCAGTCACTTCAGATCAGTGACTGAACATCAGATTTATATATATATATGATATAGTTATGAAAATTAAATGTGCATTGCGACACAGAAATTTTTATGTTTCAAGATAGAATCTTGTCATCAGGCAATGTTGGATGTTGGTTATGAAAATGATTTACATTTAAATACAAAAAAAACCATGGTTTGCTATTTATGTATGTGAAAAGATATAAAATTTATGTGTGTTCCTTTTAACTAATCAGAATAAAGATTCACTTGAAATTTGTCCAGTAGTTTCTACATACTTACTTTTTTCCTCCCTAATTGTCAGTGTCAACTTACTTTTAACCAATTTTATTTTCCTTTTTTATTTTTATTGCTTCTCCCTATATTGTGTTACCTTTGATGTATATATTCTAGTACCAAAAATGTCCTTTCTGCTTTCTCCATATTTTGACCTTTTTTTTATAGAAAACAGGGAAGGGGATGAAGAAAAGAAAAAACTTTTTATATTATATTCAAACTTAAGAAGACTTTTGAGTAAATTTACTCTTCTTATCAGTATGTATTCATTGCTAACTTTTTTAAAACCTTTAATTTATAAATAACATTTCTATTTTTATTTTAATTTACTTTCTGCTATCATTATCCCATCTTTCTAATATCTATTTATTATGAAAATTTTTTTATATATGAAAAATTTTATATACCAATTTACTTATTTTATTTTAATATCTCATCAATTATTATTTTTTAAGCAAATTATTAGGTATATGCATGTTAATTAATATAATTTTTTTTATCCATATTCTGATGTGAACATTTTGCAGTGTCTATGTATGACATTTATTTCATTGCATTTATTTAATAGATTTTTATTTTTAAGTGATCTAATAATATATAATTTTTTGTATAGACATAGCTAGTATGGGTCGTTTAAAGACTTAAATGTTTTAGCTTCTTTTAGAATTTTCCACTTTAATGTGGGTGTTTTTTTTTGTTTTCTTTAGATACCAATGATATTTTGATAAGAATGTTATATTTCTGTACTTATTATTATTAAATGAAGACGTGTGTTGATAAATGCATTTTTTTAGAATGTTCTTAGTACTATCTAGATAAATCTTTACTTTACTAGGGTCTTCCTCTGAAGATATTTCACATTGATAGACAATTGATTCCGTTAGGCACCTGTTTTCTAACGGGCACTCTATAGGGTTTCTACAATTAGATTTTTCTTGTCTAAATTATTTTCCATTATTAGATTGTTTTTATTAGTTTTGTTAAAGTTTTTTAAAATATTGTTATTGTGATTTTTTTTTTAATGATTTTTTTCCAGATTGTTCATACAGCTGTAACTTAATTTGATAGTATTTTTATTGAAAATCTTATTTAATGGATTCTTTTCCAGAAAGTGTTTCTTAATTGACACAAGGAATTTTCTCCACAATTTAGTATAGTCATTTGGTTGTAAGGGGTGTGTACCAAATAATATTTCTATTCCTATTTTTTCTTTGGGGGTTGCATTTCCCTTTTACATATTTAATATTTGGATTTTTATATCGACTAATTTTTAAGGCAGTTTTATAAAAATTGCTATGCTTATTAAATACTTCTTCAATTGCTGAATTTCTACTAATTCTGTATTCTATTGATGATGGACCTTGTTTAATAACAGATGGAGGGTGATTAGATTTTGGGTGGTTATATAAAGGATTGGGGTTTGGCTTTTTATTTGGTTGGTGTATATCCTTCTCTAGATATAAGGGTACATCGAGGAAATCTACTTTTTTATGTTTGTTTTAATAATTACTTTTACATTTAGGTTTTTAAATTCTTTTTGTATCATCTTTCTAATTTTATCTATTTTAAAATTCATGGCATTTCTTACTATCATAAGCCCATCATCTTTATATAATTCAGTGTCTTCAGTATCTACTTACTTATAGGCCATGAGATTGTATAATATTAATAAGCCTACTAGATTTTAAGATTCCGTAGAGTCCAGAGATCCCATAGTAATATCAAATTTATCTCCCCTAGAATTAATTTTTCTCCACTGTTCTTCTTTATGAATGAGCACAGATGTTTTTGCATTCATTATTATGTTTCTCTCCTCCTCTGATATATCCAAATAAAAAGTGGTGAATTTCAATGCTGTAAGAAATAGTTCCTTTGATATCGATGGATAGCACTCCTCAATATTGAATTGGATAAAAGAGCAGTTGTTTTTTTTCTTTTATATTGTGAAACCAATTTGTTACATCCATAGTGTCCTTCCATAATTTTAATTCCAGATATTCCATAATTTGTTTGCTTACTCTTTCCAGTATGCTTTTGCTTATATTTCCGATTTCTGGTCTTGTGGGGTTTATCATTCTAGTAGTAGAATTTGTGTTGAAGTTTTCCTTATGATCTTTTATGGTGATATATCACTCCTTCGTGCTGAGTATAAATGCCAGGGGACTCAAAACCATAAAACCTTGGATTCTCTTCACTTGGAGATATATATATATATATATATATATATATATATTTTTGAAAGGTTAAAGAAACTTGAGATACAATGTGCTAAGTGTTTTGAACTGGTGAATAAATGGAATAGTATCTATAATTATATTGCCCCAAGCAAGGCATTTCATTGCCACTGTTTTGCAGGGGGTTACATAAGAGGAAAGTTATGAGAAAGAGTGACAGGTTATAGGGGTTGTCAGGAATTGGGTAAGAGAAGGATGAGAATACTGATGAGAGTGGAGTAGACGGAGAAAGGAGCATGAGAGAGAGAGAGAGAGAGAGAGAGAGAGAGTGTATGTAGGTTAGTGAGATAGATGACTATTGACTTTACATTTAAATTCTTGGAGATCGTAGCTGTGGGGAAAGCAAGTAAATGGAAGGGAATTCCACAGGCGGGAAGTGTGAGAAAAGAAGCTGCTGGAGTAGAATTTGCATTTACATTTTATTGGTTTCACAGTAAAAGAGTGGAACGTAGTTGCTAATCTTGTGGCTCGAGCAAATTCATGTATCAGGGGTACCAGTGAGCTAAGTTCATTGGAGCAGAAGTCATGAAAGTATTTGTAGAAGAGACACAGGGAAGCCACATAGAAAGTGACTGTATCCAAGCTGCCAAGTCAAGAGCTATCACATTATAGATTCTCCGAAATATTGAAGTCTTTCTATCATCACTAATGATGGTTGTGATTAAAACACATTGCTTTGTGTAATTTATTTTTAATTCATTTATTTGAAAGTTAAAAAGTATATTTCTTCAGAGAAAAAGATTTTATGAATGATTCCTATTTCCAAAGCAAAAGATGTTTACATATATGATCTTCCTTTATGAAAATTGCCAATTGTTTAAAAGGATGAAAATGTTATTTTTTAAGGGACATTGTACTTAATTATTGTTTATTTATATGGTTATGCATGAGAGAATGTGTGAGTAAATAAGTGAGAATAAAACAAAACGAAAATTTTAGAAACATTATTTTTTTTTTTAAATTAAGCATACCATTCTGAAAAACCAAGTGGGGCACAAGTGGCTCACAGACCATAGTTACCCATGACGACTGTAAGTCATTATTTTCTTGGTCAGACTGAGAACTTTTCAGCATTTCTTTGTGGGTAAATTTATTTTGCCAACTAAACATAGGATCACTGGATTTATTCTCTCTGGATTTGAAGTTACATGACTACACTCACTGGTAGTTGTAGCTTTAGTCATTAAATAGAAAATTAATTATAAAAATGATTATTGTTTGTCTATATTTCTGAGATGAAGTATTATTTACACTATTTACATTATTCAGACTATTGTCCTCATCTTTGTTGCCATTTATATGACATTTAATAATAGATCATTCTATTGTCTATATTTCTGAGATGAGGTAGTATTTACAGTATTTACATTATTCAGACTATTGTCCTCATTTTTGTTGCCATTTATATGACATTTTTTTTTTTAATCATATTGCCCCGAGCAAGGCGGTAACGCCACTGATGTGCAGGGGGCTACTTGAAAGTGAAAAGATTGGAAAAGAGAAAACCGGAAACCACATCCTAAACAGGGAGCAAGGGATGAGCCTCTTCACCTGTTCATTAGACGTGGGTGGAGTGTGAACCGGGTGATAGTTTAGTCTGTCTACTCCAATTAATAATAGATCATTCTATTTGTCTATATTTCTGAGATGAGGTAGTATTTTTTTTATTTTATTTTTTAATCGTATCACCCCGAGCAAGGCGGTAACGCCACTGATGCGCAGGGGGCTACATAAGAGTGAAAAGATTGAAAAAGAGAAAGCCAGAAACCACATCCTAAACAGGGAACAAGGGATGAGCCTCTTAACCTGTTCAATAGACGTGGGTGGAGCGTGAACCGGGCGATAGATAGATCTATCTACTCCAATTGAAAAAAAAAAAAAAAACCAAAGTGAGAAGATTGGAAAAGAGATTTTTTTTACACTATTTACATTATTCAGACTATTGTCCTCACCTTTGTTGTCATTTCTAAAATGTTCCAGCCATTGTATGCTCCGGCCTTCTTCAGATGCTAGGAATTTTGAACCGAACTCTTTTATTAGAGGAGGACATGACAAAGGACTGTGTGTATGCCATTCCATATAGCTGTGGAAAGAAGTATAAAGGAGAAACAGTCCGCCCTAAGGCTACAAGAACATTACAAGGCCATAACACAAAGGTAGAAAACCCTGGCCTAGCTGACCACATATGGAGGAAGAAAGAAAGGGGATCACTGCGCAGATGAAGTTCAAATAGTAGATAGAGGATACCATTGGAAAGTATGTAAACTTAAGGAAGCAGCACATATGCTAGGCAACAAAAATCTCCTAAGCTGACCAAGCGTATTGGATACAATATGGGAACCAGTAATACGAAGTGCTAGAGAAAATCATTAGCATCAAATATTGCAATATGAGCTCTGGTAAAAAATACAAGAGAAGACCAACATCAAAAATTGCAATATAAACTCTGGTAAAAAGAGGTTACTGAAACATTAGGTTTATAAGTCCCAGAAATCCAATCAAGAATACTTGGCCCAGTGGATATAGGTGTTGGTTAGTTCCAGTAACTTGACCCAAAGAGTTGTGAGTTCAATACCAGGCTACAGCAGTAGAGAGTTGAGTTAAAGGGAGATAACTAATGACTACCAGAAGTGGCTTCATACAAGGAATGAGAATGATCCACCCCAGTGATTGTAATAAAGGGTTTGGTTTGAAATTCCTAGCACCTGATGAAGGCCGGAGCATAAAATGGCTGAAATGTTGTGAAAATGACTATGAAGATGAGGGCAATCATCCAAATAATGTAAACAGTATAAAAATGAAATTATTCTTCAAATAGATAAAAAGTGTTAATTCTACACAACCTTGAATAATATTTGCCCTGTGAAGTAAAGTTAAAAATAATATCTGTCAATTCAGCTGGAAATCTGACTGAGGAATAAATTTGACCATTGCGCGGTTCACACTCCACCCACGTCTATTGAACAGGTGTAGAGGCTCATCCCTTGTTCCCTGTTTAGGATGTGGTTTCCAGCCTTCTATTTTCCAATCTTTTCACTTTTCTTTCTTATTATTTATTTATTTTTTTTTTTCAATTGGAGTAGATAGACTATTACCCGGTTCACACTCCACCCACGTCTCTTGAACAGGTGAAGAGGCTTATCCCTTGTTCCCTGTTTAGGATGTGGTTCCTGGCTTTCTCTTTTCCAATCTTTTCACTCTTATGTAGCCCCCTGCACATCAGTGGCATTACCGCCTTGCTCAGGGTGATATGATTAAAAAAAAAAAAAAAATAGATTTTCTTTATACTATGAGGCTGGAAAAAATAATAGGTTTAGATTTCGCCCCCAAAAATGGTTGCAGCTCGTTTTTGTATTTTTCTAAAGTTGGTTCATTACTCTTCCCCACTAAATAAGAATAGGCAAAACAAGGGAAAAAAAATGCAGCAAATAGATTAAGAAACAAAGTTACACAATGATATAATTATTAAAAACTGTTCAGTCTTTCATTGTCATCTACTAAATCAGATTTTAAGATAAGTTTAGATTTTCTATCATATTGCATAAAAAAATATGCTACAAAAATGAAAGAAATTATGGTTCATCCTTAAGTGTAGAAATTTTAACATAATTCTGAAAAAAACATTTTCTCCCTTGAAGTAGCAATTGATGTTGATTCTTTTCTGACTGCTATTACTATCATCAGCAATCTAACTGCTGCAAACATTTGTTGATATTTGTTGTCATGGCAATTAAAAGGTATTGATTCTAAATGGACAATCTTAGTAGTTGTATTTTCATTTAACTCTTCTTTTTCTTTCAATAATCACCAGATAAAAATCCTAACAGTAATAATGCCTCAACTAAACTTGTAATGGAGTTGGATGACCCAATTTACAAACAAATTCTGGTAGGTAAAACATTAAAAATCACTGATTTAACAAAAGTATATCATTTTTTTTGTCCATTACTGTTTGTTTTCCAGAACTTTAAAGAATCAAAATCCTTATATAAAGTGAAATAAATATTCTTTATTGCTATGATTATATATAAACATTTAACTGTAGATTTGTTGTTGTGGTAAAATTTAAAAAATAAACAGTTTATTTTTATGCATTTTGAATTAAAACATGTACATTTTAAATATTATATCTTATATGGTTTTTTTTTTGCCTGAAATTATTAAAAATAATAAAGTTATGTGCATTTTTGTTATAAACAAGAAAGTTAATTTTTCAGTGTAGATTAAATTAATATATTTGAATTTGATTTTTTTTTTTTTAATAAAAATTTTGAAAGAAAATAGCTTGTAGCAAAATTTTTCTATGGAAAGACTAAATGGCATAATGTGGGAAAATATGTAATCTTGAAAAAAAAATCTTTTCAATAAGTTATCATTTAATAGTCGTGGAAATATTACAGCAATTTTTTTTTTTTAATATTTCTAAAGAATTTAATTATGTGACAGAAATAAATTGTTTGTTCCCTAACGAACTTCAGAATATTTACTTGTATTCATAGTTGAAAACTCAATTATTTTTTTACTTTTAAGCATGGGGATTTTGACATAACCTTTCCCACTCACCCTGTTGTTTTTCTTGCTTTTATCTTTATATTCTCACATGCATGTATCTTCAAGAACCACTTTTTAAAACCAAGGACAGAATTAACACTTAAAAAAAAAATACTTTTCTATAACTAGCATATGGAATGGTTTAACACTATAGCTTTGATTTGTCATCAGTGTATTGAAAGAGCCCCATTTACAAGAAGTTCATCTGCCTTTTCCCTTTAAAAGGTTGAAAAAAATAAAGAAAATAACATTTTTACTCGTGAGTCAAATTTCTTAATTGATTTAAGTTTCTAGATCAATGTTAGAGTTTAAATTTCAAGTCTGCTTTATGTGGAAGAAATAAAAATACAAAACATTGTTTTCTTATTCGAGTGAATTATATGAACAGCCAGTGATACAAACTGCATTCTATCAATAATTCTGCTTCATATTAAATAAAACCCAATAAAGGAATAATGAACTTCAGCAGGTTACTTCATAGAAGACATTCAGGATACACTTGAGGTAGCTGTTTCGGGGACTATGCTCTTTGAAGGTAGAATTTTATATATATACCTCTGAACGTATTGCATGTGTATGCCTAAATATATGTATATTTCTGTGCAGTGGAATAATTATTATATTTAGTAGGTAGATGTTCACTTTGATGAATCAAAGTAACATTGATCTTGTAAAAGATACAGAATGCACTTCAATATCACAGGTTGTTAGCACAAGACTATCAACAGAATCAATGCGTATTGTATCACAAATATTAGAAGGTGCACTTGAATCATTAATTAAATAACTCTGTTACATTTGCACCATCTTATTTCTTGTTCATAGTGCTATTTTAACTAAAACTGGTGGTCAATTCCTGAATAACCAAATATTGTTCTTCTAACTGAATATTGAAGCATTAGGGAGATGGTTAATGTTTACTAATTCGGCCTTGTGTCATACATAACCAAACTCCCCACAGCTTACTATTTATTCGTAATCATCATCAGTATTATCAAAAGGTTTTCATCAGAATGGAATCAGAAGGTTGAAGCTAGTTGGTATGTGTATTTGTGTGGATGTGTGGAATAATGTAAGAATAAAATATACATTTTTCATGTTAAAATAGAAATTTATTAAAAGGAAAGAATAACAAGAATTCATAGACGTTAATATTCAATGAGAAACGATAAGTTAAGGGTATCAAAAGTTGAAGAAATGCTCGTAGTAGTAATTTGTTGGAAAGAGTTTATGTGTACATATGTAAGTATGTATGAGTATTTGTTTGGTAGGAATGTCTTTGAATAGAGAAGAAGAAGCAAAAGCACGAGAAAGAAAGAGAACGATGTCCGGGTTGTGGTTGAATTTTCTCCCATTACATTTTAGTCGTCTCACTGCTCCTATCTGACTATCTGATGCTGATCGAAGCCTTTTATAGTCATCTAGATTTTTTGCACTAGGTCCTTTTTGGTCTTGCAAATTGCTTCCATTGGTTAGAAAATCAATTTAACATCTACTCACAAAATCTGGTTTCGACTTTTTCTTTAAGCATATGGTCAGTCCTTTTTCTATTTGGCAAAAGCAGGATTTCACATGTCATTATGAATTTTTGTAAAAGTGAAGAAGGTTGATTTTAATTCTTAATTTCCTATCCACCACAATATAATTTTTTTTTTTTATTAAAAATACCAATAATACATTTGACTCAATACGAAAACCCTCTTTACAAAAATACATCAATGCAACCTGATTTCTTACAAAGAATATTTATTCTGTTCATATAAGCCTATCCTAGAAATCTTGTCGGCATTAAATAACGCATTGAGGTTGATAAGCCATGGAACAAATAAGCCATAAAAAGCTATAATATCTACCTGCTTTATTCAATTCATGGAATACATATGTCATTAGTGGTCTTTGATGGAATCTGGCTGTTTCTAGGCTTATTAAGTATATTCAGTAGTGACTTTGTTCATATTATAGTGACAATCAAGGTTAGCTTAAGTTTGAGTTTTGTTTAACGGCGTATCAACCTCTGTGGGTTATTTAATGCCAAAAAGGTGGGGTTTTAAGGTATTTGTTTTTAATGTTCAGTTATAGTGAGAAGGTTGATTTAGTCAGAATTTGATGAAAAGTTTTTTTTAATTTTAGAAAACTGAAGATGTCATCTAGTTCAAAAATGTATTGTTGGTAATATTTTTCCTTCAAAAATGTATATTTTTCTATAAAAGTCTATTTTTATATTTTCATAGTGTTTTGACCCCAGTTTGGGGATAAATTATTTGCCCATAGTTGGGAGCCTAACAGGTACTACCAGCCCGGGTCAAGGTGGACCTGTGAACAACAGCAATTAAGAGGTGGTTCCATGCTCCTTACAACCTCCCAATCAGCAGCCTTGCTGCCAGATGCAGTTTACCGCCATACCCAGGATCACAAGGTTAGCAGCTACCAAAGCAAAACATATTATTTTAATGAAACAGTACTTAAGGAAATTAATAGGATCAAAAGTAGTAAAAAACATTGTTGTTTGTAGGATATTTTGGCTCTCCATATTCCTTTTCTGATTTTGTCATTTTGTGATATAACACAGAACTTAAATGTTGCTGTACATACTACTGCTACTCAAAATCCATGGAATAATGATCTGAAATATATATACTTGGATATTTTTTGATAATCATATCGCCCCAAGCAAGGCATTTTACTGCCACTGTTTTGCAGGGGGTTCTATAGGAGGAAAGTTATGAGAAAGAGTGACAGGTTATAGGAGGTGTCAGGAAGTGGTTAAGAGAAGGATGATTGTGGCCATTAAGTGAGAGATGAGTTTATATATTGATTGTAATTTAGAATCGATCCCTCCCCCACTTAATGACCACATTATATCAATATAGATTTTTTTTTTATAATCATATCGCCCCAAGCAAGCCATTTCACTGCCACTGTTTTGCAGGGGCTTACAATAGAAGAAAGTTATGAGAAAGAGTGACAGGTTATAAGGGAGTGTCAGGAAGTGGGTAAGAGAAGGATAAGAATACTGATGAGTGGAGTGGACGAGAAAGGAGCATGAGAGAGAGGATGCAGGTTAGTGAGATAGATGACTATTAACTTTACATTTAAATTCTTGGAGATTATAGCTGTGGGGAAAGCAAGTAAATGGAAGTGCGAGAAAAGAAGCTGCTGGAGTAGAATTTGCATTTACGTTTTATTGGTTTCACAGTAAAAGGGTTTGACGTAGTTGCTAATCTTGTGGCTCGAGTAAATTCATATATAGGGGGCACCAGTGAGCTAAGTTCATTGGAGCAGAAGCTGTGAAAGTATTTGTAGAAGAGACACAGGGAAGCCACATTGCGCCGGTGAGAAAGTGACTGTATCTTAGCTGTGTATATATCTGTAAAACAAAACTATAGAAGTTACAGTTTACAATTTTAAATAACTAGCTGTAAGTGGCAAGACTACACTTCATTCTTTGTGTGTTTAGCACAAATCAACTTGTTTTGAGAAGAACCCCTACCCAAAGCTACTTTTCCTTTTAGAAATGATAAACTCTATAGTCTCTGCCCTCATGAAGTTGTATCTGACAACTTCCAGGTTGCGTATACTGTTTGAAAAGATTTTATTGTAAATCTCAATTAAAATGTGCACTTCATCATCAAATTAGGAAAAGTATGCTACAGTCATTTAATAATTGTGATATAACTCATATCCAGGTATTGTCATAAGCTGGGAGCATATGAGTACATATATCTAGTTTCATATACTCTCTTACTGAACATAATGTTTTTTTTTAAACATTTATTTTTGCTCTTTGTAGATGTTTCAGTTTCAAAAAGTTGCTTGCCTAACCTTGAATCTATTTTTTTTTTATCATGAATCCTAAACAACCAGCAAGGAAATAAAATGTATAAAGATGTTATTTTAATATTAAAGAATGGCCTGCCAATGAAAGTTACTTAAAAAGTGAACTTATTTGTTAAATATTTGATTTGCACATAAATCTAAACTTATTTATAAATGGAACTTTGTCTGTGTGTGTGTGTCTGTTACCTATAGACTCCAAAATGGCTGAACCGATTTTCTTGAAAATTTACACAGTTGTACTATAAGTGTCTGCAAGTGTTCTTAGCTAGGTTTTGTGTCGAGGTACCCCTGATAAATATTGAAAATCGATAATCGAAAAAATTAGGGTTATAGAAGGAGTGGTCCGATTTTAATCAAATTTGATACACTCATAGACAAAAACATAGGAAACGATATTCAGAAGTTTCAAGGTTGCAGTTCTTACAATAGTGCACAAAATCAATAATATATATATATATATATATATATATATATATATATATATATATATATATATAAGGCAAGATGTTTGTGTGTGTGTCTGTTTATCTGTCTGTATGTCTGTATTTTTTTCAGCCCTTTTATTTTAGTTTTTTTGCTTCAGGTTTGGCTCTAAGTAGGTATAATTGTAGTTCTTAGTCTCAGCCATGATACCATTTACTCAGAGGACTTATTTAGCCTTCAAATTTCACTTTACGACAAAAAAAACTTATTTGATATCGATACGAGGAAATCAAAATTTGACTTACATCCATTCCTTTTTCTTTCAGTCTACGGTTTTGCCTTAACTGGAAACAATTATTGCTTTTTAGTCTTTTGTGCCAATGTCCAAAGAGTCTGAACCCCAGGACCATGGATTAGTTTTAAAACTTTCATTACACCCAAGCAATGCCAGGCTATACTGCTAGTGTATTCATATATTTCTCATTTGATCTATTCAGTAAATAGTAAATATCATTTAATAATCACAACTCAAAATATGAACTGGTTTCAACAATCATTTTTAATACTTGTTTCATGGGTTTAAGATTAATTTTTTTAAACTAAACCATTATTAAAGAGTAAAAATACATGACATGATGAGGACCCTAGTCTAAGTAAATCAGTATATAATGAGAATTATATGTATTTTAATCTTATATTTAATAAGATTAAAATATATACAATTCTCATTATATACTGATTTACTTGAACTAGGATCCTCATCATGGTTGTTATAGTCCACACCAGGTGCTGTCTTCATGAGAACACTAGTCCACGTAAATTGGTATACAATAATGATAATTACTCATTTGAAAAATTCAAGAAAAATATAAAACTATGCTATAAAAGAGAGAATCAGTCAGACAGTTAAGTGCCATGCGCGATACACGCTTGGGCAATCATGTCTCGAAAGAGACATGACTGACTGGGCAGAACATTATCCTGCAGTAGGTTGCCATTGCTTTCTGCGGTAGACTGGTTGCCGACCAAGGCTATAGAACCCAATCTGTCCTATTATTTAACCCATAACTGGAAGGAAGAGACGGATTAATACCTTTCCCAAGGGTATTTGCGCGTAAGTGAATGCAAGGAATTCAACAGGAATTCGAACTCGGTTTCCCGATTTCTCGTTCCGAGCCGATATCCACTGCACCACAAAGAGAGAATACTTGAAATAAATAACCTAGAAAAAGCAGTATAGATAATGTGTTACAATGAAATTTTAATTATATATTTTCTTTGCAATAAGTTCATTAGATCTCTGACTATTTTTTTTAAGCATAAAAGTCAACAAATATAATAATTTAGTTTTAATTTGTTTGTTTTTTGTTTTTGTTGATTGCAGCAAATGAAAATTCCCCCACATCTGTAAAGAAACATGTCTGAGGAACAAATGCTGGACGCTCGTAACCTGAGCATGAGTCGAATCAGCACTTTGTCTCTCCCTTTACATACCAATGAGCCTTTTGTTAATCAAAGAGGAAAATGTAAAAGAAAAGAAAACCCAACAATGTAATACAGGATTTGATAATCCTGTATTTTTAATTGAAGATGCTGGAATTAATTACAAAAAAGGTACCAATACATTGGATGAAGAAGTCACAAGCAAACAAATGTCTGATGATTTCTGTTGGAAATCTGGTGAGAAGTTCCTCCCAATCAGTCACGAATTTGAAATTAATAAACTGGATCAGCAGGAAAAACAGCAGCAATTAAGTATGTAATATTATGCAATTGTTTAAACATTTCATTTTGTTTATATTTGGTAAATAACTTTGTATTTGCCACAAAAATAATTGTAGTAAAAAGTTCTTATGAAAATTAATAAAATTATCTTAAATCTTTATTGTTAACAAAAACATCAAAATTAACATAAACCTAAACTTTTATAAAAAGAAATGTTTTGATACTTTTTTTTAATTAAAAAAGTTAGAATCCTATAAAATGTCAGTCACCCATATCTATTGAACAGGTGAAGAGGCTCATCCCTTGTTCCCTGTTTAGGATGTGGTTCCCGGCTTTCTCTTTTCCAATCTTTTCACTCCTTTTTCTTTTTTTTTTTTTTTTTTTTTTAATTGGAGTAGATAGACTAAACTATTGCCTGGTTCACACTCCACCCATGTATATTGAACAGGTGAAGAGGTTCATCCCTTGTTTCCTGTTTAGGATGTGGTTTCAGGCTTTCTTCTTTCCAATCCTTTTACTCCTTTTTTTTTCAATTGGAGTAGATAGACTAAACTATTGCCTGGTTCACACTCCACCCACATCTATTGAACAGGTGAAGAGGCTCACCTCTTGTTCCCTGTTTAGGATGTGGTTTCCGGCTTTCTCTTTTCTAATCTTTTCACTCTTACGTAGCCCCCTGCACATCAGTAGCGTTACTGCCTTGCTCGGGGTGATATGATTAAAAAAAAAAATTTAATTTCTTTTTTCTTTATTACCCAGTTTTTTTCCTTCTAAAATAAATTGAGCTAAACAGGATTTGGATTAATTTGTAAACTATCATATTTGATCCATACAATTTTGCATTGTCAGGGTTTTTTGTATGGGTTTTCAGCAAAAGACTTGCTGCATTTTTAGAATTAAATTTATTTTTCTTTTTATTTATTGAAATCAATTTGATTAAATCTCCTAGAAAAAAGATTAATTACAATTCAAATCCATTTTAATTCTTTTAATACCAATTATGTTACAATAGAAGAAAGTTATGAGAAAGAGTGACAGGTTATAGGGGGTGTCAGGAAGTGGGTAAGAGAATACTGATGAGATTGGAGTGGATGGAGAAAGGAGCATGAGAGAAAGGATGCAGGTTAGTGAGATAGGAGATGACTATTGACTTTACATTTAAATTCTTGGAGATTATAGCGATAGGGAAAGCAAGTAAATGGAAGGGAGTTCCACAGGTGGGAAGTGCGAGAGAAGAAGCTGATGGAGTAGAATTTGCTTTTACATTTTATTGGTTCACAGTAAAGGGGTGGGACCTAGTTGCTAATCTTGTGGCTTGAGTAAATTCATATATAGGGGCACCAGTGAGCTAAGTTCATCAGAGCAGAAGCCGTGAAAGTATTTGTAGAAGAGACACAGGGAAGCCACATTGCGCCGGTGAGAAAGTGAATGTATCTGAGCTGCCAAGTCGAGATCAATCACATTACAGATTCTCCGTTGGATTTTGTCAAGTATGAGGTTGTTTTTACATGAAATATTGTGTATATGCTTCTATAAGGATTAGGGAAAGAAACTACTCTAGAAGTAGCCTTTTGCTGTCTTTAAGGAAACTGATTTTTTTTCCATTAAAATAAGAATAAATTCTAATACTAAAATGAAAATGGTGAATAATCAAAATTTTCTACCCAAAACTGTAATAATTTTAACATGTCAGAATGAAATACTAAGTTTTTTTTTTAATTATTTTTGGACACTTTTTGTTGATTGTCACTTTCAGTTGGTCAAATTGAAAGCATTACTTGTTCAAATCAATCATTTGTCACTTTCAGTTGGTCAAATTGAAAGCATTACTTGTTCAAATCAATCATTTGTCACTTTCAGTTGGTCAAATTGAAAGCATTACTTGTTCAAATCAATCATTTGTCACTTTCAGTTGGTCAAATTGAAAGCATTACTTGTTCAAATCAATCATTTGATTGAGAAGGAGTTAACCATAAGGGATTTTCTTCGAATTCTACCAACACATCTTGTTTTACTGAAGATCAAACTTTAATACGGCTAATGGTAGTTTGTCATTTACCCTGTGGTCTTTTGTGTTTTATGTTGTTGCAAAGTATCTATTTTTCTATCACAATTTGATTAAAATATGTAATATATTTGTTACTTACTTTCTTTGTTATTTACACAAAGAAATACTGTCTGGTATTTTCAACTTGCATTGAAAGTATTATTTACTTTCTTTGATGTTAAAATCAATAAAAAAAAAAATACCAACCTTGACTAATGCTTTTTAAAAACTGTCTACTGATATGACACACAACAGTCAAAAGCAATCTTTTTTAATGAAGTCATTTATCATAATTATTTTTATGATATTTGATAAATTTATTAAAGCTGGCATGAAAATCCCACAAAATAGGAAGGTAAAGCCAAACCTGTTATCTGCTGCAACAGATTGGGAACTAAGAGCTGATATAGGCTCGAGATTGAAATTCCCAGAGCAAATTGCCACCACAAAACTTTGCCCAGATATAGTTTTCTTCTCACATAATTTGAAGAAGATAGTGTTATGGGAACTGACGATCCCCTGGGAGGAAAACGCAGAAGAAGCCCATGAAAGTTAAGAAGTTAAAATACAACGAACTGCTGGAGAGTTGCAGGGTTAAAGGCTGGAGGGCTAGCTGCACTCCGATAGAAGTGGGGACTAGAGGATTTGCTGCAAGGTCCTTAAGCAAAGCCTTAACTGATATTGGTATAGCGGGAGTAAAAAAAAGGAAAGCACTCAAGTCCATAACCAAAACAGCCAATTGGTTATGGATCAAAAGAGCAAATAGCTGGAGTTCAAAACAAATTGTGAGCTAAAATCCCCCGAAATTCTGCATTTCTGATTTTGCCTCTTAATATAAAGTGGCCTCTTAATGTAACTGTAAAAACGGTTCGCCTCTTAATGTAAAGTGGCTCTGTCTGTCGCCAATTGGAAACATTTTCAAGACTTCGTACTGGGCCCAAACGTTATAAATTTTTACAGTGTCTGAAAGTGCTTATTGAAGGTGGACCAGAGACTGATCATCTCTGGTCAGGTCGGCGTGGTGAGGGGGTATGATGTTGAAAGACCCGAAACCCCTAGTGATCCACGCAAAGACATCACTGACGACACCCTCTAGTGCCATTACTACGGTGCATATGTTTGAATAGAATTATATCATTAATGGCAAAAAAGGATTAACATGTGATGTTCAAACACAGATAAAAATTTAAAATTTGTATGAGAATTTTCAAGGTCAGCAGACTGATCCTCTCAACTTGAAAGACTTTTTTTATCCTTATTTTGACCTATTTCCAAGAATAAGTTATTTAGTTATAAGATGAACTTAGTAATCTAAATCTAAATCTAAACTTATTTATTAATGGAACTTTGTCTGCGTGTGTATGTGTGTATCCATTACCTATATGTATGTGTGTGTGTATGTATGTATGTGTGTGTGTGTGTGTATCCATTGAACTGATTTTCTTCAAAATTTACACAGTTATACTATAAGCGTCTGCAAGTGTTCTTAGCTAGGTTTTGTGTCAAGGTACCCCCAATAAATATCGAAAATCAATAATCGAAAAAATCAGGTTATAGAAGGAGTGGTCCGATTTTAATCAAATTTGATACACTCATAGACAAAGACATAAGAAACGATATTCAGAAGTTTCAAGGTTACAGTTTTTACAATAGTGCAGAAAATCAATAATATATATATATATATATATATATATATATATATATATAAAAGGCAAGATGTTTGTGTGTGTCTGTCTGTTTGTCTGTCTGTATGTCTGTATTTTTTTCAGCCCTTTTATTTTAGTTTTTGCTTTGGGTTTGGCTCTAAGTAGGTATAATTGTAGTTCTTAGTCTCAGCCATGATACCATTTACTCAGAGGACTTATTTAGCCTTCAAATTTCAGTTTACAACAAAAAAAACATATTTGATATCGATACCAGGAAATCAAAATTTGACTTACATCCATTCATTTTTCTTTCAGTCTACAGTTTCGCTTTAACTGGAAACGACTATTGCTTTTTTTAGTCTTTTGTGCCAACTTCCAAAAGTCTGAGCTCCAAGACCATGGATTAGTTTTAAAACTTTCATTACACCCAAGCAATGCTGGGCTATACTGCTAGTTTTACTATAACAATATATATATATTTGCTTTTTCTATGCCAGCCAGCATTTATGGAACTTTGTGAGCTTCCTTTATCAAAGCACTGATACTCAACATTAAGAAATATATAAATGAGACCAAATATGTAGAAAATGAATATTAACATTGGCTTATTGCAGAATTAGATTTTATTTCATTGAATTTTATGATTTTTGATGAATCTATTTATTAATCTAATTTAAATTCTTGATCAATTTTAAGAATTACATTCACTGTTTCCTGTATCAAAGCATTGATACTCAACATTAAGAAATATATAAATGAGACCAAATATGTAGAAAATGAATATTAACATTGGCTTATTGCAGAATTAGATTTTATTTCATTGAATTTTATGATTTCTGATGAATCTATTTATTAATCTAATTTAAATTCTTGATTAATTTTAAGAATTACATTCACTGTTTCCTGTATCAAAGCATTGATACTTATTTAATTTTAATCTTCAAAATAGGCTTTAGAAGGCATTTAGGAGACATAGTTGATACCATATTGGTTATTAGTATTGCACATGTTGCTGAACTGGGAGTAGAAACAGGTAAACCTTTGAAAAATGACTTTTTTTTGCACTATAATATATTGAGTTTTGCACAGGACATGATAAATTGTATTTTATTTTGAGCCATGGGACACACGTATTTTTTATGGCATATCTTCGACTCAATAGATTTTTAAACATATCAAATATATATATTTATATCAAGAAATGTTTTATTCATGCATTTATTTTTAATTTTATCAATTAAAGCAATAATGCAGGTTTGTTTTCCAGTGTTTTAGATTTTAAACTACTTTTGAAAAATTCTGAAAATGATTTGACAAGAATAGTTAATATATGAGTTTTGCACAGGACATGATAAACCTGCACAAGAATTGAGCTCATAAAAATAATATTTGTGCTGAACCAAGGCAGCAATAACAGGTTGTTCAAAAGACTCAGAAAATCTTTCTAGAACTTTATGAAGGAACAAGCGGACAGTTTTTAGTATGATGGTCTGTCAGTTAAGTACCAAACGTGATACACGCTTTGGGTGATCATGTCTCTTTTGAGACATGACTGATTTGGTAGAAGATTATCCCGCAGTAGGTTGCTATTGCTTTCTGCGGTAGACTGGTTGTCAGCCAAGGCTATAGAACCCAATCTGTCCTATTTTTTAACCCATAACTGGAGGGAAGAGACGGATTAATACTTTGCCCAAGGGTATTTGTGTGTAAGTGAAATGCCACAAATTCAACTGGAATTCAAACTTGGCTCCCTGATTTCTTGTTTCATGCCGATATACACTGCACCACAGAGCACATTCACACCACAATGCACAGTATGATGGTAGGGGGCAGAAATGATGAAAGGTTTTGAAGAGATAAATTACTCTGGAGAGATGTAAAACTATGAATCTGTGGGAGTCCCGGGGATACAGTATAACCCGGATATAAGAGAGATTTTCTCTGGTCCCAAATTAGAGCCTGTGGTAATGTATATAAAATAGACCAAAGCCGGATATAAGAGAACTTTTATCCGGTCCCAACAACTCTCTTATATCATGGTTACACTGTAGTAGATGGGCTTAGTGTAGCTCTAACAATTTCAGGGTGCATGAAAGATGCAGACTGTTTCTGAACAATGTCTAATAAGATAGCCTTGATTATAAGATGTTGTCAGGTCTAAAGTTTTATTTTCAAGTATTTTTGATGAATCTATTTATTGTTTAATTTAAATTCTTGATCAATTTTAAGAATTACATTCACTGTTTCCTGTATCAAAGCATTGATACTCAACATTAAGAAATATATAAATGAGACCAAATATGTAGAAAATAAATATTAACATTGGCTTATTGCAGAATTAGATTTTATTTCATTGAATTTTATGATTTTTGATGAATCTATTTATTAATCTAATTTAAATTCTTGATCAATTTTAAGAATTACATTCACTGTTTCCTGTATCAAAGCATTGATACTCAACATTAAGAAATATATAAATGAGACCAAATATGTAGAAAATGAATATTAACATTGGCTTATTGCAGAATTAGATTTTATTTCATTGAATTTTATGATTTTTGATGAATCTATTTATTAATCTAATTTAAATTCTTGATCAATTTTTAAGAATTACATTCACTGTTTCCTGTATCAGTGCCATTTGATATCAACATTAAGAAATATATAAATGAGACCAAATATAGAAAATAAATATTAACATTGGCTTATTGCAGAATTAGATTTTATTTCATTGAATTTTATGATTTTTTGATGAATCTATTTATTAATCTAATTTAAATTCTTGATCAATTTTATGAATTATATTCGATTGTTTCCTGTATCAAAGCATTGATAATTAAATATTAAGAAATATATAAATGAGACTAAATATGTAGAAAATAAATATTAACATTGGCTTATTGCAGAATTAGATTTTATTTCATTGAATTTTATGATTTTTTGATGAATCTATTTATTAATCTAATTTAAATTCTGATCAATTTAAGAATTACATTCACTGTTTCCTGTATCAGCATTGATACTCAACATTAAGAAATATATAAATGACTATAGAAAATAATATTAATAATGGCCATTATAGAATTAGATTTTTTATTTCTCATTGAATTTTATGATTTTGATGAATCTATTTATTAATCTAATTTAAATTCTTGACTAATTTTAAGAATTACATTCACTGTTTCCTGTATCAAAGCACATTGATACTCAACATTAAGAAATATATTAAATGAGACCAAATATGTAGAAAACAATATTAACATTGGCTTATTGCAGAATTAGACGCTTATTTCATTAATTTTATGATTTTTTGATGAATTCATTTATTAATCTAATTTAAATTTTGAATTAATTTTAATTATCATTTCCTGTATCAAAGCATTGATACTCAACATTAAATAAAATATATAAATGAGACCAAATATGTAGCAAATAATATTACTAACATTGGCTTTTATTGGTAGAATTAGATTTGCTTCATTGAATTTTATGATTTTTGATGAATCTATTTATTAATCTTAATTTAAATTCTTGATCAATTTTAAGAATTACATTCACTGTTTCCTGTATCAAAGCATTGATACTCAACATTAAGAAATATATAAATGAGACCAAATATGTAGAAAATAAATATTAACATTGGCTTATTGCAGAATTAGATTTTATTTCATTGAATTTTTATGATTTTTGATGAATCTATTTATTAATCTAATTTAAATTCTTGATCAATTTTAAGAATTACATTCACTGTTTCCTGTATCAGCATTGATACTCAACATTAAGAAATATATAAATGAGACCAAATATGTAGAAAATAAATATTAACATTGGCTTATTGCAGAATTAGATTTTATTTCATTGAATTTTATGATTTTGATGAATCTATTTATTAATCTAATTTAAATTCTTGATCAATTTTTAAGAATTACATTCACTGTTTCCTGTATCAAAAGCATTATACCTCAACATTAAGAAATATAATGAGACCAAATATGTAGAAAATAAATATTAACATTGGCTTATTGCAGAATTTGATTTATTTCATTGAATTTTATGATTTTTGATGAATCTATTTATTAATCTAATTTAAATTCTTTTGATCAATTTTAAGAATTACATTCACTGTTTCCTGTATCAAAGCATTGATACCCAACATTAAGAAATATATAAATGAGACCAAATATGTAGAAAATGAATATTAACATTGGCTATTGCAGAATTAGATTTTATTTCATTGAATTTTATGATTTTTGATGAATCTATTTATTAATCTAATTTAAATTTTGATCAATTTTAAGAATTACATTCACTGTTTCCTGTGAATAAAGCATTGATACTCAACATTAAGAAATATATAAATGAGACCAAATATGTAGAAAATAAATATTAACATTGGCTTATTGCAGAATTAGATTTTATTTCATTGAATTTTATGATTTTTGATGAATCTATTTATTAATCTAATTTAAATTCTTGATCAATTTTAAGAATTACATTCACTGTTTCCTGTATCAAAGCATTGATACCAACATTAAGAAATATAAAATGAGACTAAATATGTAGAAAAATAAATATTAACATTGGCTTATTGCAGAATTAGATTTTATTTCATTGAATTTTATGATTTTGGATGAATCTATTTATTAATCTAATTTAAATTTTGATCAATTTTAAGAATTACATTCACTGTTTCCTGTATCAAAGCATTGGATATCAATATTTAAGAAATATATAAATGAGACCAAATATGTAGAAAATAAATATTAACATTGGCTTATTGCAGAATTAGATTTTATTTCATTGAATTTTATGATTTTTGATGAATCTATTTATTAATCTAATTTAAATTTTGGATCAATTTTAAGAATTACATTCACTGTTTCCTGTATCAAAGCATTGATACTCAACATTAAGTGCTAAATATATAAATGAGACCAAATATGTAGAAAATGAATATTAACATTGGCTTATTGCAGAATTAGATTTTATTTCATTGAATTTTATGATTTTTGATGAATCTATTTATTAATCTAATTTAAATTCTTGATCAATTTTAAGAATTACATTCACTGTTTCCTGTATCAAAGCATTGATACTCAACATTAAGAAATATATAAATGAGACCAAATATGTAGAAAATAAATATTAACATTGGCTTATTGCAGAATTAGATTTTATTTCATTGAATTTTATGATTTTTGATGAATCTATTTATTAATCTAATTTAAATTCTTGATCAATTTTAAGAATTACATTCACTGTTTCCTGTATCAAAGCATTGATACTCAACATTAAGAAATATATAAATGAGACCAAATATGTAGAAAATAAATATTAACATTGGCTTATTGCAGAATTAGATTTTATTTCATTGAATTTTATGATTTTTGATGAATCTATTTATTAATCTAATTTAAATTCTTGATCAATTTTAAGAATTACATTCACTGTTTCCTGTATCAAAGCATTGATACTCAACATTAAGAAATATATAAATGAGACCAAATATGTAGAAAATGAATATTAACATTGGCTTATTGCAGAATTAGATTTTATTTCATTGAATTTTATGATTTTTGATGAATCTATTTATTAATCTAATTTAAATTCTTGATCAATTTTAAGAATTACATTCACTGTTTCCTGTATCAAAGCATTGATACTCAACATTAAGAAATATATAAATGAGACCAAATATGTAGAAAATAAATATTAACATTGGCTTATTGCAGAATTAGATTTTATTTCATTGAATTTTATGATTTTTGATGAATCTATTTATTAATCTAATTTAAATTCTTGATCAATTTTAAGAATTACATTCACTGTTTCCTGTATCAAAGCATTGATACTCAACATTAAGAAATATATAAATGAGACCAAATATGTAGAAAATGAATATTAACATTGGCTTATTGCAGAATTAGATTTTATTTCATTGAATTTTATGATTTCTGATGAATCTATTTATTAATCTAATTTAAATTCTTGATTAATTTTAAGAATTACATTCACTGTTTCCTGTATCAAAGCATTGATACTTATTTAATTTTAACCTTCAAAATATGCTTTAGAAGGCATTTAGGAGACATAGTTGATACCATATTGGTTATTAGTATTGCACATGTTGCTGAACTGGGAGTAGAAACAGGTAAACCTTTGAAAAATGACTTTTTTTTGCACTATAATATATTGAGTTTTGCACAGGACATGATAAATTGTATTTTATTTTGAGCCATGGGACACACGTATTTTTTATGGCATATCTTCGACTCAATAGATTTTTAAACATATCAAATATATATATTTATATCAAGAAATGTTTTATTCATGCATTTATTTTTAATTTTATCAATTAAAGCAATAATGCAGGTTTGTTTTCCAGTGTTTTAGATTTTAAACTACTTTTGAAAAATTCTGAAAATGATTTGACAAGAATAGTTAATATATGAGTTTTGCACAGGACATGATAAACCTGCACAAGAATTGAGCTCATAAAAATAATATTTGTGCTGAACCAAGGCAGCAATAACAGGTTGTTCAAAAGACTCAGAAAATCTTTCTAGAACTTTATGAAGGAACAAGCGGACAGTTTTTAGTATGATGGTCTGTCAGTTAAGTACCAAACGTGATACACGCTTTGGGTGATCATGTCTCTTTTGAGACATGACTGATTTGGTAGAAGATTATCCCGCAGTAGGTTGCTATTGCTTTCTGCGGTAGACTGGTTGTCAGCCAAGGCTATAGAACCCAATCTGTCCTATTTTTTAACCCATAACTGGAGGGAAGAGACGGATTAATACTTTGCCCAAGGGTATTTGTGTGTAAGTGAAATGCCACAAATTCAACTGGAATTCAAACTTGGCTCCCTGATTTCTTGTTTCATGCCGATATACACTGCACCACAGAGCACATTCACACCACAATGCACAGTATGATGGTAGGGGGCAGAAATGATGAAAGGTTTTGAAGAGATAAATTACTCTGGAGAGATGTAAAACTATGAATCTGTGGGAGTCCCGGGGATACAGTATAACCCGGATATAAGAGAGATTTTCTCTGGTCCCAAATTAGAGCCTGTGGTAATGTATATAAAATAGACCAAAGCCGGATATAAGAGAACTTTTATCCGGTCCCAACAACTCTCTTATATCATGGTTACACTGTAGTAGATGGGCTTAGTGTAGCTCTAACAATTTCAGGGTGCATGAAAGATGCAGACTGTTTCTGAACAATGTCTAATAAGATAGCCTTGATTATAAGATGTTGTCAGGTCTAAAGTTTTATTTTCAAGTATTTTTGATGAATCTATTTATTAATCTAATTTAAATTCTTGATCAATTTTAAGAATTACATTCACTGTTTCCTGTATCAAAGCATTGATACTCAACATTAAGAAATATATAAATGAGACCAAATATGTAGAAAATAAATATTAACATTGGCTTATTGCAGAATTAGATTTTATTTCATTGAATTTTATGATTTTTGATGAATCTATTTATTAATCTAATTTAAATTCTTGATCAATTTTAAGAATTACATTCACTGTTTCCTGTATCAAAGCATTGATACTCAACATTAAGAAATATATAAATGAGACCAAATATGTAGAAAATGAATATTAACATTGGCTTATTGCAGAATTAGATTTATTTCATTGAATTTTATGATTTTGATGAATCTATTTATTAATCTAATTTAAATTCTTGATCAATTTTAAAATTCACATTCACTGTTTCCTGTATCAAAGCATTGATACTCAGCATTAAGAAATATATAAATGAGACCAAATATGTAGAAAATAAATATTAACATTGGCTTATTGCAGAATTAGATTTTATTTCATTGAATTTTATGATTTTTGATGAATCTATTTATTAATCTAAT
This sequence comes from Ascarosepion bandense, assembly GCA_037127315.1. Classification (NCBI taxonomy): domain Eukaryota; kingdom Metazoa; phylum Mollusca; class Cephalopoda; order Sepiida; family Sepiidae; genus Ascarosepion; species Ascarosepion bandense. The sequence continues at coordinate 1,020,147 of JBBBDQ010001457.1, forward strand.
TTAAATTCTTGATCAATTTTAAAATTACATTCACTGTTTCCTGTATCAAAGCATTGATACTCAACATTAGAAATATATAAATGAGACCAAATATGTAGAAAATAAATATTAACATTGGCTTATTGCAGAATTAGATTTTATTTCATTGAATTTTATGATTTTTGATGAATCTATTTATTAATCTAATTTAAATTCTTGATCAATTTTAAGAATTACATTCACTGTTTCCTGTATCAAAGCATTGATACTCAACATTAAGAAATATATAAATGAGACCAAATATGTAGAAAATGAATATTAACATTGGCTTATTGCAGAATTAGATTTTATTTCATTGAATTTTATGATTTTTGATGAATCTATTTATTAATCTAATTTAAATTCTTGATCAATTTTAAGAATTACATTCACTGTTTCCTGTATCAAAGCATTGATACTCAACATTAAGAAATATATAAATGAGACCAAATATGTAGAAAATAAATATTAACATTGGCTTATTGCAGAATTAGATTTTATTTCATTGAATTTTATGATTTTTGATGAATCTATTTATTAATCTAATTTAAATTCTTGATCAATTTTAAAATTACATTCACTGTTTCCTGTATCAAAGCATTGATGCTCAACATTAAGAAATATATAAATGAGACCAAATATGTAGAAAATAAATATTAACATTGGCTTATTGCAGAATTAGATTTTATTTCATTGAATTTTATGATTTTTGATGAATCTATTTATTAATCTAATTTAAATTCTTGATCAATTTTAAGAATTACATTACTGTTTCCTGTATCAAACATTGATACTCAACATTAAGAAATATATAAATGAGACCAAATATGTAGAAAATAAATATTAACATTGGCTTATTGCAGAATTAGATTTTTATTTCATTGAATTTTATGATTTTTGATGAATCTATTTATTAATCTAATTTAAATTCTTGATCAATTTTAAAATTACATTCACTGTTTCCTGTATCAAAGCATTGATACTCAACATTAAGAAATATATAAATGAGACCAAATATGTGAAAATAAATATTAACATTGGTATGCCAGAATTAGATTTTATTTCATTGAATTTTATGATTTTTGATGAATCTATTTATTAATCTAATTTAAATTCTTGATCAATTTTAAGAATTACATTCACTGTTTCCTGTATCAAAGCATTGATACTCAACGTAGAAATATATAAATGAGACCAAATATGTAGAAAATAAATATTAACATTGGCTTATTGCAGAATTAGATTTTATTTCATTGAATTTTATGATTTTTGATGAATCTATTTATTAATCTAATTTAATTCTTGATCAATTTTAAAATTACATTCACTGTTTCCTGTATCAAAGCATTGATACTCAACATTAAGAAATATATAAATGAGACCAAATATGTAGAAAATGAATATTAACATTGGCTTATTGCAGAATTAGATTTTATTTCATTGAATTTTATGATTTTTGATGAATCTATTTATTAATCTAATTTAAATTCTTGATCAATTTTAAGAATTACATTCACTGTTTCCTGTATCAAAGCATTGATACTCAACATTAAGAAATATATAAATGAGACCAAATATGTAGAAAATAAATATTAACATTGGCTTATTGCAGAATTAGATTTTATTTCATTGAATTTTATGATTTTTGATGAATCTATTTATTAATCTAATTTAAATTCTTGATCAATTTTAAGAATTACATTCACTGTTTCCTGTATCAAAGCATTGATACTCAACATTAAGAAATATATAAATGAGACCAAATATGTAGAAAATAAATATTAACATTGGCTTATTGCAGAATTAGATTTTATTTCATTGAATTTTATGATTTTTGATGAATCTATTTATTAATCTAATTTAAATTCTTGATCAATTTTAAGAATTACATTCACTGTTTCCTGTATCAAAGCATTGATACTCAACATTAAGAAATATATAAATGAGACCAAATATGTAGAAAATAAATATTAACATTGGCTTATTGCAGAATTAGATTTTATTTCATTGAATTTTATGATTTTTGATGAATCTATTTATTAATCTAATTTAAATTCTTGATCAATTTTAAGAATTACATTCACTGTTTCCTGTATCAAAGCATTGATACTCAACATTAAGAAATATATAAATGAGACCAAATATGTAGAAAATAAATATTAACATTGGCTTATTGCAGAATTAGATTTTATTTCATTGAATTTTATGATTTTTGATGAATCTATTTATTAATCTAATTTAAATTCTTGATCAATTTTAAGAATTACATTCACTGTTTCCTGTATCAAAGCATTGATACTCAACATTAAGAAATATATAAATGAGACCAAATATGTAGAAAATAAATATTAACATTGGCTTATTGCAGAATTAGATTTTATTTCATTGAATTTTATGATTTTTGATGAATCTATTTATTAATCTAATTTAAATTCTTGATCAATTTTAAGAATTACATTCACTGTTTCCTGTATCAAAGCATTGATACTCAACATTAAGAAATATATAAATGAGACCAAATATGTAGAAAATAAATATTAACATTGGCTTATTGCAGAATTAGATTTTATTTCATTGAATTTTATGATTTTTGATGAATCTATTTATTAATCTAATTTAAATTCTTGATCAATTTTAAGAATTACATTCACTGTTTCCTGTATCAAAGCATTGATACTCAACATTAAGAAATATATAAATGAGACCAAATATGTAGAAAATGAATATTAACATTGGCTTATTGCAGAATTAGATTTTATTTCATTGAATTTTATGATTTTTGATGAATCTATTTATTAATCTAATTTAAATTCTTGATCAATTTTAAGAATTACATTCACTGTTTCCTGTATCAAAGCATTGATACTCAGCATTAAGAAATATATAAATGAGACCAAATATGTGAAAATAAATATTAGCATTGGCTTATTGCAGAATTAGATTTTATTTCATTGAATTTTGTGATTTTTGATGAATCATATTTATTAATCTAATTTAAATTCTTGATCAATTTTAAGAATTACATTCCTCATTCCTGTATCAAACATTGATACTCAACATTAAAAAATATATAAATGAGACCAAATATGTAGAAAATAAATATTAACATTGGCTTATTACTAAGAATTAGATTTTATTTCATTGAATTTTATGATTTTTGATGAATCTATTTATTAATCTAATTTAAATTCTTGATCAATTTTAAAATTACATTCACTGTTTCCTGTATCAAAGCATTGATACTCAACATTAAAAAATATGTAAATGAGGCCAAATATGTAGAAAATAAATATTAACATTGGCTTATTGCAGAATTAGTTGCCTTTCATTGAATTTTATGATTTTTGATGAATCTATTTATTAATCTAATTTAAATTCTTGATCAATTTTAAGAATTACATTCACTGTTTCTATCAAAGCATTGATACTCAACATTAAGAAATATATAAATGAGACCAAATATGTAGAAAATAAATATTAACATTGGCTTATTGCAGGTAGATTTTATTTCATTGAATTTTTATGATTTTTGATGAATCTATTTATTAATCTAATTTAAATTCTTGATCAATTTTAAGAATTACATTCACTGTTTCCTGTGGCAAAGCATTGATACTCAACATTAAAGAAAATATATAAATGAGACCAAATATGTAGAAAATAAATATTAACGATGGCTTATTGCAGAATTAAGATTTTATTTCATTGAATTTTTATGATTTTTGATGAATCTATTTATTAATCTAATTTAAATTCTTGATCAATTTTAAGAATTACATTCCTCATTTCCTGTATCAAAGCATTGATACTCAACATTAAAGAAATATATAAATGAGACCAAATATGTGAAAAATAAATATTAACATTGGCTTATTGCAGAATTAGATTTTATTTCATTGAATTTTGTGATTTTTGATGAATCATTTTATTAATCTAATTTTAAATTCTTGATCAATTTTAGAATTACATTTACTGTTTCCTGTATCAAAGCATTGATACTCAACATTAAGAAATATATAAATGAGACCAAATATGTAGAAAATATAAATATTAACATTGGCTTATTGCAGAATTAGATTTTATTTCATTGAATTTTATGATTTTTGATGAATCTGTTATTAATCTAATTTAAATTCTTGATCAATTTTAGAATTACATTCACTGTTTCCTGTATCAAAGCATTGATACTCAACATTAAGAAATATATAAATGAGACCAAATATGTAGAAAATGAATATTAACATTGGCTTATTGCAGAATTAGATTTTATTTCATTGAATTTTGCGATTTTTGATAATCAAGCTGACAATCAATTAAATTTTGATCAATTTTAAGAATTACATTCACTGTTTCCACGTTACTTGATGACCAACATTAAGAAATACATAAATGAGACCAAATATAGAAAATAAATATTAACATTGTCATATTATAGAATTAGATTTATTTCCATTAATTTTATGATTTTTGACGAATTCATTAGACAATCTAATTTAAATTTTGATCAATTTAAGAATTATTCACTGTTTCTGTATCAAGCATTGATACTCAACATTAAGAAATATAAATGAGACCAAATATGTGAAAATAAATATTAACATTGGTTTATTGTGAAAATTAGATTTTATTTCATTATAATTCTATGATTTTTGATGAATCTATTTATTAATCTAATTCTAAATTTTGATCAATTTTAAGAATTACATTCACTGTTTCTGTATCACATTGATACTCAACATTAAGAAATATATAAATGAGACCAAATATGTAGAAAATAAATATTAACATTGGCTTATTGCAGAATTAGATTTTATTTCATTGAATTTTATGATTTTTGATGAATCTATTTATTAATCTAATTTAAATTCTTGATCAATTTTAAGAATTACATTCACTGTTTCCTGTATCAAAAAGCATTGATACTCAAATATTGCAGAAATATATAAATGAGAATAAATATATAGAAAATAAATATTGTTACTGGCTTTATTGCAGAATTAGATTTTATTTCATTGAATTTTATGATTTTTGATGAAATCTATTTATTAATCTAATTTAAATTTTGATCAATTTTAAGAATTATCATGATTGCTTCGTATCAAAGCATTGATACTCAACATTAAGAAACATATAAATGAGACCAAATATGTAGAAAATAAATATTAAATATCATTGGCTTATTGCAGAATTAGATTTTATTTCATTGAATTTTATGATTTTTGATGAATCTATTTATTAATTCCAATTTAAATTTTGACTGTATCAAGAATTATCTGATTACTCGTATCAAAGTATTGATATCAACATTAAGAAATATAACACCAAATATGGGAAAAGCAACATTAACATTGGCTTATTGCAGAATTAGATTTTATTTCATTGAATTTGCGATTTTTGATGAATCTACTATTAAATTAATGAAATTTTTGATCAATTTTAAGAATTATATTCATCGTTTCCTGTATCAAAGCATTGATACTCAAATATTGTTATATAAATGACCAAACATGTAGAAAATGAATATTAACATTACTTATTGCAGAATTAGATTTTATTTCATTGAATTTTATGATTTTTGATGAATCTATTTATTAATCTAATTTAAATTCTTGATCAATTTTAAGAATTACATTCACTGTTTCCTGTATCAAAGCATTGATACCATTAAGAAATATATAAATGAATTAACATATAGAAAAATAAATATTAACATTGTCATGTACAAAAGAATTTATTTTATTTCATTGAATTTATGATTTTGATGAATCTATTTATTAATCAATTTAAATTTTTGATCAATTTTAAGAATTAGATCACTGTTTCCTGTATCAAAGCATTGATACTCAACATTAAGAAATATAAATGAGACCAAATATGTAGTAGAAAATAAATATTAACATTAACATTGCAGAATTAGATTTTATTTCATTGAATTTTATGATTTTTGATGAATCTATTTATTAATTTAATTTTAAATTTTGATCAATTTTAAGAATTACATTCACTGTTTCCTGTATCAAAGCATTGATACTTATTTAATTTTAATCTTCAAAATAGGCTTTAGAAGGCATTTAGGAGACATAGTTGATACCATATTGGTTATTAGTATTGCACATGTTGCTGAACTGGGAGTAGAAACAGGTAAACCTTTGAAAAATGACTTTTTTTTGCACTATAATATATTGAGTTTTGCACAGGACATGATAAATTGTATTTTATTTTGAGCCATGGGACACACGTATTTTTTATGGCTTATCTTCGACTCAATAGATTTTTAAACATATCAAATATATATATATTTATATCAAGAAATGTTTTATTCATGCATTTATTTTTAATTTTATCAATTAAAGCAATAATGCAGGTTTGTTTTCCAGTGTTTTAGATTTTAAACTACTTTTGAAAAATTCTGAAAATGATTTGACAAGAATAGTTAATATATGAGTTTTGCACAGGACATGATAAACCTGCACAAGAATTGAGCTCATAAAAATAATATTTGTGCTGAACCAAGGCAGCAATAACAGGTTGTTCAAAAGACTCAGAAAATCTTTCTAGAACTTTATGAAGGAACAAGCGGACAGTTTTTAGTATGATGGTCTGTCAGTTAAGTACCAAACGTGATACACGCTTTGGGTGATCATGTCTCTTTTGAGACATGACTGATTTGGTAGAAGATTATCCCGCAGTAGGTTGCTATTGCTTTCTGCGGTAGACTGGTTGTCAGCCAAGGCTATAGAACCCAATCTGTCCTATTTTTTAACCCATAACTGGAGGGAAGAGACGGATTAATACTTTGCCCAAGGGTATTTGTGTGTAAGTGAAATGCCACAAATTCAACTGGAATTCAAACTTGGCTCCCTGATTTCTTGTTTCATGCCAATATACACTGCACCACAGAGCACATTCACACCACAATGCACAGTATGATGGTAGGGGGCAGAAATGATGAAAGGTTTTGAAGAGATAAATTACTCTGGAGAGATGTAAAACTATGAATCTGTGGGAGTCCTGGGGATACAGTATAACCCGGATATAAGAGAGATTTTCTCTGGTCCCAAATTAGAGCCTGTGGTAATGTATATAAAATAGACCAAAGCCGGATATAAGAGAACTTTTATCCGGTCCCAACAACTCTCTTATATCATGGTTACACTGTAGTAGATGGGCTTAGTGTAGCTCTAACAATTTCAGGGTGCATGAAAGATGCAGACTGTTTCTGAACAATGTCTAATAAGATAGCCTTGATTATAAGATGTTGTCAGGTCTAAAGTTTTATTTTCAAGTAGCCTTTGTCTTATTTGATGAGACAATATTTTATGAATAAAGGCATCCCTTATGAATTTGTCTTGGGCTTGTTCTGCTGTCAATGCTTTAAAGTTGCAGTCCCAGCTTAGTATCTTCAGGGCCTGGAGATACTAGTCTAACTTTTCACCAAGTTGCCATTGTCTAGCACCAAGTAGGTGATGAGTAAAAATGAGGGATTTTTCTTCTGAAATGTCAACAGCAGTTTCCTAGTCATTGCAAAAAGAAATATTTATATAATATCTATTGAACAGGTTAAGAGGCTCATCCCTTGTTCCCTGTTTAGGACGTGGTTTCCGGCTTTCTCTTTTCCAATCTTCTCACTTTGTTTTCTTGTTTTGTTTTGTTTTTTTTTTCAATTGGAGTAGATAGATCTATCTATCGCCCTGTTCAAACTCCACCCATGTCGATTGAACAGGTTAAGAGGCTCATCCCTTGTTCCCTGTTTAGGATATGGTTTCCGGCTTTCTCTTTTCTGATCTTTTCACTATTACGTAGCCCCCTGCACATCAGTGGTGTTACCGCCTTGCTCGGGGTGATACAATTAAAAAAAAAAAAAAAAGAAAATCACATGGAGACATGATGAAATAATTTTTGTTGGGATGGACTTGGAGAAGAGAGGATGTCACCCCCTCTTATCCTGAATATTAAAAAAGACACATACAATAACAGACAAGATTGGAAACTACTATGTGAAATTTAAAAGGTACAAAAATTTATTAGAGACATAAAGCACTATAACAACTTCTTTATCTAATCTAATCTAAACTTATTTATAAATGGAACTTTGTGTGTGTATCCATTACCTATAGACTCCAAAACGGCTGAACCGATTTTCTTGAAAATTTACACAGTTATACTATAAGCATCTGCAAGTGTTCTTAGGTAGGTTTTGTGTTAAGGTACTTCCGATAAATATTGAAAATCGAAAAAATCGGGTCATAGAAGGAGTGGTCCGATTTTAATCAAATTTGATACACTCATAGACAAAGAGATAAGAAACGATATTCAGAAATTTCAAGGTTGCAGTTCTTACAATAGTGCAGAAAATCAATAATATATATATATAAAAGGCAAGATGTTTGTGTGTGTGTCTGTTTGTCTGTATGTCCTTTATACAAATCTACAATTTTTATCTGATTCTCACCAAACTTCACACAAATATTCTTTAGGCTGAGTCTGAGTTCCAGGCCATGGATTAGTCTTAAAGATTTCATTACACCCGAGCAACGCCGGGCTATACTGCTAGTTACAGATATAAATCACTATAACAAAGTACACTTTTTACAAAAAGGCTTGCACAAAATTTTCCTTTTATGTGGTTTATTATAAATAAAGCAAGATAACATAATAAAATTATCGAAATTATTAACTGTAAAACTGATTTACAAGAAATTTTTCAAATCATGAAAAAAATGAAGAAATTACTTAGAAAAAAAAAAAATGTGACCCCCACCTAACAGATAATAAAAAATAAAAACTATTTCAGTTTATCCCATGAGAATCTCTGGAAGTTTTACAATATTCAATAAGAGTCTCTTTGTGAACAGCAGTTGTAACTTCAGTAGTATGCTGACCAAACTGAGAAGATCAGTTATATAGAAAATAGCTTGAATAATATTTTATAAAACAAATTTTTAAAAATATATAAAAATTAACATTTTTAAGTCATTGCTTGACTCAACATTACTTATAAATTATCCTCTGTGTGCTGCTGTGTCCCTTCAAGACGTAGGCAATCATGCCTCTTCACAATTTTCTGTTCTTCATAGCTCTTTATAAATTTTGGTTTTTGTTATATCTTTTAAACCCTGCTCCATCAGTCCACTCAAGCTTGCCTGTTAACTTGTGTGTTGTTTTCCTCTTTCCCCTCTTACCTTCAATCTGTCCTGTGAATATCAAGTTTTCCAAGCACTCTTTCCTCATTTATATTTCCTCAGAAATTTCAACTGTCTCTTCCTGGTTTTAACAAGAAGTTTTCTTATTGCTTCCATTTTTCTCTAAAACTTTGTCATTGCTCAATGTTCAGTCCATAGTATTCTCAGCATTTTTCTTGTAAATCCACATTTCTGTTGCTTCAAATTTTTTCATCTGTGCGGAGATTGTTCACTGTCATAAAGGAGAATTGATATCATATAACAGTTTAGTATCTCTGTTTCCAACAAAATTATCTGTTTCTTAATAATTATAATAATTATATAATCTGTGATAAATTGTATTTTATTTTGAGCCATGGGACACATGTATTTTTATGACATTTCTTTGACTCAATAGATTTTTAAACATATCAAATATATATATATTTATATCAAGAAATGTTTTATTCATGCATTTATTTTTAATTTTATCAATTAAAGCAATAATGCAGGTTTGTTTTCCAGTGTTTTAGATTTTAAATTACTTTTGAGAAATTCTGAAAATGATTTGACAAGAATAGTTAATATATGACACTAACAAGTTGAATAGAAAGACAACTTTTAAAATATTTTATCCATTCATTATTCTGTTTATCAGTTAAATTTTATCTACTTTGGAAAAAATGAATAGCATTATCTTTTCAGATGATTTTTACTGATTTTATAAATGCAGACTTTTTTCAACATTGCAGACAGTTTTTATTGCTACTATTACAGCTTCTAATGTTGCTAACATTTATAAGAGAAAGTGTAGCATTAGCATTTCTTTCATAGTATGGTTATTTGAATGTGTTTCTACATGAACGGTTTCCATCTGCCTCCTTCCAGTTTACTCTTTCTTTCTACATTTGATTCCTCCCACCCTTTTAGATACTTTTGTTGCTGCTACTATGGGAGTGGAGGAATGAACGCACTAATTGTCTGCTGTTACTACTCCACAATATCGATCTGATCAATCAAGTGATAGGCTTCATGTTGCCCTCTGAAATTCTACTACATAGTATTATGCATCTGTTAAAAATAATTGAAAGTATTTAAATTTTGCTGAAAAATTCTTAGTCTTCATAAAAATGTTATAATCAAACTCTAGTTGTTTGCATAGAAACACACATATCTGTATTGATATCATTGATACAAGATGCTTTTTATCAAAACAAATATATTGTTACTGTTGAGACATTTTGTGTTATAGATATTTGAAGTCATCTTTTATTAATAAGGAAAATTTTAGATATCTTTTGTTAACCAAACATTTTGTTAGTATTTGATTTTTCTCCAGAGAAAGAAAAAACAAAAATCCACCATTTTAAAAAAATTATGTGCTATATTTAAACTAGAATCAACTACGTTTTTGCTTTTGGTAAATCTTAATAAATACAAAGTCAAATAGAAAAAAAAAAAATGGTAATGATATGAACAAGGAACTTGTCAACAAAGAACCCATTGTAAAATTATTGAATAAGGTAATAAAAAGTCATACATTTTTATAATTAAAAAAAAAAAAGATTTTCTTTTTTAAAAACAAACAAAACAACTGAGGATAGTTTCCTCCTTGATTAATAGTATGGCCATAATTGGAGATGTACACTGATGTGGGTCCTTCTGATCAAGATTCGGATGAGTGCATATCACTGAATGAATTCCATGTCTGTAATCAGGAGTGTCCACTTCTTTCTAAAGGTAAATGTTTTCTATATCTCTTATTCATGAAGAGAATGCTGAGTGTTTATATGTTTGTGATGTTTTGTTAGAAATCTAGTTTCTTCCTGAATCATGCCATAAAATGGATTTGTCCCAAAATTGTTTTCATATTTCTAGTACCTCCTAGTTTATTTATAATAGTTCTAAATTGATTTTGATTAATTATCTTTAATATACAACTATAAAATTTCATCTACATTTGAATAACTTGCTTGTTTTGGGATAATTTTTATTTATGTATATAACATTTTATGAAAATAATAAAAATATATTTTAATGTTTTTAATTCTGAATGTAACAATTATTGATAAATGATATGAATGTTCTGCATGTCAAAATTTTCTCGGAGTTGAAACTCAAACTTTAGCAAATTGCAAATTGATTATAGTTTTACTATCTAAAATGTTTACCTACATTTCATATAAGAGTTATTGGATCATTAATAGTAGAATAAATGTTCATATGAGGGGTGCTGAAAATTTTTCAGCTTGACACATTTTCCCAAATCTGATCAAATGGCCAAACAAACTTCCTTTCTTTTCAGCACCTACTCACCAATATTTTTGTTGGTGGGGATTCATACCAATATTCAATCCAATAAAGATAATATTTCTGTCATCCAAAACATATAAATGTCAATTTATAAATCATGTATTTCCCCAAAAAAGATTTGGGTGAATCCATGATTTTGAGCTGAACGGGGTTCAATTTGAAAAATTTATAATGGGCACAAACATTTTTGGTAATCAATATCTGGGTAAGAATTTTTGTTTTAAGTTAAATTTTTGAATACTTGGGATTATTTGCTTTGTTTGTTTTTATTATTATTGTTATAATTTCTTTTGTTTTTGAAGAGAAACTTAAAAATCTTTTGAAAGTGATTTCCCTGAACGGAGCAGTCTAACTACTTTGTATACTCACCAATTAAGACATATATCCTATAGCAAAACATTAATTTTATTGCAATGCAAATTTTATTTATATATATATATATATATATATATATATATATATAATTATCACCATAAATTATATATTTAAGTTATTATCTTTTATTGTTTTCATTGTTATATTTTTATTTCTTTATTACTATTCAAAATGTTCTTTTGCTCCACACAAACAACTTTAACAAAATTATTTGTATGCATACTTACTATTGAATTTTTTACTCGGAAAATTTGAAAAATATGAAGGAAAATATATTAATTTTTACTTATTGGTATTAATAGCATTAAATGAAAAAAATATTTTAAAAAAGTATTATATATAATAGTTGTTTGAATCTTTTTCATTACATAAAGTATATTTTTTTTATATAAAAACTAAATATTATTGAATTTATGAGTCAGTGCTCTTTGTAGTTAGTATGTGATTGGAAAATAATGAAATATATAAAAACAAAGCATTATTGATATAATAACATTAAAAACAATATGTAAATGTTATCAATCAATATAAAAGTTAATCAATTGCAGTCACACCTACAAATGTTTACAATATGAGATTTTTCAAACTTAGAAGGGTTACTGTGAAAACATTGTAGAAAATTGTGTGTAGAAATACAAAGAAAGATGATGCTTCTTCAGATAAAAATGTAAAGTGGTAAGTGTTCAGATAAACTCTTTCCTAGGGTACCTAGACTTTTTTTGATAATACTAGCTTGGTGTCAAGATCTCGTCAATTTACAGTTGAACCGGCTAGATGTAGACATAAGTTCTATGCTAACAGTTTCTTTTCTCACACTTCTTGCTTGTGGAACTCTCTTCCAGCTCCTTGCTTTCCAGCCAATTTTAATCTCCAAAAATTTAAATGCAATGTCAATTGCTATCTACTGTCATTCTGATTACTCTTTTCTCTTCCTGCTCTTTATTAATGTTTCTGTTCCTAATTCTTCCACACCCAGTAACCCTTTGTGTCTTAGTGGCTTTACTGCCTTGCATAGGGTGATACCAATTAAAAAATAAATAAAAATAACAATACTGTTTTTAATGAATTGTTTTTATTTTTTATTAAACTCATTCTGAGTCTGTCTACATTATTTGGACTATTGTCCTCATCTTTGTTGTTATTTGTATGACATTTTGGCCGTGGTATGTTCCAGCCTTCTTCAGGTGCTAGGAATTTCAAACCGAACCCTTTATTACAATCACTGGGGTATATTATCCTCATTCCTTGTGTTCTGCCTTGATTGGAAGTCATGAGTTATCTCCCTCTAACCCTGCAAGTTACTTGTTCACCACTGCTGTAGCCTCACAACTGTTTGGGTCAAGTCACAGGACCTAACCAATGTCTATATCCACTGGGCTATGTGTCCTTAAGGCTACAACAGTGGTGAACAAGTAACTTTCATGTTAAGTATTTGGATGAGCTTTTTGCTATCGTATCTAGACTTTAATTTAATTGCATTATTAGACTAGCATTGCAATCTCATCAATTCACAGTTGTGGCCATAAGTTCTATGTAAACAGTTTATTTTCTTTCACTTCTCACTTGTGGAACTCTCTTCCAGCTCCATGCTTTCTAGCCAAATTTAATCTGTAAAAATTTAAATGCAATATCAATTTACTATCCTACTGATTACTCTTTTCACTTCCCGCTCATTATTAATGATTCTGTTCGTAATTCTTCTCCTCCTTGTGTCTTAGTGGCTTGCATCAGGTGATACTGATTTAAAAAATAAAAAAATATTATTCAGGAGCATTTCTAGGGGGAAAATCAGGTAAAGAAACTACTGAAGAGTTAAAAGTGGAGTTGTAAGAGAATTTACAAGCCAAGCATTTTGCTTTATCAGCAGTAAACAGCAATATTTCAAACTGATTGAAGAGAGATGGAATTGAACTCTTGTTCAATACACTTTTACAGAGCTGCCATAGTCTTAAAACTTAAATTTTTGAGAGACTATATGGTGCCTCATTCTATCAGTGAATAAAGAATTAGTCCTGGGCATGACGGTAAACTGCATCTGGCAGCATGGCTTCTGATTGGGAGGTTGTGAGGAGCATGGAACCACCTCTTAATTACTGTTGTTCCCAGGTCCATCCTGACCCGAAGTGTTAGCACCCGTTAGGATCCCAGCTATGGGCAAATAGTTAACCCCCCCAAACTGGGGTCAAAACACTGTGAAAGTATATACTTTTATGCAAATCTATACATAAAAATTGACTTTTATAGAAAAATATTCATTTTTTGAAGGAAAAATATTGCCGACAATACATTTTCGAAGAAAAAATTATTCTCAGCAAAACATTTTTGAATACAAAACTAGAAGACATTTTCAGTTTTCTAAAATAAAAAAGCATAAAAACAAAACATTTTCATCAAAATTTGACTAAATCAACCTTCTCACGATAACTAAACATTTAAGAAAATACCTTAAAACTCCACCTTTTTTGGCATTAAATAACCCACAGAGGTTGATGTGCCATTAAACAAAACTCAAACTCAATAAAGTAATTAGTCTTACTGAGGACACTTCATTACATCTCTTATGATCTGAACTGTCATGTTTTTGTAGCTGGAAGAAATGATTCCTGTGGGCTATAGCAGCTGAACAGGCAAGAGTTAACTAAGAAGATTTTTGTTTCACTTGGTTTTTTCATGCAGGCATGAAAGCTTCAATTCTGGAATTCACCCAGGAAGAAACCTCAGTGGCATAATTTTTAATAAGATAAAAAATTTAATACCATGGCTTATCATGAAGAAAATTATGAAATGAGTCAAAATCAGTGAATTGGTAACAAAAAGATGTCTTCTTAATAGGATGTTCTTACCTAATAGACAAGCAGAAAGAAAGCCTACAGATACTACTGCATGATCAGTGCTGCAAACATGATATGAGTCCAGAGAGGTAGGAAGGAACAGATCTATAATTGTTTTATCTTTTTTTTTTTCATTTATCAATAAATGAAATAAAAGTTGATTAACATTTGTTTAAATTAATGATTATATATAAGTTAGGATTTTTCTTAATTTGGTTCCTCAAATTTTTTAAAAAAAATTAAAATCTAATCAGTTCAGTGTTGGTTTTTGCATTTAGATGTGGATCAACAGTTTTGTATTCATTTGACCGATATAATTAATATTCAACTTTTAATTAAGTGTATACAGCAACAACTTTATAGACCAATGTTGAAAAGAACATTTCTTTTACACATTTATTTTTCAGCATAATCTCATTCTTTTTCTGATCCTGGGTATGACAATAAACTACATCTGGCAGCAAGGCCTCTGAATGGGAGGTTGTGAGGTGCATGGAACCACCTCTTAATTGCTGCTGTTCTCAGGTCCATCCTGACCCAGAGTGGTAGCATCTGTTAGGGTCCCAGCTATGCGCAAATAGTTAACCCCAAACTGGTGTCAAAACACTATGAAGGTATAAAAATAGACTTTTATAGAAATTATATACATTTTTGAAAAAAGAAAATGATTACCAGCAATACATTTTTAAATACAAAGCTGGAAGACTTTCTAAAACAAAAATTTAAAAAATAATTAAAAAAATTTTTCATTAAAATCTGACTGAATTAACCTTCTCACTATAACCAAACATTAAATAAAATATTTTAAAACCCTTTTTTGGCATTAAATAACCTACAGAGGTTGATATGTTATTAAACAAAACTCAAACTCATTCTTTTTCAGTACTCATTTGGAAAAATATTATCCTTCACTCAACATCTATATTTCCTCCCCGCTTACAAAAAGTAAAAATGAACATTTGAAAGAAAGAAAAAAAATGCATACTTCTTTCAACCACGCACCAAAAAACAATTTATACAAGTAAGTAATTTTTTATAGAAAATTGTTGAGAAAATGAGATTTTTTATTTTTTATCATCTATGAGATGGAGATTGTAGTCAAACAGAAGAAAGAAACTACGAATTCAGGTACCTCCACTCAATTGCCAAAAAAACCCCAATATATCGTGATGCTAAAAGGGCTCAAACTTAATAAAAACAAAGTTTTATCATCAAAATGTTTATGCGATTATTAAGAGGAAAGATCAAATTTTGTTGCTATTATTTTTTTTTAATTTTTAAATCCTTTCTAACACGTTCGAAATTCTAATTAAATTTCATTTTTCTGTCAGCGATTCATGCTATGTTTACATAAGGCAACTATTTAGAAAATGGAGTCAAGCGAGTAAAATGATTTAGGGGCAAGTTAATTTTCCTTTGCTCTTGACCGTCAGTTGAGGGATTTCTTTTTTAAATCTCAAAGGCTGACTGCAAGAGAAATTGTGAGATTTCTCTTTGTTAATTGAATATTTACAAATGTGTTTTTGGAGTTTCTTCTTTTATTACTGTTAACTCATTGTTACCTGTTCAAAGAAGTTTTTAATTATTTTTCCACAGATTATCATGGTTTAGTTTTGTTTGTAAACATTTTTAGTAAGTGAATGATTTGCATTAAAATATATTTTTTATATTTTTACATAAAATTAAAAGAACAAATTGTGTATATATCTACGAGGGTCATTTCAATAAATAAGGTGAATTTTTCAGTATAAGGATTTCTAATACAGATAGAAGCTTACTTTTTAAAAATTTTTTTCTTTCACTTCTTTTTCAAAGGGGTTTAATTTTTTTTAAGATTGAAAAAAAACTTTGAGAGTTTTGGAGATTAACAAAGGTGGCCGACCAAGAAGCATGCTCCAGTATTGAACAGAGGTCAGTTATCAAGTTTTTGGTTGCTGAAGGGTGCAAACCAGTTGAAATTCATAGGAGAATGTCAACTGTGTATGGCACTATATGTTTCAGCCAAAAAATGTCTGCAAGTGGGCTAAATTGTTTAAAGAAGAAGGGAGCAGTGTTGAGGTGAAGACAGGCCTTGAAGGCCTACAGAAGTGAGGTCTTCTGAGGCGATTGAATCAGTCAATGACCTCATTCACTCTGACAGAAGGGTGACAGTGGATGACATTGCAAGGACTTTGAGCCTATCTGTTGAACAAAAACGCAGGGGTCATCAGTCACATGGAGTTGTCTTGCATCAAGACAATGCAAGGCCTCACACAGCAACCCAAATGGTGCAGACCATCAACAAGCTGGGTTGGGAACTGCTTCCCTCATCCTCCTTACAGTCCAGACCTTCCCCCTTCAGACTTTCACCTGTTTGGTCCCTTGAAAGTGTTCATGAGAGGCACAAAGTTTGAAAGTGATGGTGAAGTCAAAAGTGCTGTGAACAATTGGCTGAGACATCAGTCCAAAGATTTTTATGCTGAGGGAATACGGAAGCTTGTGCACAGATGAGAAAAGTGTTTGACACTGCTGGGAGACTACGTTGAAAAATAAAATAAAAAGTAAACTTCTATCTGTATTAGAAGTCTTTATACCAAAAAATTCACCTTATTTATTGAACGACCCTTATAGAAGTCCTTATACTGAAAAATTCACCTTATTTATTGACTGACCCTCGTAGAAATCCTGATACCGAAAAATTTGCCTTATTTATTGAATGACCCTCATAGAAATCCTGATACCGAAATTGAATGACCCTCATAGAAATCCTGATACCAAAAAATTCACCTTATTTATTGAATGACCCTCATAGAAATCCTGATACCGAAAAATTCACCTTAATTATTGAATGACCCTTGTAGAAGTCCCTATACCGAAAAATTCACCTTATTTATTGAATGACCTTCGTATATATTATGCTGAGAAAGAGAGAAAATGGAACTGAAGTCTGTACATTTGTGATAATAATACGGTCTTGAAACTAATTTTCATATTGATTTATTTGTAGTGCAAGACTAATCCACTAGTTGTACCCAGTTTTTGTTCAATTCTTTTGACGAATTTTTAAGAATGTCTCTATTTTATGAGAGAAATTTCATAATTGTGAATGCATACTAAAAATCAGCCAGAAGAAATTAAAGGAATAAATAACTGGCTTTCTCCTGATATATTGATAATAAGATTGATAATAAGATTGATAATAAGATTGATCTCAACTAAAATTTTATAAGATGTTACTTTGTCTATGTAAATTAAGAAAAAAGTCAAAACTAGATTTCGCAAGTAGGTGTTAAAATGCTAAGTAAAATAGAACTGGGAAGGTAACAAAACTTGATGTTTATATAGTTTTTATAAAATATGAATAGTAACATGAATTATTTGAAATAATAGATGATATTGTGTAGATGGAAAGAGAGTTCAGTTGCTGCTACAGCCAAAGGAAAGGAACAGAACAGACAAAAAAATCAAAAGACTTTTTATATAGCACTTGTATAATCTCTAATCTGATAACAGAAATATAAATGCATAAATATATTCAGTATTCATCTTTTCTTAGAAAACTTGAAAGTTTCTTTTCAATATGTTATAGAAATTAATTAAATTAATTAAAATCAACTCTCTTCTTCACTTTTACAAAAATGTGTGAAATCCTGGTTTTTCCAAATAGAAAAAGGATTGACCATCTACTTAAGGAAAAAGTCAAAACTAGATTTCGCAAGTAGGTGTTAAAATGCTTTTTGACCAATGGGATGACTTGTGAGACTTGGAAGGACTTGATCCAGTGCAAATTCAAAAAGACTTAGATGTCAGTCAAGAGACAGAGAGTCATTGGGAGCTAAGAGACACACATCTAAAATGTAACTTCAAGCATTGTTCTCTTTCTCTTTCTCCTTATTTCTTTCAACAATTACTACCACAACATTTTGTAGAACTCTTGATACACTTAACATTCTAATTGAACATTAACTTCCACAACTTATATTATTCCTCCTCTTAATAAATTTCTATTTTAACATTCAAAATATATATTTTATTATTCCACTTTTCAACACTAATCTATACATCCTACTGACAACCAACTTTCCTATAACAATGAAAACCTTCTGATAATAATTCTGATGATTATAAATCTGCATAAAACTTGTAAGCTGTAGGGAGTTTGGTTAAGTCTGACACAAGGCCAAATCAAAGAAAAATTAACCAGCTTCCTACGCTTCAATGTAAAGTTTCTTTTCAATATTTTTTTTACCTCCAATTTTTTCTTTGTTAATTCGTATAACCATCATTAAAGTAATCATCATTTTAGCTGAAATTGTGTGAAAAATTACTAAAATTGAATAAAAATTCAGAAGATCCCAATTTACATGTCCTCATAGAAATTGAGATTTTTATGGCAGCAAAATGTACTGCACTTACTTTTGTGTTCCTTGCCAATTTAGAAGAAAGATAAAAGTGATTATATCTTGCAAAACCAATAATTTCCTTTTTCCTATAAATAAAACTATTCTTATGCTTTTTTAAACATAAGTTTTATGTTTTTTTTAATATATTCTGGAAATATACTGAATGTTATTCATAGAAAAATGGTTGAATTATTCTTGAATTTTTTAAATTATTTTGTTTTCATCTAATTTATATGTTATTTAGCAACATCTGTAGCATATAGCTAGTTGCCTGTTCAGAGTAAGTGAGAAGCAACAGGAATAAGGTCAAGGTCAATCAATACTGCCATATTGAAAAAGAGTATTCTCAACTGTATTATCTGAATCTTCTTTTCATATATTGACTATCTGCATTATTATTAAATTAATTTTAAAATTTTACAAAAACTAAACTTCAATCTACAAACATATCTAAGAAGAATACTTTTTTAAACATTAACAAGAATTATGAGACTACTGAATCAAAATTTTAAACTTTTGAAAATAGATTAACAATAATTTTATTAAAGGACCAAATAAAATTTAATTTTACTTTAAAACTTAAACAATTTAATATTTTCATGAAATTTGCAAGACATTTTATAATTTTATAATTCAGGAACCAAAATGCCCTTTTGAATTTGATTATTAGCAACAAGAAATCAGTTAATATAGAAATAATTTATAAATTCCATTTTTTATACAGATAGTAAAATATGTGAATAGTTTTGAATTATAAAATAATAAATATCTATGCCGTTAGGAGAGTCTTCAGATGACTTAATTTTTTGAATCATTAATGTTGTTAGCAAATTATGATAAATATAGTCTTTCTTGATATACTAGAAATGTACAGTTGAAGTTAATTTGTAGAAATAATAATTTTACTTTAATTTTAGTGAAAATTTTTGAGAATTACATGGCTTATTATTTGAACCAACACACTCATATTGGTTGCTATACTCAAAATATTTTAGCTGTTGTAAACTCCAGTCTTTTTCAGGTGATAAGTAGAAGTGGAAGGCCATGATCGCCTATGTCCTGAAGTGATATGTCACATAGAAGAAGAATCTTTTCATTAATGATACATATTCATTAAATGTGAAATTTATACATATATATTTGTTAAAAATGATTGACAAGGAAGATTTAATTCATTTTTTATTTAATTTTTTTAGTATTCTTATGTTTCCTTCTTGCTGGAAATTTTTTGAAAATACAAAAACACTATTTAAATCCCAATATCAAAGGCTCGGTAAATTTTTGTTTTGTTTCCAAAACATTCTTATTTCCAAGCAAAAGTAAATGCTGAACTCAAATCGATAATTTTTTATTGACGAAACCTACCTTTTTTCAATTTTACAAACAAAAAAATATCTTCTTTTTGCTGTTTATCTCACCCAGTAACCACGGTTCAAAAGATGTTATTCACTGCAGAATGACTTCACATGTAGTTTGGCAATTTTTCGACCAATTTACTTCCTTTTTGGTATCCATATGCAGAAATTGAGTTCCAAACCCAAACAAATCACGGAGTAATTGCTCAAAGGAAGTAAACGAGCTGAAATAAGTATCCTATGCCCCAATTCATTCAGCGGTGAATCAGATATGAAAACGCTGGTAAGGGGTGAGATATAGTCCAACTTTTTTGTGGTCGATAACAGGAAAAATGGGAGGTTTCTTCAATAAACAATTATCGATTTGATTTCAGCATAGACATTTGCACGTAATTAAGGAAGCTTAGGAAAGATTTAATGGGGTAAAGGCCTTCGGGGAACAAAACAAAAATTTACCAAAGGCACCTCACTATAAGAGAGGCACAATATAGCAAACCATTTTCTCCTACCATCAGTTTATATTATTTAACAGTGGAAATGGACTTTTGAAAGTTTTTTTAAAAATAGACAGATGATCACACAATGTCTAGTCACACATTATGTGATAGCTTTTAAAGTATGCTCTTTTGCAAAAACACAAAATAAATTATGTTACAGTCAAAAACATGAGGATATAATAAAAGCATCAGAAAAATAACATCCTTGAAAATGGCCAGTAAAGTGGCTGAAAGTGCTAGGAAAGTCAATAACTATAGAACATTTTTACATTCCTTATTTCCAGTAAAAAAGGGAACAATACTGTTGCAAACACTCAAGAGCTCCATCACCAGACAAGCCAAAATCTGACACTGTTCATGTCAACAACATTTTTTTTTTTAATCCTGTTGCCCCAAGCAAGGCATTTTACTGCCACTGTTTTGCAGGGGGTTATATAGGAGGAAAGTTATAAGAAAGAGTGACAGGTTACAGGTGGTGTCAGGAAGGAAGTGGGTAAAAGAAGGATGAGCATACTGATGAGAGTGGGGTGGATGGAGAAAGGAGCATGATAAGAGAGGATGCAGGTTATTGAGATAGGAGATGACTATTGACTTTACATTTGAATTCTTGAAAATTGTAGCTGTCTGGGAAGCAAGTAAGCAGAAGAGAATTCCACAGGCAGGAGGTGCGAGAAAAGAAATTGTTAATTTCACTCAAATTTGTTTTCTGTTGCCATTGCAGGATATGGCAACACAATTATGAGATTCAAACAAATCTTCAGTGGCAGAATAAAATTTTTCTTACATCTTTCTATCAATGACAGATGTTTTGATAAAATTTTTTGGTTGTTTTGTTTTTATGACATATCAACCTCAGCAGGTCATTTATTGCCAACTAAATTTTATTTATTTATTGCTGGTAATACCTTTTTCTTTCAACAATTTATTGTTGTTTTTATATAAGTTTTGTGTCTAGTAACACTTTTTTCTTTTACGAGTATCAAGATTCACTGGGATTTGTTTTTAAGGGCAGGGTCCCCAAGTCCTACCCTGTTATTTACCCCATAACTGGAGGGAAGGGACGGATTAATACCTTTCCCAGGGGTACCAGTGCTGAAGTGAATGCAGGGTATTCAATTGGAATTCGAACTCGACTCACCGATTTCTCTTCCCGAGTTGATATCCACTGCACCACAACTCACATCTGTCACTAAACGCTAACAGCACCTGGTATTCCCAAGTGGTCACCCATCTAAGTACTGACCAGGCTTAATGTTGCTTAACGTCGGTGATCGAGTGAGAACTGGTGCATTCAACATGATATGGCCATAAGCCTTTGATAAAATAAGATCAGTGACTCTGAAAGACGTTACAATATGAAAGCTAAAAACTATCATAATAGAAGGTTGGCTTGCTGAGATAAATAATCTACGATTAGAGTCGACACTGTACTTCAGCTATCCTGAGATAACAGTGCAAGATGGTCTGATTCTACGTGGAGAAATACCAGTTGTGTATGTGATGAGAAAATGAACAAAAGCAAAATTACATGTGGGACACACGGGAGTCAATTCTTGTCTGCACCAAGCTAGAAATCTAGTATTTTGGCTGGCTATATTGAGTGAAATTCAACAATATATTGAGACTTGTGACATCTGTGCTCATTTTGAGGTTAAGCAGCCTCAAGAACACCTCTATATGCAGGACATACCAGACAGAGAAAGTACGTACAGAAATTACCTGGTAATCACAGATTATAACAGTAACTTTTTCAAGCTAGACTTTCTACCAGAAACTATGTCAGAAGTGGTTGTTCTCAGAAGATGGTATGATTCTACATAGAGAAATACCAGTTGTGTATGTGATGAGAAAATGAACAAAAGCAAAATTACATGTGGAACACACGGGAGTCAATTCTTGTCTGCACCAAGCTAGAAATCTAGTATTTTGGCTGGCTATATTGAAGGATGTGCATTGTGGTGCAGTGGATATTGGCTCGGAACGAGAAATCGGGGAGCCAAGTTTGAATTGCAGTTGAATTCATTGCATTCACTTATGCGCAAATACCCTTGGTAAAGGTATTAATCCGTCTCTTCCTTCCAGTTATGGGCTAAATAACAGGACAGATTGGGTTCTATAGCCTTGGTCAGCAACCAGTCTACCACAGAAAGCAATGGCAACCTACTGTGGGTTAATCTTCTGCTCAGTCAGTCATGTCTCTTTCGAGACATGATCGCCAAAGCGTGTATCATGTATAGCACTTAACTGACTGACTGATGCTGAGTGAAATTCAACAATATATTGAGACTTGTGACATCTGTGCTCATTTTGAGGTTAAGCAGCCTCAAGATCACCTCTATATGCAGGACATACCAGACCAACAATGGGAGAAAGTAGGTACAAAAATCTTCACCCTATAAAACAGAAATTACCTGGTAATCACAGATTATAACGGTAACTTTTTCAAACTAGACTTTCTACCAGAAACTATGTCAGAAGTGGTTGTTCTCAGAAGATGGTCTGATTCTACATAGAGAAATACCAGTTGTGTATATGATGAGAAAATGAACAAAAGCAAAATTACATGTGGGACACATGGGAGTTAATTCTTGTCTGCACCAAGCTAGAAATCTTGGAATACTGTAAAAATTAAAATCAAAAATTAATAAAATCTTTCCTGTCAGTCATTTTTAACGAAACATGTTTAAAAGAAAGATTGCCGTCCAAATACACATATGCACAAAGCTGCTAAAAAATTTTAAAGCAAGCCAAGAAACAATTCTCTTTTAAAATATCTGATACTGAGATTTTGGAAAGGGAATCAGACCAAGAACTTTTCAGCATATCCACACATATATGTTCTTCTATGTGACATGTCCCTTCAGAACATCACTGACGTTCATAGCTCTCCACAAATTCTTGTCCTTTGTAGCTCTTGATAAATTTTACCTCTTTGTTATCTCTCTTAAACATTGTTTCGCCATATATTTACTCAAGTTTTGCTGGGTAGGTTATACATTGTTTTCCTCTGTTCATCTTACCTTGAGTCTGTCCTGTGAGTATCAAATTTTCTAAGCCTTCTTCTCTCATTATGTACCCTAGAAATTTTAACTGTCTCTTTCTGATGTTGAGTATTAGTTTCCTTTTTGTTTCCATTTTCTTAAAAACTTCATTATTGCTCACATGCTCAGTCCATGGTTTTTTCAGTATCCTTCTGTAAATCTCCATGTCTGTTGCCTCGAGTCTCTTCTTCATCTGTAAGGTGATTGTCCAGTATTCACCGCCATATAGAAGGACTGATATTACATAACAGTTCAATACTCCCTTTTTTGTTTCTAAAAGAATTATCCTGTTTCTTAATGTAAAAATCCTCAATTATTGCAGCTAATGTGCATTAATTTTTTTAATTTTTTTAATTGTTTCACCCCAAGCAAGGCAGAAATGCCACTGATGTGCAGGGGGCTACATAAGTGTAAAAAGATCAATTAGAAGAGAGTGAAGAGTTAGAAAGGAACAATAGAAAGCTGAGAAGGCAGGTGTGATGACAGTTTCAAAAGTGGGGAGAAAGGGAAGGATATATGGGGTGGGGAAAGAGCTAGAGTCAAGTGGTTAATAGATGAGTATTGACATTGCATTTAAATTCCTGGAGGTTGTAGCTGTTAGGAAAGCAAGAATATGGGAGCGAGTTCCACAGGCGGGAAGTGCGAGAGAAGAAGCTGCAGGAGTAGAATTGTTGTCTGCATTTGGCTAACCTAACTGTGAATGGGTGGGACCCAGTTGCCAATCTGGTTGCACGAGTAAACACCTGTTAAGGAGGCACCAGTGACTTAAGTTCGTTCGAGCAGAAGCCATAAAAGTATTTATAGAACAGACAAAGGGAAGGCCACATTTCAACGGTGGGGAAGTGGCCGTAGTCGAGCCGCCAAGTCGGTACCTATAAAAAAATCCATTTTCAATTCCTATGATTATATGAAGAATGTTTTTCCACACTAATCAAGTATTATGCATGCACTAATCGAATTTTGGTGTATAAAAATTTTAGTGCACTAATCAAAAACACATTAATCAAGGGATGCCTGTACTTTGCTTAGAAAGGTAACTTTCTCTATCCCATTATATCTTTGGATTTCAGTCTTGTACTTGTGTCAGTTAAGACCATACTTGATGCACGCTTTGGGTGATCATGTCTCGAAAGAGACATAACTGACTGGACAGAAGATTATCTCTCAGTAGGTTGCCATTGCTTTCTGCAGTAGACTTGTTGCCAGCCAAGGTTATAGAACCCAATCTGTCCTATTATTTAACCCATAACTGGAGGGAAGAGACAGATTAATACCTTCCCAAGGGTATTTGTGTGTAAGTGAATGCAACTGGAATTTGAACTTGGCACCTTGATTTGTTGCACTTCCGAGATATTTAAATTATAATAATTGTTGGATTTGTGCATCTCCGATTTGTAATTTGCATGTTGGGCTCTTCTTTTTTGCTAACAACCCTGTATTCTATCTTCTTGTAATTGATGTTCAGTTCCTTCTTCTCACTTTCTTTTTGCAGAGGCTTTGCAGAAATTCTTGCCATTTCCTTTCTATGCCTACTATGAATACTGTTTCATCTGCCTATTTTAAGTTGTTAATAATTTGACTGCCAATAATGGATTCTGGAAGATCTTTTAATTCTCTCAGAATTTTCTCACTGAATAAATTCAATAAGAAGACACATCCTTGTCTTATACCTTTTTCTATTCTTGTATATTTACTGAATTATTTTTCTGTCCATGTGCAGGTTGTTTTTCTGCCAATATAGGTTCTTGATTATTCTAATATCCTTCCAAAAATGTCAAGGTTACCCACCAGTTCTTTGTAACATTCTTCATCAAATGCCTTTCATCTAAATCTAAACTTATTTATAAATGGAACTTTGTCTGTGTGTGTTTGTGTGTGCGTGTCCGTTACCTATAGACTCCAAAACGGCTGAACTGATTTTCTTGAAAATTTACACAGTTGTACTATAAGCATCTGTGAGTCTTCTTAGCTAGGTTTTGTGTCGAGGTACCCCGATAAATATTGAAAATCGATAATCGAAAAAATCGGGTTATAGAAGGAGTGGTCTGATTTTAATCAAATTTGATACACTCATAGACAAAGACATAAGAAACGATATTCAGAAGTTTCAAGATTGAAGTTTTTACAATAGTGCAGAAAATCGATATATATATAAAAGGCAAGATGTTTTTGTGTGTATCTGTTTATCTGCCTGTATGTCTGTATTTTTTTCAGCTCTTTTATTTTAGTTTTTATTTTGGGTTTGGCTCTAAGTAAGTATAATTGTAGTTCTTAGTCTCAGCCATGATGCCATTTACTCAGAGGACTTATTTAGCCTTCAAAATTCAGTTTACAACAAAAAAAACTTATTTGATATCAATAACAGGAAATCAAAATTTGACTTACATCCATTCATTTTTCTTTCAGTCTACGGTTTCGCTTTAACTGGAAACAACTATTGCTTTTTAGTCTTTCATGCCAACATCCAAAGAGTCTGAACCCCAGGACCATGGACTAGTTTTAAAGCTTTCACTACACCTGAGTAACACCGGGCTATACTGCTAGTAATCTATAAAAGACAGGTACACAGCCTTCTGCATTTGTATTGCTCTGTCTGATATAGTTCTGAGCCTAATATCAGATTCCTTGTTTCAGTGTCTGAAATGAAACATTTTTCTTGTTCTATTTTCTGTTTAATTTTGTTGTTTATTCTATTTATCAGAATTTGGATAAGTTTTCTTAATATGACTCATTAAGGTTGATTGTTTGATGGAGTTCACATTTGTTTGCACCTGACTATTTAGGTAGTACTATGAAAAGTGATCTACTTAGGTTTTCTTGTTTATCACCACTGTTGTATATTTCATTTATTATATCTGTACTCTTGTCAATGCCATAATCATCTAAGGCTGCCAGCATCTCCATTACAATTCTTTCTGGTCTTCCTGCTTTGTTTCTATTCAATTTGGCAAGTGTTGATTTCTTGGTCCGTCAATATTTCTGTGTATTGCCAGTTGTCCTTTTTCTTCATGGAAGAGTTCTCAGATGTGTTCGTTCCATCTCTCAGTTATATTTTTTCTTTCTATAATATCAGTGTCCCATCCTTGGATTTTATGCGTTTTGTTGATAAGTATGTTTTTTGTCCTATTAGTTCCTTTTTTTTTTTTAAATTTATCTGTGTATTTGTGGAAGTTAACAAAGTTTTGTGTTTTGTGTACATATTGTTATATAAACAAAGAAGATAGAAGAAGCATATAAAAAAAACTTGTTTTTCTGCTACGGATGCTTATCCTTTTTATGTTGACTGAATTGAATGTGTGTTGTGGTTGTGGATGTGTGTTGTGGTGCAGTGGATATCGGCTCGGAACGAGAAGTCGGGGAACCAAGTTCGAATTCCAGTTGAATCTATTGCATTCACTTACGCACAAATACCCTTGGGAAAGATATTAATCCATCTCTTCCCTCCAGTTATGGGTTAAATAGCAGGACAGATTGGGTTCTATAGCCTTGGCTGGCAACCAATCCACTGCAGAAAGCAATGGCAACCTACTGCGGGATAATCTTCTGCCCATTCAGTCATGTTTCTTTCGAGACATGATTACCGTAGCGTGTTTCACGTATGGCACTTAACTGACTGATTGAATTGAAATAAAGTTAAAACACGTCTTCAGTATGTCTGTTTTCCTTTTTGATTCTGAAATAACTTATGGGGCGTAAGGATACAAACAGGTAAAGCTGGTTGAGCTCATGACAGTCTCACGCTGAGTTGGGAAAACTAATTATGTCCATTTTTTTTTTTTTTTAATTCGTAAATAATTTATGGAACATCAGGATATGCACAAGTAAAAGCTGGCCAAGCTCAAGTCAGCTTCACTTTGAGTTGGGAAGACCGAACTTCTACTTTATGAGTAGGGCAGTTCAAAAATGTCCCGCAATGTTTTTGGTAAGTAGAAAAAGTTCACTTATCAGTGAAGCAGAAAATAACTATTTTTATTTTTCATGATATTTTGTTATGGATATTCTTCTTTTAAACGTCAAGGTTACCAATTGTAGAGGTCCTGGGAATGACAGAAAACTGCATCCGGGAGCAAGGCCTCTGACTGGGAGGTTGTGAGGAGCATGGAACCACCTCTTAATTACTGTTGTTCCTAGGTTCACCCTGACCTGGAGTGGTAGCACCTGTTAGGGTCACAGCTATGGGCAGATAGTTAACCCCCTAACTGGAGTCAAAACATTATGAAAGTATAAAAATATGCTTTTATAGAAATATATATAAATAAAAAGACTTTTATAAAAAAAATATACATTTTTAAAGTAAAAATATTACCGACAATACATTTTTGAAGAAAAAATTAACATAACACATTTTTGAAAGAAAAAAATATTCTCAGCAAAACATTTTTGAATACAAAACTAGAAGACATTTTCAGTTTTCTAAAATAAAAAGGATAAAAACAAAAAATTTTGATTTTCATCTGACTAAATCAACCTTCTCACTATAATCGAGCATTAAAAAAAAATACCTTAAAATTCTATCTTTTTAGCATTAAATAACCCACAGAGGTTGATATGCCATTAAACAAAACTCAATACTAATTGTGGATGTTATAAAATTTCATATGTTTTGTGCATATGTCTTAGGTGAAGGTGTGTGTTCAATATGTAAATAAAGAAAGTATAGGAAAGTGAACAATATATCCTGGTAACACAAATAAACTACACGAAACACGAAACACCTTAAATAGAGAAATAACAAAAGATCTGCCAAAAAAAGTGTTGGAAAAACTTGGATACAAACTTACTGCAGATAATCTATTAATTAAAACACTTTCTATACATTTTTGTTTGGTAAATTTTCATTGTAAGTCTCATCGCTTTTCCCCTTCAAATTTCTCTTTTAATTAAAGTAGCATTTTTTAATCAAACTTATAGTCAAATTCATTGTCAGCAAATAATGCTTTGAAGGTTGTTTTGTAAAAGATCCCTTTTTGTATTCATATCTTATTTTATTTAAGTTCCTCAAAGTTTCCGATATGTATTCCTTGTAGCAGTCATTACAGGTGATAAAGTAAATTCCTCCTTTAAGTTTTAGGTTATTATTTTGTTTTATATTAATATAATAATAATATAACTAATAATAAAACTTGAATGATGAACTTACTATATAACCTGTAATAGTTGTCACAAGGTATATATAAGAGAAACCTTAAGATAAAAATAAAAGATTATATGAAAACAAAAAGTTTTATCAGTCTTTGGCTGTTTTTTGTCCTATCTTTTATACTGAAATATATTTTTTGGTTTTTCAAAACATAATATCTTTTCAACCTTGTATAAATTTTGATGCAAAAATCAATTTTATAAAATTTAAAAAGGTAATGTTTTATAATTATTGAAAATAATGTTTGCAATAATTCATCAGTTTATTCTGAAATCTATTGTGCAATTTTCAAAAAACATTAACTGTAATTCTGTTAATAATTCTTCTATTTTTCTTGTACATTGGAAGTTAAAGGTTTTCTAAACTTTTAAATAGTGACTATTTAAATTATACATTATATATATATATAACGGTCAGTACTTAGGTGGGTGACCACTTGGGAATACCAGGTGCTGTTAGCATTCACGGATGTGCGTTGGGGTGCGGTGGATGTCTGCTTGGAGGGGGAAATCGGTGAGCCGAGTTCCAATTTCAGTCGAGCACGCTGCATTCACTTGCGCACCAGTACCCTTGGGAAAGGTATTAATCCGTTCGTTCCCTCCAATTATGGGTTAAATAATTGAGGTCTGCTGTTCGTGCGATTTGTGGCAGTCATCTGCACCAATTGTTCGTTATCAGCAGTTCCAAGAAGTGTGGATGGTACTACACAATGCCTTCACCACTATAAAACAAATCTCTGTGTGGTTGTCTTGCTGGAAAAGGTTGGACCCTCATACGTTGAACGCGACTGGAGAATCCATCACCATCATATATATATATATATATATATATATATATATATACTATAGTCATCCGCAGACAGATCTGTTTCGCTGTATTACAGCTCATCAGTACGACTTAGACTCCGGTCGCTTCCTAAGCCAGGATTGAAACCCAACTGAACCAGCGTCAGTCGGTGATTCTACCTCTAGGCCATGAGCATCTGGTAGAAGAAGGCAAACTTTTTAGTGCGTATAAACTCACCCAATAGCTAGAGTGCTCCAATTCAATATCAAATGAGCCGTGCATAAATGCTGGAGTAGCTACTGTTTACAAAGTCTCCCACTCTTCCAGAGTGCTCAATCAGGGTGTGAGAGCGTAAAGTGGACATCATTAAAGTCAACACCAAAAGACAACACTGTGCAGACAGAGTAACGGATGGAGGAACTAAGTAACTAAGGAAGGAACAAGCAGAATTATTATATGATGTAAATGAATGTAATTAACTTGACTGGAATTTGAACTTGTTTCTTCGATTCCTCAATCTAAGCTGCCCTCCATTACAAAACCATACCTGAGAGTTTCACGCTTTAATTAGTCATCAGACTGTGATATCCAAACAAGGTTTATTAAATTCAACTAATGAGGTCTTTCTGTTTAATTTTTTTATTGTATTTTTCCAATAAGTTGTTATATATATCAGGATCTGATATTGTGAATCTGATTGTGAATATAGCATCTGAAGTTCATATGTTGTTCCACTTTTATTCAGCCCAACCATCTCAGTCATTATCAAGAATCTGATGTTGTAGGAATAGTGGAAAAAAATACATATTTGTAAGATAGGAAAAATGTAGATTTTTTTAAAGTAATTTTAAAATTTAAAACTGATATTAAAGCATGAAATGTAACAATGGGTGTAAAAATAAACATCTTAAAAATTGGAAAATGCTAAGAGAATTTTAACCAAAACAAAAATGATTCTTAAACTGTTTAAAGCTTAAAATTTGTGTGACACTTTCTATTTTAACCATCTTCTTTCTGTTTTTTTAATCTAGAAAATTCATTAATAATTTTTCAAGTTACATTTTTACCAAATTTTTCCCTGTAATTAAATATTGTCAGTATTCTCTAGGGCGCCGAGAAAGTTTGGAATCATCAAGTAGCAAGGACACTTCGCTATCAGGAAACCAGCTTTCTCAATTCAAATTTTCAAAGCTTGATAGAGATTCTACGGGGACAGCGAAAATGGGTTATGGTCGATCACCATTACTTAGTTCAAGGTCAGCATGGAGTGATCAAGTGTGTTGGCCTCAAAAAGAGTCAATGGAGCATGTATATGAAAATGCCTCTGTGTAAGTAAACTTTCAAATTTCATTAATTTATTTTCTTAACCAAACTCTGTATATTAATTCCATTTTGCACTCGGATTTAATTATTTATTATCGAGTTTTATTCATGAAATATTTTCAGTACATTTCTTAAAGTTTTATAAATTGATTACAAATGAAATTATGTTTATATTTGCTTTATTTTGGTGACAAAATATATTCATATTTTTTTTTCAGTATTTTTAAAATAATGAATTATCGTTATTGGCATCTGGTTATTTATTTGATCTTCTTATCATTTTTATATTTATAATATTTTCCTGGTGTCTGTCATATGTGGTAAGCTAGAAATTTCAGATTGAACCTTTTATTCATTTTTAAAAGTAAACCATTCTCTTTCTGCTGTCCATGTTAAGGAAAGATAACCCATATTAGTTAATTCTTAATTTGTCTTGTGATACCATGTCTGCTCATTCCACATTCTCAGAGTATTGGAATTTCAATACTTAACCTAGGGATAGTGTTCAAGTCAATGGTAGGCTTACTGAGGAGCTTATCATGTATACTGATTCTTTCATTTACCTTATTTTCCAGGATAGTTCTCTATTAGTATTTGTCTTTGTTTCTGAGATGAGGTAGTATTTACATTAGTCGGACTATTCTAATCTTTGTTGCCATTTGTATGATGTTTCAGCATTTGTATGCTCCGGCCTTCTTCGGGTGCTAGGAATTTCGAACCGAACCCTTTATTACAATCACTGGGATTATATGAACGCCATTCCTTGCAGGAAGCCTTGATCAAAAGTCATGAGTTATCTCCCTCTAACCCTGCAAGTTACTTGTTCACCACTGCTATAGCCTGGTACTGAACTCACAACTCTAAGAGTCAAGTCAGGAACTAACCAACGTCTATATCCACTGGGCCATGTGAACAAGTAACTTGCAGGGTTAGAGGGAGATAACTCACAACTTCCAACCGAGGCTTCCCACAAGGAATGGAGTTCATATACCCCAGTGATTGTAATAAAGGGTTCAGTTCAAAATTCCTAGCACCTGAAGAGGGTGGAGCGTATAACGACTGAAAATGTCGTACAAATGGCAACAAAGATGAGGACAATAGTCTGAATAATGTAAATACTATAGTTCTCTATTATTCTAATTACCTTCTTCAGAAGTTGGTAAACTCCACATTCCTCAGATGGTCAGCCATACCTGTTTTCATTATCACCATCTGATGGTTGGTTAGAAATCCATGGAGAATCCCACCCAGTCAGCACTGTGAGTGGACATCATGAGCCTCTTTCGATCTCTGAATACAGAAGTGAATCACTTGTCCTACATTCGAGTGTTTTTCTCACAGTGGGTTGCTAATTCTCACTGTGGTAGACTGGTTGCCAACTAAGGCTATAGAATCCAGTTTGTCCTGCTATTTACCCAAAGATGGAGGGAGAAGAGATGGATTCATACCTTTTCCAAGCACTAAACTATCGCCCGGTTCACACTCCACCCACGTCTATTGAACAGGTGAAGAGGCTCACCCCTTGTTCCCTGTTTAGGATGTGGTTTCCGCCTTTCTCTTTTTCAATATTTTTACTCTTTTTTGTTTTTTGTTTTTTTTTAATTGGAGTAGATAGACTAAACTATTGCCCGGTTCACACTCCACCCACATCTATTGAACAGGTGAAGAGGCTCATCCCTTGTTCCCTGTTTAAGATGTGGTTTTTGGTTTTCTCTTTTGCAATCTTACTCTTATGTAGCCCCCTGCACATCAGTGGCATTACCACCTTGCTTGGGGTGATATGATTAAAAAAAAAAAAAAATAAGTGAATGTAATGAATTTAACTGGAATTTGATCTTGGTTTTTTGATTCCTCAACCCTAATTGTTATCTATTACTTCACCATGCTGTCTCCTTGTTTCCATAA
This sequence comes from Ascarosepion bandense, assembly GCA_037127315.1. Lineage (NCBI taxonomy): Eukaryota > Metazoa > Mollusca > Cephalopoda > Sepiida > Sepiidae > Ascarosepion > Ascarosepion bandense. The sequence goes on from JBBBDQ010001457.1 coordinate 1,053,274, forward strand.
TCTCTCCAGGGATTATTCAAGCTGGCTTTTCCATTTTGGCAAATAAGGTGATTGAAAGAATCAGGTATCAGATGAGGTAAAGTATCATATCCAACTGTTGCTAAACGAACTGTTTATTACCGAATTCTTTGTTTCATTGATGATGTTTTTGCTTAATGAAAACGAGCACAAGTGGTCTTATGATGATTTTTTTATTTTTAGAGATGAATCGTTCAATTTTTCAAATGTCAGTCGGACATTGAGTGAACAAATGCACGAGTTGGTTCGGGCATTCTCAAGCCGTACACAGAGAGTAAAGGAAAAGACTACACTACCACCTACGCCTACTTCATCGTCGTCGTCATCGTCATCATCACTTTCCAGTCTTGAAGTGCAATCAGGTGAGTCACTGTAGACATAGTTTGGAAATAAATAAATTACAAACCGAACACTTTGTCAAAATTGTCATAATTTAAAAGTTAATAGGTAACGATCATCAGCTTTTGAGAAATTTATAAAATCTTACAGAATTTGTGTTCAACATAAAATTCGTTTTACTATATTTAGTTGAATGTTGGGATGTGCATTGTGGTGCAGTGGATATCAGCTCAGAATGAGAAATTAGGGAGCCGAGTTCAAATTCCAGTTGAATTTCTTGCATTCACTTATGCGCAAATACCCTTGGGAAAGGTATTAATCTCTCTCTTCCCTCCAGTTATGGGTTAAATAACAGGTCAGATTGGATTCTATAGCTTTGGTTGGCAACCAGTATACCACAGAAAGTAATGGCAATCTACTGCAGCATAATCTTCTGCCCAGTCAGTCATGTCTCTTTCGAGACATGATTGCCCAAGTGTGTATCACGTATGGCACTGAACTGACTGACTGAATATAATAGTTGAAAACATGATTAAGGCTTCTACAGGGTATAAAGTGGGGGATCGGTTTTATATTGTTATGAAGTAATAAACTGATCCCCCCTAATTACTACTTAAGAATATAATACATCTCTTCCCCCTCTAGCTATGAGTTAAATAACAGGACAAATTGGGTTCTATAGCCTTAGCTGGCAACCAGTTTACCGCAGAAAGTCATGGCAACCTACTGTGGGATAATCTTCTGCCCAGTCAGTCATGTCTCTATTGAGACATGATCGTCCAAGTGTGTATCACATATGGCACTGAACTGACCGAGTTGAATGTTGATAATATTGATTATAAGTAATTTTTGTTCATGTTAATTTTCTGAATAGATATTCAAATTATAATATTTTTTTAGCAAAATAGCTCTTAATTTATTTGCCTTTATACATAATTACAAGAAATAAACTGTTGTTACGATCAAATTTAAATATTTAATGACTTAATAATACTAACCAATTCATTATTCTACATTATTTTGTTTGGCTGTAGTAGATAAATTAGAATTGAATGGAAAATCTCTGAACTTAGATATTGATGTGTATCTGAAGAAGTATATTGTTGTGGAGTAGTTTTTGCACTGAAGCTTATAATTGCACTATGTCGGTTGCTAATTGACTTAATGCACCATAAATGTTACGAACTTGGTAATCTTCCACTGAAAGCTAACTCCTTAGTATTCGGTTAACTGCCGACTAATATCAACTGCCTAGTAGTTCTACTGAACTCCAATAGAAGTCTAAAGAACTCTTATGAACTTTCCCAAAATCTCCTAAGAACTTGTCTTGAACTTCTTGTTAACTCTTATTAATACAGGAGAGAGAGAGTCTTTTATCTGAGGAATAGGTGTGTTTCCTAATAACATATATAAAGAGAGAAAAAATTCACAACCAGATTGTTCTATTTTGTATTTCTATTGACTTTAGAATTTTATTAAAATTAATTCCTAGCCAATATTTATTTGATATCTGAGACTCTATGTTCATAAAAATATCTGCACTGCATTTACTCTTCTTTATGTCATGAATTCTAAATAATAAGACAAACTCAAAATGAATGGCAGCAGTAGAAAACGACACAATTCTGTTAATATGAGGCTCATTAATTCCTTATTCAAAGAAATTCTGCTTGCCATGATAGAACATTATAAAGCTTTAAAAATTGACATGTTTTTTATAAGTACAGTTTGAAAATAGTTTCAGCCTTCATTAAAAAAGAAACTTAAGATGCAAAAATAATTACATAATACTTTAATTTAAAATCTTAGTTATTCTGTTATAACAGGTGTATTTATTATCTCATTAAACTATTTTAATTTTTATTGCAACTTGTTTTAATTTTTTTAACTCAAGAATTTTTAGCATAGTAATGTTTTTAAAGTTACAATTCTCTTAGGTCAGAATGCTAAACTGAATATATTGTACTAGCAGTATAACCTAGCGTTGCTTGGGTGTAATGAAAGCTTAAAAACTAATCCATGGTCCTGGAGCTCAGACTCAGCCTAAAGAATATTTGAAATAATAAAATAATTGCGACAATTTACCAATCGCACCGTATATATATATATATATATATATATATATATATATACACATACTAGCAGTATAACCCGGCGTTGCTCGGGTGTAATGAAAGCTTTAAAACTAATCTATGGTCCTGGAGCTCAGACTCAGCCTAAAGAATATTTGTGTGAATTTTGGTGAGAATCGGATAAAAATTGTGGATTTGTATAAAGGACATACAGACAGATAAACAGACACACACACAAACATCTTGCCTTTTATATATATATATATATATATATATATTATCAATTTTCTGCACTACTGTAAGAACTGCAACCTTAAAACTTCTTAATATTGTTTCTTATGTCTTTGTCTATGAGTGTATCACATTTGATTAAAATCAGACCACTCCTTCTATAACCCAATTTATTCGATTATCGATTTTTGATATTTATCAGGGATACCACAACACAAAACCTAGCTAAGAACACTCGCAGACGCTTATAGTACAACTTGTAAATTTTCAAGAAAATCAGTTCAGCCGTTTCGGAGTCTATAGGTAACGGACGCACACACACAGAGAGACAAAGTTCCATTTATAAATAAGTTTAGATATTTTTCTTGAGTGTTCTTTTGTCCTGTATTATTTTGTAAGAATAATCTCGCAAAAAATGTATAAAATATATATGCATAAAAAATTAAAACTCATAATTTTATTGTTAACATTAATATAAAGCTAATCTACTCCAACTTTAATAAAAATAATGAGAATTTTAATGGCCATCTTTCCTTATTATGCATTCTAGAAACTTTTTTCTCATGCTAATTATAAGTGGCCTTTTCGCTTCCATTTTCTCTAAATGTTCAGTTCATGGTCATCCTCAACCAAACTGCTGTTGCCTCAACTTTCTTTTACATCTGTGAAGAGATTATCCTGTATTTCCCTGTCAAATAGAAGGAACCAGTATTAGATAAAAGTTTAATACTTTTCTTTATTTCTAACAAAGTTTCCCTGTTTCTTAATACTTTGTTTAGTTGTTGAAAGGATCTTTCACTATCCTGTCTTTTTGCTATCTTCTTCATATTTTAGTGTTGCATTTTCATTCCTTTTAAAACACTTTGTACATATTTAAATGTGCATTGTGGTACAGTGGATATCGGCTCGGAACGAGAAACCGGGGAGCTGAGTTTGAATTCCAGTTGCAATCTATTGTATTCACTTACACGCAAATACCCTTGGGAAAGGTATTAATCCGTCTCTTCCTTCCAGTTATGGGCTAAATAACAGGACAGATTGGGTTCTATAGCCTTGGTCAGCAACCAGTCTACCACAGAAAGCAATGGCAACCTACTGTGGGATAATCTTCTGCCCAGTCAGTCATGTCTCTTTCGAGACATGATCGCCCAAGCGTGTATCACGTATGGCACTTAACTGACTGACTTAGATATTTAAATTTTTGTCTTTGCTTGATTTTTGTATCAAGCACGGATGTAAAGAGGCTTCCCTCCCCTGTGTGGTCAAAACCTGGGTAGCAAGTAAGGGGTGTGTATTGTGTTCTTTAACATATATATCAAGTCTTAATGTTTGTATACTCCTCCCTCTTCCCTTGAACAGGAGTAGAGGTTCATCCCTTGTTTCCTGTTTAGGAAGAGCTTCTCAGTTTCTTTCCTCTCTTTGTGTCTTAATATTGGTACTGTCACAAATTTTTTGTGATGTGTCAGTTGTGGCAATGTCTCTTTATATTGAAGATACTGGGTTGGCAGTTTTCTGTGTCAGACTAAGAAGTTTTTCTCATCAGAATCTATTTTGCACTTAAACAATCCTTTGCTCATCAAACTTTTATATAGAATACATGTGATCTCACAAAACAAAACTATTGTTTTCTGTTGGATTCCCAGTCACTCTAGATTTCATAGAAATGAGAAAGCCGATGTGGCTGCAAAAAATTCCCTAAAAGTGACACAAGTAACATAAAGGTCCCATACACTGACAATAAACCCCTAATCATGAACTAAAAGAATATTTTAAAGAAATGGCAAGAAACCTGGAACAACTGTCAAAACAACAAATTATTTAAAATCAAACCCATCCTAAAGAAACAACTACCAGAATACAGTAAATCATGCAAAGAAGTGGTGATTATATCCCGTATTCTAATAGGACATACATACATAACCCACTCTTATCTCCTAAAAAATGAAAAATCTCCCAAATGCATTGCATATCAAGAACCCTATACAGTAAAGCATTTTCTACTTGACTGCAGTGACTTTACATATATCCGGCAATCCATCTACAATGTTAAAAAACCTGAAAGATTTTTTCAAAAAAATAAACTCTAATACTATTTTAACCTTCCTCAAAACGATCAAACTATACAACAAAATATAATCTAAGTAAAGATCTGAAGAGCAAAAATAAATCTGACCCTCACCGGGGAGAAAAATTTAAAAAGTAATACAACTTGAAAGCAATGGAAAAGTTTAAAAAGCAAGACATCTTTCAAAAGTCTGTAAAAATAATATAACCTTACCAAAAATCATTTGTTATGACCTTAAATGATTCCATAAGGATTGATAGATTGTTAAACCTCGAAACAAACTATTTTGCACATTTATAAATCTACCATGCATTGAATATTGTTGCCATACCTAACAAGACACTCCTGTTATTTATCTTGAGGTTCCCAACAAAATCCAAAGAAGGATCTGCAATATAATCAATCTTGACCTGGCAGCCCACCTTCCACTCTCTTTCTCACGTATGTGTTGTGGCTTCCCTCTGTCTTTTCTACAGGTATTTTCATGGCAACTGCTTTGATGAACTTTTTCCTGATTCCTTGACCACATGTATTTAGAAGCATCTAGGTCCCACCATTTTACCATCAAAATAGTTAAATGTAACCACCTCTTTTACTCTAACAGTTTCTTTTCTCACATCTGCTGTTTGGGGAATTTTCTTCCATTTATTTGCTTCCCTGACAGCTACAATCTCCAAAAATTTAAATACAACATCAATTGCCATCTTCTATTTACTTGATTCCAATCCATCTCTTATCCTTTCTTCAACATTCTCAGTACCTTGTTTTTTCTCTCACTGTAACCCCCTGCACACCAGTGGCAGTCCTGCCTTGTTTGAGGTGAAAAGATTATTAAAAAAAAAAAAAAAGATTATTGCAGAAAAAAAACAATGCTCCAATAAAGAAATGTCTGTAAATTCTTGCTGATGACAACCTTATCCAGATATTTACTTTTTGCTTTGAGTAGCATTTACCAATTAATTCTGTGGGCAGTTTACTGCCTCACCAAAACATTTGTTAATAAAAAATTATTTTATAGCTCATTTTGCTTTTCTTTTTTTTTTTTCTTATTTCAAACGTCTTTGTATGTTTGTTTTTAATTTCAGTTCAGTCTAAAGATGAGGATGAAGAAGAAGGATCTTCAAGACAGCAGAATTTGGGATCCTTTTTACCAATAAGTTCACAGGGCAGTGGCTCTCTATCCACTACAAAAAGTGATCAATTAATACAGCTTGGCTGCTGCCAAATCAAATTGCCAAAATGTCTCCAGTGCCTTAAATTTCCTGAAATTCTGGATCCCCAGAGTAAGCATGTTTGAATTTTTGTTTAAACTCATAAATTAATATGTAGTATTTTCATTACAATTCTAAATGTCCTTAATATAAGAAAATATATTATTATATTAAGCAGTTAAGTAATAATCAAACATTTTCATAGTTTTCATCCATTTTTTTTTCCTAAATCTAAACTGAATAACAGTTTAAATAAGCACTTAAACTGATTCATTCAAACTATCATTATCTTTTGCCATTAAGTCTTATGTTGTGTGTGATAAAGGATTTTTAATGAATTCTTTCATATTGATTTGAGGAATTATGACATTTTCATGTTATTTGTCATTGATAATTTTATGTCAGTCCTTTAGCTGATGTTCCATTCCTCAATTATTAAATAAAAATTCAGAATAAAGATGTCAGATGTCTTTCTATCTAGTGTTCCTTATTTTTTTTCAAAGGCAATGTTTAAAGGAATTAGATTACCAAAGCTTTTATGAGGTTATATTTTACCATTGTCTTTTTCCTACAGTTTAAATTAATGGTTTAAGAAAGAAGCAGTTAAAATGTTCCAATGAAGGCAACAAAAACATAAAAAAGACTAGTCGAAATTGATAAAAAATATATTTAAGAAACAGCATTTAGAAATTTCCTCAAAAAGAATAGAATAAGTTAAACTTACCAATTTTATGATAGTATGCGTAAACATTATATTAAGTTCATGTAAGTAATAATAATCTTAAGTCTAAATTTTTTTGTTTTCGTCTATCCATCAGAAACTGATTTATAATAAAAACTGATTTTCTCCTTTCAGGTAAACTTTACATGTCTTGGTTAGCATTAGTAACTCTTGCCTTTTTATATAACTGCACTGTGATACCACTGAGAGGAGTATTTCCATATCAGAGTCCCACGAATGTATATTACTGGATGATTTTTGACTATATTTGTGATTTCATTTATTTGATTGATATCATACTTTTCAAATCAAGAGTACAGTTTGTCAATGAAGGATTATTAGAGGTAAGTATATATTTTTACTTTATAAAAATTACAGTTTATAATTTTTTCATGATTGATTTATGGTTTATATTATATGAACCTGAACCATCCAGCTTGATATATATTAATCAGAAGCTTGCGTGAAAATAGTACACATTTTTACATTAAATAAAGGGCTTATTTTTATTTTTTATTCTCTATAGAAAATAGTTTTTACAATTGATGTTTCTCTTGAGAATAAATTAATTCCACTATATTACTTTATTTTTTTATTCTGCTTATTTCTTTTTTATGTAATAACTATACGCATTCTATTGGCATCAAATTATTTTCTATTACACTCATATATATATATATATATATATATATATATATATGTGTGTGTGTGTGTGTGTGTGTGTGTGTGCGCGCACACACAAAGAAAGAGAGAGAGAGAGAGGATGCGATGGATAAATTGTCGTCTAATTTAAGCTTCTGCTTATTTCTTTTTTATGTAATAACCTATTAAGCAATTCTATTGGCATCAAATTATTTTCTATTACATTTATATATATATATATATATATATATATATATATATATATATATATATATATGCGCACACACACACACACACACAGAGAAAGAGAGAGAGAGAGAATGCGATGGATAAATTGTCGTCTAAATTAAGCAAAAATTAAAATGACAGTGATATCTTAACTGATATACTTACCAAAATTATACAAGAATATCTCGAGATACTAAAGAGTAAATTTATTTAGTCAATAAAATCACCATTGACTTCAACCAAAGCCTCCAGACGACTTCAGAATCTCCTGCATCTCTTCTGGACGGTCTCTTTGTTTAAAATTCTAAATGTCATAATCAGTTCATCTTTGGTGTTACAAGGAGTTTTGTAGGTTTCTCGCTCAACTGTGCCCCACACATAATAAACAAGGGGGTAGCAGTCTGGAGAGTTAGGTGGCCTGATGTAAGGGGTGATGTGGCTGCAGAAATTGTCTGACAGCCAAGACTGGGTTTTCTTGCTTGTGTGGTATGGTGCAGAATCCTGTTCACAGACATAGGGACTTCCAGCAGCCACCCTCTTGACCTAGGGCAGCACTATCTCTTCAAGACACTTGATGCAGGCTTCTGTGTTGAGTTTGAGACCGTCACCGACAAATTCAGGAGTTCTTATTATCAAAGTGAAGTTTCCAAACTGCCATACCTTTGTAATTACCATTAGACTCATCCGACTCTTTCCAAACACTGTGCACTGTCCAGATTGACACCCAAACACTCTGAAATTATTATATTGGAGCTTTGAGTGAAAATGCCAAGCAGTAAAGAACTTTATAAATTTCCAAATTAAATGTGTTGATTCATGATGTCATTGTATTGACAGGTATTGATTTATATTGGCTTATATTGCTCTATCCTCCAAACAGGCAGCAAATATGATTCTTTTCTTTTTTTTTAATTGCAGACAGATAAAAAGATTATAAGGAAAAAATATTTTATGGGGCGCATGTTTAAAGTAAGTAATTATTATTTATTGTTTTCTTATTTAAAACATATTTTGTAAATTAATGATGTTTTGTATTTCGTTTCCATATTTTCTATATTAAATTGCATTTTAAAATTAATTCTTGCATTATTGCTTAACTGAGCAGAAATCAAGGTCAGATATTATCACCATAATTTATATCAAATACAATATAAAAAGTTTTAGATTAATAAACTTCTACAATGCAGAAATTCATCCACTTGAAATAATTTACTGTACAGAGGTTTCCTCTACCCCAACACTTACCAACAGTTTCACTTTGTTTTGGTGAAACCCAGAATGAAACAATTCATAAATTTTAATTAATAATGGTACCAAAGTACAAGAATAATCAGGCAAGCAATTCAGATATGTCAAAATGAAGCTGTAAAGTGATTCTTTTAAGTGAAAAAGTGAAAGCTCTTGACTTAATACGGCAAGAAAAATGATATGCTGAGATTTCTAAAGATATACAATAGAAACAAAATAAAAGAATATGGACAAATCAAGCAACTAAGGATTTCATGTAATGCTCTTTAAAAAGAAAGCTAGAGAAAGATATGGTCTATTCTAGTGCTATTTTGTTGCAGGTATAAACGCCTATAATGAGATTTTATAAGCTTTTGGTACATTTGACTCATTAACAATTTTTGATGGACTTGTGTAAGTCCAAAGGAAAAATAAGACATAGAATTTGAATAAGGAAATATTAACAAATATTTTCACAAGACATTTTACAAAGGAAAGATGAGAAATAAAAAGAAATGTGAAAAGCTCAAAGCAACCTTTAGTATCTGTAGTTAATTATTCACATTTTGCAGGAGTGAAAAGAATACGTATTTTTACTATAAAAAGTCACTGAGAAAAAGAGTGATTCTTTCAAATCTCATGTCAACCAGTAATTATCATCAAGGGGCAGTAACCCAACAATTTATATGGTTAAATAAGGTGAATTTAGTTGGAATTGCTGAAAAAAAGGGAATACAAAAGACACAAGATAGAGATAAAGAAACAAGTATTAATTATGATGGCAATAACAGAGAAGAAAAGTCCTTGCAAAACTAGTTGTGTTTGTGGCTTTAGAAGTCCAACTATGAAATGTTCTTTAACGTCCAAATAAATTAGACGGCTCTTAGAATGTTCAAAGTAGCCTCAAATAAGGAGAGGAAATGTCCTACCTGTTGTTCCTTGCTAGAACATTATAAAAAAAGGAAAATAGAAGGATTTTTGCATTGAGCCCGCCAAAATTAGGTGTTCCACTGATTGGTCAAGGAAAATCGTCTTACCCATCAAACAAGCCCATTTAGATTAGGGGTGGGTGAGAAGAGAAATTATGTGGGAGAAGTAGTGGTAAACTTTTTTTTTTATATAAAGGATATATTTAGAATTTTAAAATACTATTAGACCATTAAAGCATAGTTTAGCAAAATTCATATCAGTAATGAATTGGTACCCAAATTATTTTAGAACATCTAAAAAGTATAATTTCTAGGTCACTTGATGATAGATCAACTTAGTTTACAATGCTCTGAATAATAATTTGTTAGCTTAAGGCTGGATTTTAAGCAACCAATTTTGCAGACTATTAATTTGTGAATATTGAACATTTTTTTTTCTATATTTGGTCAATTACATAAAAAATTTAACTTATTGACATATATACCCTGTAGGCATTTACAATACCAAAAATGAGAAAAAAAAATAAGGTTACCATTACATTATATATAGAATGAGAACTTAGCATATGAACTACATTTCTAATAGGCACAAAAGATTCCTACTCTTTATTTAATCTTTTAAAGGGGCCCAGGAAAGTATCACCTAATATTTATATCAGTGACTATGCAATGAAGCCTTTTATTTTACAACTGAATATCATATAATAATTCTGCTTGTTCCTTCCTTAGTTACTTAGTTCCTCTGTCTGTTACGCCACTTACTCTCTACACAAGCTTTTCCTTTCCCTCGATCTCTCCTCAGCCTTTCACTCACCTTTGGCAAACAGCAAGGTAGCAAATAGTGAGAGAGTAGAAGGAGAGAGCCTATAGCATTATCTTAGCCATTGCAGCTTAAGCTGGTGGTTGTAGAGTAATTGTGTGTGTGTGTGTGTGCTGTACAACATAGTAAAAATAGGTAGGTTTGTTGTCGTATCCCGCAACCTAATAACGAAATTTCTGGCCTTTACACCCTTAACCATTACTCAGTTGGTCTTTTCTATTTACAATGGACACAGGAGCCAAGATTTGTCAGTAATAAAAAAACAACATTTTTTTCTTTCAAGATCTCTCACAAAATAGCGTACAGTATTTTGGTTATTGTCTGTACATACGCTGCTTAATATAATATAAGATTACAGTAAAGTATCTTCTATGGACATTACTTTTATAGATATTTTAATAAAATTACACTCTGTGTTATCGTTATTTTATTGTCCAATACCTTTATGTTTGAAGATGTTACTATCATTTGTAGTATGACAAAGTAAAATTTTTCCAGGAAATCATAATTATTTTTCTGTGGAAATTCCACAGGTTCCGCTAATTTGTATTAATTTAATACAAATTAGTGGAAAGTCATTTTAAAATATAGTTTTAATTTTTGGAACAATGTACCGCTTATCTTTCATAATGTCTTATTTATTTTCAGTCTGATTTAGCATCTTTATTACCTCTAGATTTGTTTTATCTATTGCCTGAAGTTCATTTCAATAGTTGGCTTCGGTTACCAAGAATGTTAAAGGTGAGCATTTTGTTATTGCTGTTTTAAAGCTCTTCTCTTGTTTACTGAATACAAATGAGAACTAACTTTTAAAATTGATTAATCTATATGAATAATTATCATTTCAAATATTTTTCAGCAATAAATTAATATTTTACTTCATATATAAATAGCTGAAAGATATTTATCAGTAAATTTGTTTCTGAAAAATATATATATAAATAATTATAATACATGTTGCACGGATGTGCGTTTGTTTGAATTTGTAAAAAATGATGACCTCACTTATATTCCAAAAGTTCTTCTACTCCAGAGGTTAAATTGTTTAATACATTATTTTTATACTAAACAGTGTCACAAATAAAATGCTGCCTTGAGGCACTCCTACTTCTTTTTTCTAAGTCAGAGAGAGTTGATCCAACTCGGATTTTGAATTTTCTGTTTATAAGAAAACCATTTTTGAATTTTGTAAGTCTGCCTTTCAGGTCAAGAGCATGCAGATTTCTCATGATACCACATACATGTGTAATATTCTAAGCTTTCTTCAGGTCGAATAAAAAAACTGCTGTAAAGTGATTTTTCTTCTGTTTTTTAACAAATGCATCTCTTTTAGTTGATACTAAGTGAATTAAGTGGTTCAGTGTCCTTCTCTTCATTCTGAAACCACATTGTAGATCCATAATTAGCTTATTTTTCTCCAAGTACCAGATCAATTTATTCTTTGTCATCATTTCCATAGTTTTGCACGGACAGCTAGTCAGTGAAATAGATCTGTAGTTTTCTGGGTCAGAGTTGTCTTTTCTAGGTTTTGGGACTAATATTGTAGCAATATGATTTTGTTGGTAATTCTCTTAGGAACTCGTAGTGAACATCATCAGGTCCAACTGCTGGGTTATGGCATCTTTTTGTAGATGATTCCAATTCTGCTAACCTAAACTTAATGGGTTGTTGTAGTTTTCTGTATTGTTGGTTGTAAAATTGAGGTTGTATTTTTCTGTACTTTGTTTTAGGACAAGCAATTTTTGTTTTCCATTTTTACTTAACGATTTTTTTAAATGGTTTCAGCTAATGTGTCTGATGTGTTATTTTTGCTATGTTGTTGTTATTTTTGGAAGGACACTTAACCTGGTGTTGTTTGGCATTTCCCAGCTATTTTTTTCACTATTTCTCACACTGATTTTATTTTTGAAGCTTAGGTTGTTGACATATTTTTGCCAATATTCTTTTCTTGCTTCTTTCACTGTTCTACAAGCCATTGCTCTATATATCTTGTAATTGTTTAAGTTTAAATAAATAAATTGCTGCAAATCAAGCCAATACTTGAACAATGGAAGCCAGGATACATAAAATCCTGAAAAGAAGAGCTAATCTTGGCATTGGCCATACAAGAGTTACATGCTCGTACTTAGTGAAAAAGGAAGAACAATCAATATGCTCATCGTGCCAGATTGCATACTGTATAAAATATGTTTTGACTGAGTGTACAGCTCTTGCTCCATCTATGAAAACATATTTCAATATAAACAGCATCAAGGAGCTCTTTGAAAGAGCAAGGATGGACAATATCATTTCTTCCAAGAGTGGGTTTATACCAAAAAACTATATAAACGTAATAAAAAAAAATTATATCTAAACAACCAAAGTAGTTGATACCATGTGATTTAGGAGAAAAAAGTATAGCCAAAACCATAAGATTTTTAAGAAAATTAAAGTAAGTTAGTAAATAAATAATTGATACCATATGTTTGGATTTTGTCGAGAACCTTAAGATTAATAGCAGGAGCATCTGACCAGATATGGCAACATTATTCCATGCATCGATGAATGGTAGATTTATAAATATGCAAGATGAGAAAAAACTTTCTGGCCCGACACAATGACACAACCGTCCTTAGCAGTAGATGCAGCTATAGATCCAATATATTCGTTCCACTTCAGGTTGTTTGAAAAAATGAGGCCAAGGAGGCATAGTGTATTGCTTTTAAGGAGACTAGCATTAGCCATACTGATGCCTAACAGAAAAGTTTCTCTATGGTCATTAAAGAAGAGCAGTTTTGTTTTGGATGCATTAAAATTTACAAGCCATTTCTTGCCACAGTTAATAATTGATTGGAGGTCTTTTCAAGAGCAGCAGACAGGTTTACTTTGTCAGCCTTGGCAGATTTCCTATTGAGGCGGCAGTAAATGGTGGTGTCAAGACAAAGTGCTTGATCCACTGGAGATTGTCTTTCAATTAGTGGAAGTTCATTTTGCTTATGCTCCTTGTTATAAATTATCCAGTTTTCATCATTCATATAGCAATTTTGTTATCTTGAAATCACAACTCAAACTGACTCAGAAATAGTGAAAAATGATTTTCACTGTTTCATTTGGATATTTTGAATACGGTGGCTGTCTCCCACATTATGTAACCTTGATTATTCTCAAAGAATGTGTTGATTTCCTCAATGTCAACTTCAATTTATTTATTTGACCATCAAGCATTATTTGGCAAAAAAAATCTACAACACAAAATTTCACAAACCATTTTCAATATGTCTGATTCCTAGAAAGTACTTTTTCTGAAACTGCAAAAATTCGTTTTGACATTCGAGTACCTTCATTAAAAATAAAAATAAAAAATGTAACATACTAAAAATAATGCTCATTTTTATCCAACTTCCATTAAAATCAATAAAGAGAAATAATTTTATCAAATGTTTTCTTTTTTTTTTAAATGTACACTGATATGACCGCTGTCACAACAAACATTTTTTTAATTAAATCAGTCAAAACTAAATGTTTCTAATATCATTTAATAACAACACCCAAAGTAACTTTATTTTGTTGCCCAATATTATTTCCTTGGCTATGAACTTCAACAATTTCAAGAACATTTTATTCTCATGTAATAATGTTTCTTATTCCTCATTTGAAAGTTGCCACATAATAACATTAAGGATAAGCTATTATTACTTAATATTTAGAAATTAGTATACATACTTCTGGCAAAATTATATGACAATTTGTATACAGTTGATTGATGGTAAAATTTTAGTTTTTAATTTTTTATTTGTAGATATTAACATTTTGGGAATTTTATGATCGCTGTGATAAAGCTGCAAGATCTGCTCATGCAGTAAGGTATGAATTATTTCTTAATCTCTTCTTTTTAAAAGAAAATAGCTTTTTGATATCACCAAAATTTTCAAATATTGCCCTCTGGAAGTCATCTTGGGCACATTCCACTTCCCCATTGGAAATCTATTATAAAGAATGTAGTAATGAAGATCATCAGTTCTTTTGACTGTTGACCAAGCTTCATCTACCGATATCCAGACTTTGAATCAACAGTTGTGAATCATTTAGCTCCATGAATCAGGAGACTACACCTTCAAATGTAGGTATTATAAAGTGTTTATTTATTTTTTTTTTTAAGTTCTTTGGGTCATGGTATTATCTGATTGACCCATTCACCTTAAAAACACATACAAATAAACAAATAAATTTACCCAAGTGGTGGGTTTTGTCATGGGCCTTGCTTCATGTGGGAATCCAATTTTGCTTTAAGTTTGCTCTTCAAAGATACTAGGGCTCTGCGGGGCAGGTGAACGACTGGCAGTATTTTAGATATGTGTTTATGGTATATTGCCCAAGTAGACATCCTATTCCATCAAATACATTGGGGAATTCTGTCAGGACTTGTTCCAGTGTTCTGAGATTTTGTTTGAAAGGTAATCCCACTTCTGATACCGTATTTAATTTTCTGCCTGCCTTCAACATAGAGACAAGATAAGGACATATTTACACACGTTTATTGCTTGAAGGGCTGCATAGAAAAGAAAGTGCGGTTAGTATATTGAACTAAGGCAATTAAAACTCCTTACTTGAGAGTTCCTATCAAGGGAGATTACTGTGTAATACATCAATATAATGTATCAATTTTTGGAAATTTCACAGAAATTAATGTTGAAACACAGTTGTTCTCCCTTGAGTTGTAAAACATTTACTTCATTACTACTTTGTTATATCACTCACTCACACACTCACCCCCTTGGCTTTTATGATCATATGCACAAGCAACAATGACTCTCCCCTAAAATTGCCACTGCTATCGCAATATATTGTATGCCTACATATATATCATAATAATTATTTAATCTAGGATCCTCTCTATTTAATTACTGGACTTGTTAATTACACCAGTTGACATTTTCTTTCGACCAAAATGTTGTTGGGCAATGAGCACATGTTTCTAGGCTATATTTTCATGCTGAATCTGAAATCAAGTCTATTTTGCCCCATCACATTGTGTTTTCTTAGTACAGATAATTTCTGTTTTGCTTAAAATAGGCCAAAACGCCTTATTCATGGAGATATGCTATGGCTTAAATATGCAAGTGATGTAGTGGAAACCTTTTGTTTCATGTTTTAATGATTTATCATTCAAGAAAAATTATCCAAATAACTTTCAAAATGAATTCTAAACTGTTTCAGTTCAGATAAGCTGACCTGAAAATGCTTGATTTTATGAGCAACTAGCAGTATAGCCCAGCGTTGCTTGGGTGTAATGAAAGCTTTAAAACTAATCCGTGGTCCTGGATCTCAGACTCTTTGGACGTTGGCACAAAAGACTAAAGAGCAATAGTTGTTTCCAGTTAAAGTGAAACCGTAGGCTGAAAGAAAAATGAATGGATGTAAGTCAAATTTTGATTTCCTCATATCGATATCAAAATTTCTGCACTATTGTAAGAACTGCAACCTTGAAACTTCTGAATATCGTTTCTTATGTCTTTGTCTATGGGTGTATCAAATTTGATTAAAATCGGACCACTCCTTCTATAACCCGATTTTTTTTATTATCGATTTTCGATATTTATCGGGAGTACCTCGACACAAAACCTAGCTAAGAACACTTGCAGACACTTATAGTACAACTGTGTAAATTTTCAAGAAAATTGGTTCAGCCGTTTTGGAGTCTATAGGTAATGGATACACACACACACAGACACACAGACAAAGTTCCATTTATAAATAAGTTTAGATATCTCACAAGAAAGTGATCTTGTGCCTTCAATGTTGTTAAAACTTTGTGATTTCTGTTTCTTCTCTACTTTTTATAAAAGAAGCTCTTTAGTAGTCATTCAAGAACAGTGATTTTAGTTTTTATTAGTAGTTTTCACTTTAAGCCTGAAACCGTCATAAGATTTTATCATATCACTTGAATTTATGGAGGTCTAGTATTGTCATACAGTCTCTGTTTAAAATGCATAGGAACATTGATAATGGTGCTTAACAAGCGTATTTGAGTGTATCACTGTTAAATGAGTATTTTGGCTTATTCTAGGCAAGACAAATTATTTGTACTGAGAAAATGTGATGTGATGCAATAAAAAAGGACTTGATTTTCATATTCATCATGAAAAAATAGCCCAGAAACATGTACCACATGCCCAACAAAATTTGCATTAAAAAAATGTTGACTGGTGTTATTGTATTTCATCTTTATCCTTATTAAACATATGCATTGTAATAAGATGCATCAAGCTCATTTCAAATGTGGTCTGTTATAGGACTGCTGAGAAAACTGATTAAAATATATAAATATATATTTATTCTTAACAGTATTTATTCTTAACATATCTTACCAATGTTATTTAAAAATTATAAAACTTTTCACTGTTAACGCCATGTCACCAGACACAACACATCATCTGGGCTAATAAGATTGTTATTGCACCCTAGAGTATTGGCATCATGTGGCATGATTCAGTGAGCATAATAGGGTTTGATTGTGATGCAGACCCTACAAAGCTATGTACCTCATTTGCTAACAAAGTCTTATAAAGATTTGTGGTGGTTTCTTAATGACATAGTGTTTGTGAGATATCAGTTGGGTCCATTGGACATTTAAACGAGTCATTAACAGGTAACTGACTATATTGCACTACTTTGTGTCCATTTTCATCTCTTATGAATTCCATTTACTCCAAGAAAAATTATTCCAGCAGAATAATACATCACATCATCAGTCTAATTTTTTTAGAATTAGTTTGAGGAAAATTCTAGTCTTACAATAAATGGTGTGTGTCCATATTGTGACTTACAGGAATTGGTTTACTGAACATGAGCCTAGCTGAACATTTCTGAAGTATGATGAAAAAGTTTATTTGTACACAAGATCCTACACCTAAGATATTAGGGAGTTGTAGACAGATATTGAAATGGCTTGATGCAACATTTATTGATAAGTCTTCAACCATTTGTAGAGTGTCTACATTTCACTGGGTTATGAGGTGTTGTATATAATACTATGTATCTATCCCATGACTTCTGGATCATCAGTAGAATAAACAATTTTAAAATAAAAATGCAGAATTTTTCAACTAATACATTTATTTTATGTATGTATACACACACACACATATATATATATATATATATATATATATATATATATATATATATAATAGAAATAAATAAATATTGTCAAAAAATACATTTTTAAATTTACAAATTTTCAGTAGTTTTTCCTATACATATTAAGACAGTATACGTGGATCATCATTATGCTACATATATATATATATATATATATATATATATATATATAATAGAAATAAATAAATATTGTCAAAAAATACATTTTTAAATTTACAAATTTTCAGTAGTTTTTCCTATACATATTAAGACAGTATACGTGGATCATCATTATGCTACACATATATATATATATATATATATATATATATATAAAAATGACTTAAGTTGTACAATTTTTCTCATTTTAAACACTAAACAATTATACAAATTGATTATTTTAAAAAAGATGATATATTAAAATATGCAACATATATTTTTTTCAGAATTATCAAGACTATGACTTACATGCTGTTTCTTATTCATATTGAAACCTGTGGTTATTATGCGGTTTCTGATTATGAAGGAATTGGTACAAACAGATGGGTTTATAATGGCTCAGGAAATGCGTTCGTATATTTTTTCATATTTTGGGAACAATATATTACTATTTGTTTTCTCATTAAGACAGGGAATGCATTGCCTTATTCTATTGAATACAGTGTAACCCTGATATAAGAGAGTTGGCAGGACCAGATAAAAGTTCTCTTATATCTGGGTTTGGTCTATTTTATATACATTACCAACAGGCTCTAATTTGGGACCAGAGAAAATAACTCTTATATCCGGGGTTTCTCTTATATCAGGGTTATACTGGTTTACAAAAGAAAAGTCACAAATGTAATAGTAATTATTCTTAATTCAAAATGCAATCAAGATTTCAGTCTTCAGAAGTTCTCCTTCATTACCATTTTTTAATTCATTTAATGCAAAATGTATTTTTTTAACTGAGACCTTTCTTTTCAATTATATGCATAGCAGCCATTTTCACACCTGCTAACAATGTTAATGCATCATTATTTTACAGTAGCTGACAGTTTGATTGATGTGAATGAATAACAGTAGTCAAAGAATTGAGATATTATTAGCTCTTATGAATGTTTATTTAATACAACTCCATGAACAAAAAAAATGCAAATTTAGTTAATGGAGGCAATAACACTTGACATATCTACTTCTTTTGTTATCTATTTATTTACAAAAGTAGATAAAGTTAATGAAAGTTCACGTTATGGCTAACATCCTCTTACAAGATTCTGAAACTTAGAATATGTGATGCCTAATAAAGTTCTCTCAAAAGTCTCTTCTGATCAAATATACTAGAAACTAGTGATACCGAGCAAAAGCAATGGACCAGATGTTTGCGCTTTCACGACCAAAAAGCAAATGACCAAAAGTTGTTTGTGCGCCGCCGGCTCTGCACAGATGTTCCGGTTGAAAACTAAAAATTAATTAAATATTAAATTTCCAGTTCATGAGCCTACGAAAATTTTATTTATCAGCCAGTGGGAAGCCCAGAATCAAATACAAGTGTGAAATCCCAAGTGATCTGCTGTGATCCAAAAAGAAGATATAAAAAGCAGATACAGAAAGCATAGATGGACAGACCGACTCGAGGAGAAGAGAGTAATTAGTATCTCCCTTGACCCAAGTCAAGCGGCTTACTACGCTTGCCTCCATTACCTCTTTCCTTCTTCCCTGCTTCAAAACTACTTACTGACTTAAGAAGTGACTACATCAAAGACATTCCTTACTCATAGCACTCCCCACATTCCTAAGCATTAATTCTCTTTCAGCATTTTATTGCCATGAATATTTTAACCTCCGTTGGACCTATATTTCAAGTATTATTTCAAATGTAAAAATATTAACATTTTATATATACATATATCAATTATTTTTCAAATCAATTTGCTTTTCTTGATTTTATAATTCTTTTATGACTTATAGTGGGCTATCTACAACAAGGCCAAATTCCGTTAATCTTCAAGAATATGCAACTACCCTTCACTAGAATGGACTCCCACTACAAACGGGAAAAGAATAGATACCCCCACTATAAAACAACATTATACTAATATCTGAAAAATGGCTGAATAAAGTGAAGCCGTAGGGTGATGGTTATTGCTTTGGCCTTGTGTCATACATAACCGAACTCCCTACAATTTACACATTATTCGTAATCATCAGAAGGTTATCATTAGGTTGGAGATTGGAATGTGTGGATTTGTGAAAGAATAAAAGTATACATTTTGCATGTATGTTCCATGCATCCTGGCATGCCTGGAACTCCTCCTTTTTGAACAGAGGTGTCAATGTAGTTATTTATTATTAAATATTTTGACAGCCTACTATTTAATAAGCTGAAGAAAATTTTTCTGTCAATATTCAGCAGCGAAATACATCTGAATTGGTTGATTTTCTTGGCATTTTCCACTTTGGGGATCCATATCCCCTCGGAATACTTCCACTGGTCTGCTATCTTCCCTCTCTTCCAAATGACCTTCAATAACTTCCATAGGATACGTTGTAATTCCTGGGCATCTTTTGTACACTAAGTACGGGACTCCATTTGGGCCTGGAGCGAAGCTTGACCAAGCTTTTTTAAGCACTAATTGCAGCTCAACCAAGCTAGGTAGTCCTATGTCATGATCAACTGAAGGAGGATCTACAGTAAGAAGTAGATGGTTTTCACCAAGTTGTTGCTGCTGGTAGGGGTCGCTTAAGGAGTCTTTGAGAAAAGCATTTATTTCCTCTGTGCTACTTTGTAGCATTCCACTGCGAGTTTCACCCAGTAATTGTTTGGTAAATCCGAAAGGATTGGATATGAAGGCTGCTCTTTTCCGTGCTCTTTCTCTCCTCCTCTGGCGGTGCCATTCGGCTCTTCTTAATGCTTTTAAATCCGATCGGATCGAGTCTCTTAGTTCTCTTAAGGTTTCTTTTTCTTCTGGCTTTGCATTCTTGTATTGTTTTTTTAGTGATTTTAATTCTGTTCTGTGTTTTTTAATAGAAATTTATTGATAGAAAAGAATAACATGAATTGGTAGAAGTTAAATGTTCATTAAGAAACATTATTAAGAAGCTATGGATAGAGTTCATAATGGTCCTTGTAAAAGTGAGTTTATGTGTACATAGGCAAATGTGTGTATGTATAAATGTTGTTTGGTAGGAATGTCTTTGAAGTATTTGCTCATGGTGAAAAGGAAGGAGGTGAGAGAGAAAGATAGAGACAATAATAATAACGATCGCTTGACGTTTGTCAAGGGTACATGTTAAATGCTCGTCATCTTAACCCTCTGATGTGACAGTCGTCTTGCTCGTTTTTTATTTCATTTGGAAATTCACTCCTGGATGTGATTCTGGCCTTTCCATTGAACGACAACCATTTCACATTGAGGTATGAAATTTTGCGAATTTTGTGTGTGTTAAGCAAAGTTTGTAAATTTGAGAAAATTTGTTTATTTCTAACAGTGAGTCAGATTTGAATTTTAAATGAAGATCTTCTTTTGTTCACTACAAAACCTCAGTACTTAAAAAAAGAATATGTTGGAATTCATTCCTATAATTGGCAATAAAATACTTATCATTTTCATTTAATCTTAAGAAAAATAAAAACGATTCTGAGTAAAAAATTAGTTGTATCTTTTAGTGAAAGAAATTTTCTTATCTGCATAAATTGCAAAAGAATCTAGTAAAGATTATGATAATCAAGCCTCTGTATATTTACATGATATTTGATATGCCATTTTGCTTAGGTAATAACTATATTTTTCCTTTTTACAAAACATTATATTTTTCTTTCAACTGAAAGCATCTTGGAGACAAGATTAAGCAATTATGTTAAAGGATATGGAAGACTGATGATAGTATGAAAGTTTTATGTAGCAATGATGGTTCCAAATCATAGTATCAGGTAATAATAATATGTAGTTTATAAACTGCATCAAGTCACAACTCCAAGTCATATAATCCAGTATCTAAGACTGATATGTCCCGGAAAGGGATATATATATTATTCGAAGTAGCTAAGTGGTTTTGGCAAATTTAACCGGGTAGGACAATCTAGCAAGTAACTGTAATAGACCAGTACTCGTCATAGTCGCATGCCATAGGCTTATGCAATAGGCATAGTCAATAGGCATCTCTGTCTTAGTCTGTATTTATGGCTGACACCAGCCAGTCATATTACTGTGAGGGGAAACCAAGGTGTATGCATATTCATTACATCAAAGACTGAGATAAAAAATGATAAGTACATGGATTTTAAAAAAATAACTAGAACAATATTTATTTTTGTTAGTACATTCAATACACAAGGCTTTTGCATCTTGGGCATGACACTAAACTGCATCTGGCAGCAAGGTCTTTGATTGGAAGGTTGTGAGGAGCATGGAAACCACCTCTTAATTGCTGTTGTTCAGGTCCACCCTAACCCGGAGTGGTAGCACCTGTTAGGGGCCCAGCTATGGGCAAATAGTTAACCCCCAAACTGGGGTCAAAACACTCTGAAAGTATAAAAATACACTGTTATAGAAATATATACATAAAAATAGACTTTTATAGAAATATATACATTTTTGAAGGAAAAATATTACCAACAATACATTTTTGAAGAAAAAATTATTACCATAACGCATTTTTTAAATAAAAACAAAAAATCTTTATTTAAAATCTGACTAAATCAACCTTCGCACTATAAACAAACTTAAAAAAAAGATACCTTAAAACCCCACCTTTTTGGCATTTAAATAACCCACAGAGGTGCTGATATGCCATTAAACAAAACTCAGATAAAGAAGTAACTTAAAACAAAGGAAATGTGGTTTTCTAGAAAGATGTTGAGAATACCATGGAACCAAATATGTGAACAACAAGGAAGTTTTAGAGAAAATGTAAACAAAAAAGGACACTTATACTTAATATCAGGTAGAAATCATTGAAATTTCTAGTGCACATAATGAGGAAAGAGAACTTGGAAAATTTAATACTCACAGGACAGATTTAAAGCAACAAAGGAAAATAATGCATAACCTACCTACCTAGTGAGCAAAATTTAGGCGAGATAACAAAAAAAAAACATTTATTAAGAGCTACAAAGAACAATGTCCTGAAGTGACATGACACATAGAAGAATAAGAATACTGGAAACATGAAAACTGAGAAGAGACTCTATGACAGCTCTTTCAAAATCTATCAGTTTTAGTATTTAATTAGGTTTTGACAATTCACATATTTCGCTTTTCCAAGTTCTTTCATCTGTATCCCATCTTAGGCCTCTTAAAGTGTTCAATGTATTCTTTTTATTGATCCTTCTAGGTATGATGTTAAACTATCAGAAGCAAAGCCTCTGATTGGGATATTAGAGGCTTTGAGGAGCATGACACTACCTCTTAAATGCTATTGATTCCAGATCCACTCTGACCTGGGGTGGTATCAACTTTTAGGGTCCCTGCCATGGGACAGTTCAGTCAGTCAGTTGAGTGCCATATGTGATACACGCCTTCGGTGATCATATCTCGAAAGAGACATGACTGACTGGGCAGAAGATTATCCTGCAGTAGGTTGCATTGCTTTCTGCAGTAGTCTGGTTGCCAGCCAAGGCTGCAGAACCCAATCTGTTATTATTTAAATAATTAAATTATTATTTAACCTATAACCGGAGGGAAGAGACGGATTAATACCTTTCCCAAAGGTATTCATGCATAAGTGAATGCCATAAATTCAACTGGAATTTGAACTCGGCTGGCCGATTTTTGTTTCAAGTTGATATCCACTGCACCATAATTCACTCAGTGAACCTCAAAACAAAAATCAACAGCATATTTTTATAAAAATAAAAAAAACATAAAAATACGATTTTATAATAAAAATACCAACAATGCATTTTACGATCTACAAAATATCTATCTAAAAAAAACATATTTCTAAAAGTATAAAATTACGTACAAAATATTTAGATTTTGGCATAAAATAACCCATAGAGGTGTTGATATGCTGCAAAACAAAATCATCCAACCAACTTTTTATTAAAGTATCACGTAAAGCAGTACTTTAAATTCTGTACATCTTTTACTTTCAGTTTTCAAAATTCTATTTATCTTTCACTAGCAGTATAGCTCAGCGTTGCTTGGGTGTAATGAAAGTTTTAAAGCTAATCCATGGTCCTGGAGCTCAGACTCAGCCTAAAGAATATTTGTGTGAAGTTTGGTGAGAATCAGATAAAAATTGTGGATTTGTATAAAGGACATACAAACAGATACACATACACACACATCTTGCCTTTTATATATATTATCGATTTTCTGCACTATTGTAAGAACTGCAACCTTGAAACTTCTGAATATTGTTTCTTATGTCTTTGTCTATGAGTGTATCAAATTTGATTAAAATCGGACCACTCCTTCTATAACCCAATTTTTTTCGATTATCGATTTTCGATATTTATCAGGGGTACCTCGACACAAAACCTAGCTAGGAACACTCGCAGACGCTTATAGTACAACTGTGTAAATTTTCAAGAAAATTGGTTCAGCCATTTCGGAGTCTATAGGTAATGGACACACACACAGTCCCATTAATAAATAAGTTTAGATTAGTTGTTATCTGAATTTGTGTGTTAGAATGATTACTAGAGATTTTGTCATAGTTTGTCATTGTTTATATTATAATAATTTTGCTTTCAGATAATTACATAAAAAACCATTTTTAATTGCAGTTACATTAGGTGCTTTTATTTGGCTACAAAAACTGCAACCTCCATTGGGAACAATCCAAAACCCACAAATCAACTGGAATTTATATTCATGACTTTTTACTGGCTTTCTGGAGTTTTTGTATTTGCTCTTTTAGTCGGTCAGGTTAGTTTAAATTGAATATTATTCCTCTTTCTTATATATTAAAAATTAAACCAATATTCTGCTTCTATGATTCTCATGTTTTACACATGGAAATATTAAAAAAAATATGAAAATTAAAAATGTCAATAAATATTCTAAGAATATTAAATTATTTACAAAATGTTATTTACATTCTTTGATGCTAATTTAAAGGAATTAGTCCTCGTAGAGAGGATGTCAGAAATATTTCTTATAAATCATTAAAAAATTAGATCATAATTTGCAGCAATAAAAAAAAGAATATTAAATATTCAGATTGAAAAAAAATAGAACTGTATACTTAAGAAGAGATGTTGTAAATTTGATTTTAACAAGTTAGCATTTTCTGAAAGTTATTTTATCATTGAATTTTTATGTAATTTTTTTTACTTCAGATTCGAGATATTGTCCACGCTGCTGGCCAAGTGGAAGCTAGTTATCGTAAACAAATGGACATCACATTTTGGTATATGCAGTCAATAAACTTACCAAAGGAAATGCAAGAACGAGTTCGTAATTGGTTCAACTACAATTGGGAGCAACAAAAAACTTTAGGTGAAAATATATGTCTTTTTTAAATAATCTTTTAAAATAATTTACTTGTTTGTTCTCAAGAGAAATGTTACTGTTGTGTTGCTTCATTTTGGTATAATTAGAAGATAACATAAACTTGAATTAATGATGTTTATTTCTGGTATAAAACTTTAGGTTTTTACATCAAGTTACAACCTTTAAATTTTGTGTGGATACAGGAGCAGACTAGCTAAATTCTCTTCACTGTGGGATGCTAGTAGTAAACGAGCCTATTCCTTCTGGACTCTAGTGGTCAACTGACTAGCGTCCTCCTCCTTTTTTCAAATCTCCTACACAAAACTACTATCCTTAACTCCTACTTCTTACTCTTACTCCTACTCCTACCAAAAGAAACAGTTCCTTATTTTACCGCCCAATTTTGAATTCTTGGCGTCAGTGTGTCTATATTTTTCTATTTTTAGAACACTTGCCATTTTATAAACCATAACATTACTCTTACAAAATTTAAATTTATATAAAATCTCTAATATATGAATTATAAATGTCACTGATGAAGTAAAATCAAATTTTAATTTTAGTTAAACAGCCTCGCTCTCCTACACACTTTTGTATACACTAACAAATTCCGTCTGCTCTTTTCCTTGAAATAGAATTTTTGAGTCAGTCATCAACATTATAAAAATCTAAACAAACAAAATAAATGTTGCCAGTTAGAATGCTTTTGCTGCCACCATAAATTCATTTTGAATGAATTATAGTGAAAAAAGCTTCATGAACAATTTTTCAAAAGTTAGATTAGTTAAGCATTTTTATTTTTTATTTTATCAATTAAAAATCTGAAAATATTCCCTATACTTTCAAAGTTATATGAAAAGAAATAGCATTTAATTGTACCAAACTTTATTTCCCCAAATAACATGATCACCTTGTAGGAATGAACCAAAATGACCTCAGGTCAGATACTACTACCATGCAGAGAATACATTGTTTCTTTTACCCTCTCTGTCTCTAAATAACTCCCAAGAACTAAGATACCCAAATCTATTCCCTTTTCTTTCTCTGCTACTATTTCTCTTTCCCCTACTCTCTCTATCTTCCTGACCCATGCTTGACCTAAAGGATTGGCCAGTCCCTCTCTGGCTTCTAAGCAGGCAACATGTGTTTTGTTGCCAGCAGACACTTAACAGGAAAGTATGTAAAAATAGAAAAATAAAATATTCCTCTCAAAGCTAATATTTGTATCCACTTCTTTGTCAATTATACCCACAAAGATACCAAATATTACAACCTCATCAAAAATCAAAATAATCAAAATACTTACTTTTAAATTTGGTCATTTCTCTGTTTGAAAAATTAAAAAAAAAAAAAAAACAGAATTACTTCTCAAATGTTCAAAGTAAAACTAAAACTTTGGTAAAAGTTTCTTGATCTTGGAAAAGATGAAATTTAAAATCAAATTCTTTGTTAAAGCATATACATTATGCCTTAATAAAGATATTACATTAACAATCTGCCTAAAAGTATACTCTGATCTTTTGCGAATTTCTATGCAGATGATACATTAGTACATGGGCACACCCAATAATGGCATCCTAAATTTCCAGAAACTGGTTCTAGAAAGGGAGGTAATTTTTAGGAACCTATTCTGCTTGCTTTCTTTTCAATTTGAAAATGGAAACAAATCTCTTTATATAGTATCAAAAAGAATTAATCCATTTTAATAATTTGATAGAAAATGTTTATTGATTAAGATATTTCCAGATTGAATTCATGATGACTACAAAGAATTACTGTAATTATTTAAAAAAAAATAAATGCATATTATAAGCAGAAACTCACAAGATATAATTATCATATACATCCTTGTGCAAATTAATTGAAACAACTGCTTTTTTTCACCATACAGTCAGTTTTAGACATACTGGAGTGACAGGGTGTAATCGATTTCTTTTTTTTTTTTTTTTTTCAGATCAGGTCATTTGCAGTAATATGAATTTATTTTCAGGGTGTATGATGAAATTTGTTTGGCCTTGAAAAATATTGCGTTGTGGATGATGCATCAGATTTTTATCACGCTCAGATACTATTGTCCCAGTTGTCAATTAGTTGTCCTACAGCCTTTGCCTGTGATGGAAGCATACAAAAATTTTAATGTTCAACAAACACACTGGCAAGCCTTATAGAGAGATTGTGGATATTGTTGATGTCAGCCTTTCAACTGTCAGTCGTATCATCAAGGCTAAGAAACAAACTGGATTCATCAGTCCTAAATATAAAGGAAAAGGCAGTTGGAAGAGGAAAACAATGCCAAGAGATGATGTATACATGATCAGGGAAAGTGCAAAATATCCTAGGAAGACATTATTCATTTTGTTTTAATTACTTTGCACAAGGGTGTAGATATATCCTGAAAATTTTCCTAACATTGGTTGTATATATTGATTTTATTCTGAAAACATTGACTTGCATAATAAAATCTGATACAATGTATGTACATATCATTATTATATAATTTTTGACTCTTAAGAACTGATTTTTAAAAAAAAGGACAATTTATTTTTATGTCTAAAATAATTTCTGTTACTTTGGTTTTTAATGTTACACATAATTTCTAAACTAAGACAAGAACCATCAGTCTTGGATAGCACAACATGTAACAAGGAAAGAAAAAAATTCCCTGCTCCTCAGAAAAAAACAACCTATAGTTCATGAACCTCGCTGTTATCATTCCAACATGCTAATTAATCTCTCAGCTCCAAATATGATGAAATTTATACTTTCATATTTTATTAGAGATTTTCATGCATATCCCATTTCAAATTTGTGTCTATATGTATTTTTAAAGCTAAAATATCTCTGTCGTGAGGTACACATAAACAGGATGTGAAAATATGGTTGAAATCTGCCTGAATGAATTGAATAAGGGAATCTGTATAGCAATAAGCTTATTATTATAAACGTTCATATAAATTGATTTTTCATTTATCTCTTCTTGGCTTTGTTTATTTCATCAATTGTAAAAAAAATAAACAAAAAACATTTTAAATGTAAATATTTTAGCATTGCAATAAATTGAACCCAAATCTTTCGGCTTCCCAATGTATATAAAAATTAATATTCAAACTCCATAATATTAGGCATACAAAAACATTTAATAAAAAAAAATATTTACCTTAATTAAAAATACCTTTGATACAAAAATGTAAATTAGAAATACTAAGTGAATAGATGCAGTTAGCAAAATAATGCCAATTGATGCGTTCAGTTCAGAATTGCCACATACTTTAAACTTCTTTTAGTGTTCAGTTCAGATTTGCCCCAAACTTTTAGCTTCTTTTGATGCATTCAGTTCAAAGTTGCCACAAACTTTAAACTTCTTTTAGTGTTTAGTTCAAACTTCTTTTCGTATTCAGTCCAGTGTTGCCACAAACTTTTAAATTCTTTTAATGTTCAGTTCAAAATTTTAGTGTTCAGAGTTGCCACAAACTTTAAGCTCCTTTTGATCAGTTCAGTTCAGAGTTGCCACAAACTTTAAACTTTGTTTAGTGTTCAGTTTAAACTTCTTTTCATGTTTAAGTCAGAGTTGCCACAAACTTCATTTGATGCGTTCAGTTCAGGGTAACCACATACTTTAAACTTCTTCTGATGTGTTCATTTCAGATTTGCACAAACTTTAAACTTCTTTTGATGCATTCAATTCTGAGTTGCCACAAACTTTAAGCTTCTTTTGATGAGTTCAGTTCAGAGTTGCCAAAAACTTTAAACTTCTTTTAGAGTTCAGTTCAAACTTTTTTTCGTGTGCAAGTCAGAGTTACCACAAATTTCTTTTGATGTGTTCAGTTCAGTGTTGCCACAAACTTCTTTTAATGTTCAGTTCAAACATTTTTTAGTATTCAGGGTTGCCACAAACTTTAAGCATCTTTTCATGAGTTCAGTTCAGAGTTGCCCAAAACTTTAAGCTTCTTTTAATGCATTCAGTTTAGAGTTGCCACAAACTTAAAACTTCTTTGGATACGTTCAGTTCAGAGTTGCCACATACTTTAAACTTCTTTTGATGCATTCAATTCTGAGTTGCCACAAACTTTAAACTTTTTTTTTAGTGTTTAGTTCAAACTTCTTTTCGTATTCAGTTCAGTGTCGCCACAAACTTCTTTTAATGTTCAGTTCAAACTTTTCTTAGTGTTCGGAGTTGCCACAAACTTTAAGCTTCTTTTGATGTGTTCAGTTCAGAGTTGACGCAAACTTTAAACTTCTTTCTGTGTTCAGTTCAAACTTCTTTTCATATTCAATTTAGAGTTGTCACAAACTTTAAGCTTCTTTTGATGTGTTCATTTCAGAGTTGCCACAAACTTCTTTTGATGTGTTCATTTCAGAGTTGCCACAAACTTCTTTGGATGTGTTCAGTTCTGAGTTGCTAAAAACTTCAAACTTTTTTTTAGTGTTCAGTTCAGATTTGCCACAAATTTTAAACTTCTTTTAGTGTTTAGTTTAAACTTTTTTTCTATTCAGTTTAGTATTGCCACAAACTTTAAGCTTCTTTTGATGTGTTCAGTTCAGAGTTGCTAAAAACCTTAAACTTCTTTTAGTGTTCAGTTCAGAGTTGCCACAAACTTTAAGCTTCTTTTAGTGTTCAGTTCAAACTTCTTTTAGTGTTCATTTCATCGTTGCCACAGACTTTAAGCTTCTTTTGATGCGTTCAGTTCAGAGTTGCTACATATTTTAAATTTCTTTTAATAAAAGAAAGTGCGATGTCTTTGAATGAGATAAATCCATATTTGAAATTATTATTCTGTTTCTAGTTCTTCTTAAGATTAGAGAATGCATATTTTAAGAATGTTGCTTTTTCACCCTAATGCATAACCATTTTATTTCAGATGAAAATTCTTTGATTGAATATCTCCCAAGAAAAATGAGGATAGACTTGGCCATCCAGGTTCATTATAGTACATTAAGTAAACTAAAAATATTTCAGGTAAGTTGAAATATTAGAAATAGTCAAAAAAAAAAGAAATCATGATTCATGGTTGTCCTTCTATAGTTTTTGTTTTTTGCAATTATGGATAACATTTGAATGAGCTATTTGGGGCTCAACAAAACAAAGTAGTCAGAATATGTACATTTTTTTTGAGAAAAAATATTTTTACTAATTTAAAAAAAAAATCTGTTTCATGATGAAATCTTAAGTCTTTTACAATTTAAAAAGTATTTTTGAGACACAAGACAATTAATATGAAAGCCTACTTTGTATAAACTTTCAAAATACTTGCAGACTTCCTCTACTCAACTTTAAAACATTCAAGGAGGTTACTTCTTATTTATTATCATCAGGCTCAAAACTATTCTATTACATGAAAAAGTATTTGCCTATTATAGACAAAATAATAAAAACATCATTTCTGTTGGTTTTTGACATCATGGATTATTAAGCTTCAGTCACTTGAAAAAGTATGTAAATCTCAAAGACTCTGGAAAATATTTGTTCAAGATACTATTAATTTTTTCAATCAATATTGCTTTCATATTACTAAGAAAATTGTGACAAGCAAGAAGAGATTTTTTTAAATTTTGATACTTGCACATTTGGTCAAATTTTTGGAAACGGGTCAGATGACTTTTCAGTGCCTCTTTGTATGTAAATAAAGATGACAATGTAACAGATAGTCACAGAAGATAAGAAATGGTTATATGGGTTAGACATGATTGACCACGGCTGGTAGGTTTCATAGCCTAACAAACAAGACATGTGTCATATTAAGACAAACCTCTGTTAAGGCGCCGCTCCTATCTGACTACAAATGGACTGTTCCCATTGCTATATATAGCAATGGATGGATTCTCTACAAGAGAGTCATAGAGAGTCACTTGAGAGTCTCTAATGAGTTACTGAAGAGTCAGTGCGAGTCAGTGAAGAGTTAGTCACACTTTCAGTGGCGTACCGGAAGTAATCACGTATACACACGTCTTACGATGGATTGGACTCTTGTTTCTTTCTATTGTAAATATTACTAATCACTTCTGTACATACTAACCGTCTTTCCGTGGAATACAACTTATATTCTGTTGTTGAGTTATTCATTTATACTTGGTGACATAACAACCTCCCAATATAAAAGTGATAGAAAGTCTAAATCTTGCTGGAGATTTATTCTTTATGTTGCTGATTAAGAGCAATAGAATGGAAGTCTAACTACTGAAACAAGAATTTGAAACCAAAATGAAGATAGTGGAACAATTGATATTTCAAAATACTTCGTCTCAAAAATTGAAAAATATTTTTTCTAAAATTTAAATATCTGGGAAATATTTTAACATAAAACAGAACATGTGACACAGAGATCGGAAAGTAAATTGTAATAACCAAGGATGCATTCCAGAAGTAAGTAGAGTATTAAGAGACAGGAAAATTTTGCTAGAAACAAAGAAGAGAGTACTGGATTGCTATGTGATGTCTGTTTTTCAATATGGCAGTGAATGCTGGACAGTCACATCAAAGATGAAGGAGAGACTTGAAACACCTGCAATGTGGTTCTACAGAAGGATGCTGCAAATACCATGAACCAAACATGTAAGCAACGATGAGATTTTGGAAAAGATGGAAATGAAAAGGAAACTAATACTTAACATCAGGAAAAGACAGCTAAAATTCTTGGAATATGTAATGAGGAAGTAAGGCTTGGAGAATTTGATACTCACAGGTCAGATAGAGGGGAAAGAAAGACAGGAGAAAGCAGCACGTAACATACTTGACAGGCTTGAGCAAGTGGTTAGCAAAGTGGTTGCTTGGGTGGAGTAACAGGAGAAAGCATGCTAAGTGTCACTAGAGATAGGAAGATGTGGAGGGCCATGATTGCCTACGTTTTGAAAGGACACAGCACGTAGAAGAATAATATTGCAAGTGCATTACTGTTAAACAGTAAACATTTTAATTTACATTTTGACTTAATAAAATTTATTTTCACTGAAAAAGTAAAACAAGTATTGAAAAAAAATATTTAAATAGAACTGTTCTTTCAATTTTCAAATTGACACTTTTGTAAATAAACAATGTCATAACTTTTACTTTTAATAGACAATGATGAGTGTAGGCTAAAATGGTGCAACCCAACATTGATAGGAAAAACACGGTATCTACTTCTGGTAAAATATGAAATAAATGACCAGGCAGGGATATTACTAAAGATTTAACATTTAAAAAACAAGAAAATATTCAGACTGAATTGAGATGCCCAACAGCTAATTTGTTTTTATGGATATACAGTTATGTCACAAATATAATTTTATTTTTTACTAAGTGATTTCTTGAAAAATTTGAGTAATTCAACGAAATCTAAAATTATTATACAAGTTTTCTTTTCTAATAACCTTGGGAGTAATTAAAATAATTATTAATACAAATCACAGATTTAAGTAACTGAACAGAGAGTTTTGTCTTTCAATTACTGCTGTTGATGAATTGATTTTAGAAATTAATTAACTTTAACCCAATAAATTCTTGATTTTTAAACATTTGATAAAAGTCAGTAATAAACATTTTGATTTCATTTCTTTAGAATTACGATCAGAAAAAAGAATATATTAGGTTGTCCCAAAAGTTCATAAAAACTTGCAAAAAATTGAAATTTTACTTGCCAAGTAATCTAAGGTTACCAGAAAACACTTTCAAAAAATTGAAATTTTACTCACAAAAACAACAAAAATTATTGCTCAAAATAAAGACCATCATTTTCCAAGACATTCTGCCATTGATCTGCAAGCTTTTGAATATGGTCAAAGTACCATTCAGCCAGCTTCAAATCAAAAAATTCTTGACACGCTTCCTTAACTTCATCAAACGAGTCGAATTGGCGGCCCTTCAGAAAGTGTTGCATTGAGTGGAAAAGCTGTAATCTGATGGAGTACAGTCAGGACTGTAGGCTGGATGTGGCAGAACCTCAATGCCGTCCAGCTCTTCAAACTTGTCTTTGGTCTACCTGGCGGTGTGTGGCTTGACATTGGCCTGCTGCATCAAAGCGCACTTTCGGTTGATCAGAGCCGGGTACTTTTGGTTCAACTTTTCGTAGACCCGCTCAAGTTTCTGACAGTAAAGTTTGGCACTGATGGCACGACCATTCGAAACCAACTCAAAATGCACGATTCCTTCAAAGTTCCACCAAATGCACAGCATGACTTTCTTGCCGAATCGATTTTGTTTCGGAACCGACGGTGTCTTTTGCCCTTTCTGAACCCATCGCTTGTCTCGATTGTGCTGGACCAGATAGACCCATTTCGCAAGTGTTTACGAACTTTTGGGGCAACCTAATATTTTTTTCTGGTCTTTTTCTTAATTCTTCTTGATTTTATTACTTTGAAATTCTCTTTTATTCTCTCTTTTTAGTAAAATAACTCTGTATGTAATTGCTTCTTTGTAATCAATAAAATAAAACATGGAGGAAAAATGATTTATGGCCATTATGTGATTAAGCCTCATCAAGGTTGACAAAAGGCGCAATAATTTTTTCTGCTACTGTTTGGCCAAGGATGATTAAGTGGTCACTTAATCAATTCATCAACCATTGTGGCATGCGAGTGATGATTTTTTTTTTTCATCTGGCAATAAAATACAACACTGAAGAAGTGAATTTATGCTTTTCTTAAAGACATTAATCAATTCTGTTTTCTGTGGTCATAACCTGGCCTTCTTGCCAATCAATGATGATTCTTGTCACTATTTTTAATAATGTATTTCCTGAAGATATGTCACTGATAATATAAATACCATTCAAATGGAAACTATTATAAAAAAAACTAATGAGAATGGATAATTTCACAATTTATATATAAAATTGGTTTTTCTTTTTGTATCATTTATGCAGACCTTACATATTCCATTCAATTGAGCGTGTGAATGGTTTTAATAGAGAGCGTGTGAATGGTTTTAATAGAGAGCGTGTGAATGGTTTTAATAGAGAGCGTGTGAATGGTTTTAATAGAGAGCGTGTGAATGGTTTTAATAGAGATTGAAAATAATTTGTCAATAAATATACTTAAATTGTTGACTTTACTTTTATCTCTGTAAAAATATATTGCTTAACCCTTTAGCATTCAATGCACCCAAACCTACCCCATATATATATATATATATCAGCTCTCAATGTTCAACTCACTGTGACATGCCCCATGGATACTCTACCATAATATATGATGACATCACAAATAATCCAGAAAGTCATGCAAACAGTTAGACTTTGACCACAAAAAGTGAAACTTTGAGAGCTGATATTTACAAAGTTTAAGCATGTCAAATTCTAAAAGGCTAAAAATATTTTGAGAGTAGCAAATTTTTATGTTCACTCACTGCAAATTAAAACAACTTGAATAAAATGTATTCTATTTATTTTTAGGATTGTGATCAAAATTTATTATTTGATCTGGTTGCAAAATTAAGGCCTGTGCTTTGTCTCCCTGGGGATTTCATATGTCATAAGGTAAAATGATCCTTATTTTTATGTATAATAAGCGATGCTTTTGTGTGAATTATATTTTTATTTTTTATTTTTTAATCGTATCACCCCGAGCAAGGCGGTAACGCCACTGATGTGCAGGGGGCTACGTAATAGTGAAAAGATTGGAAAAGAGAAAGCCGAAAACCACATCCTAAACAGGGAACAAGGGACAAGCCTCTTAACCTGGTCAATGGATGTGGGTGGAGTGTGAACCAGGCGATAGATAGATCTATCTACTCCAATTAATATCTTGTTATTGAGGGGTTTTCTTCATTCATTGCATTTTTCAGATTTTTAAACTTGAATCAAATTTTTTATTTATAATTGTCTTCCTCATATTTTTCGGGCATATGGCCATATCGCGTTGAATACACCAGTTCTCGCTCGATCACCGAAGTTAAGCAATGTTGAGCCTGGTCAGTACTTAGATGGGTGACCGCTTGGGAATACAAGGTGCTGTAAGCGTTTAGTGACAGATGTGCGTTGTGGTGCAGTGGATATTGGCTCGGAAAGAGGAATTGGTGAGCCAAGTTCGAATTCCAGTTGAATACCCTGCATTCACTTAAGCACTGGTACCATTGGGAAAGGTATTAATCCGTCCCTTTTCTCCAGTTATGGGTTAAATAACAAGGGTAGGACTTGGGGACCCTGCCCTTAAAAACAAATCCCAATGAATCTTGATACTCAAAAAGAAAAAAGTATTAGTAGACACAAAACTTGTATAAAAACAACAATAAATTGTTGAAAGAAAAAGGTATTACCAGCAATAAATAAATAAAATTTAGTTGGCAATAAATGACCCACCGAGGTGTTGATATGCTGTAAAAACAAAACAAAACAACCAACGAACCTCATATTTTTACACACTCTTTATATCATGAATCTAAATGACTTTTGCCATGATAATTTTCATTAACATTTATTACTCTTCATATTTCCGTCCTTAAATATTAGCTTGTAAGTTTCTTTTCTATCATTGCAGCTTTACTTTGTAAAGTGTACCACAGTTAAACAAAAACAATATATATTTTGAATCAAGATCAATACAATATTGCTTCTATAAAAGCCTTTGTTAGCTAGAAGCTGTGATTACAGTGTTTAATCCTCCTCCAGTATGTATACTGGATCCTATACCTATTTTAGATAGTGCAAACAATCCTGCTAAAATTGCATTTTATTTAGTAGGAAATTATTTCTCAGAAATTGATTTTGAATATATATCTGGATCACCACAAATGATGGGATTCATGTGTCCAGCATCTACTAGTGCATTTATAAA
The DNA here is from genome assembly GCA_037127315.1 of Ascarosepion bandense. Taxonomy (NCBI): domain Eukaryota; kingdom Metazoa; phylum Mollusca; class Cephalopoda; order Sepiida; family Sepiidae; genus Ascarosepion; species Ascarosepion bandense. Next base: position 1,089,066 of record JBBBDQ010001457.1, read on the forward strand.
TACAGCTGAAAAAACTAATGTTTGTATGTTCCCGAGTGGTCTACGTCACTATACAGGTGCACCTAATAGTGATACAGCTACTCCTATTCCTTGTGCTAAACGTTAAATATATTTTTTCTCCTTTTCATAGGCTGCCGACGAGAAGATATATATGGCGGTGTATCAATTCATCGAGGATGAATTTGTATTACCAACCCATTATCTTCCGAAATTGGTACATACAATTGGAGATCGCTTTTCATTACATGTAAACGAAGAATTCCATAGTTCTCATGATCAAGATAAAATATTGATTGGAGATGCAGCTAAAAGGTTTCTTAGTTTTGTGAGACTACGTAAAGGTATTATTATATATCTTAGATATATAATAGATATAATGTAACCAGGTAAGTATATATACTTACCTGGTTACATTCACACAATCTCCCACAATCTGTGATGTAATTTGATCCAAATGGACCTTCACCAGCCACAATAACAAACAGACTCATTCTCAAAATATATTTTTATACTATATAGATGTTTGTGTATCTATAAATATGGAAACTAAAAATCTATAATGTATATTCATGTGACAGAAAATAATCATAGTGGACATCTAAAAATTATGCTTTCTTCCTCATTAAAAAAAGCAGTACAAAAAACAAAATGTCCTAGTTTAATTGTACTAATATCAATAACTGCAAAATTTATTTGAATAAAAATCTAGTTTGTAGTAAACTGGTGGCAAAATCAGCTAAAAGGCATCTCTCATCACTCAACATACTAGAAGATTACAAATTTAAAATACCTCAATTGTTGAGCAAAGTTACCAAACTATATTTCAAGGCATCATCTAAATGAAAATTCTAATCTTAAAGATTTAAGGTTTAAATGATTTTTTTTTTTTGTAGAGAGAGTTCCTTATGCTGATCATCTCTTGTCGGTATCTATCTACAGTGCCATATGGTGATATTCTAAGTGTAGCTTAGCTGTGGCACAAGGCCAAAACTAAGGGACACCTAATGAGGATTGAACTCACTACTCAATTGTAATGATTCTAGTGAGACAATCTTGCTATTACACCACCTCCAGGTGCCCAATTTTCTAAGCTTGGTTTAGATGTGGCACAAGGCCGAAAGTATGGGACACCCAATGAGGATCGAACTCACTACTCAATTGTAATGATTCTAGCGAGACAAGCTTGTTAACCATTACACCACCTCGAGGTGATGTATATTTTACTCTGTATTAGAATCAGGAAATGATCCCTTTTTCATAATTAGCATAGTAGTTTAGGTAAGATTTAGTGAATTTTCATTTATGATGTCTTCAACATATCTTTTGCGAATTATTAATATATCAAAAAAAATAATTTACAGTTCAATTCATTTTTTATAATAAACTGTATCTATATGTATAAAAGGCAAGATGTTTGTGTGTGTGTGTGTGTGTGTGTGTGTCTGTCTGTATGTCCTTTAGACAAATTCACAATTTTTATCTGATTCTCACCAAACTTCACACAAATATTCTTTAGGGTTCCAGTTAGATCATGGGTGACTTATGTTTTTCGATTTTCCCCTGATATCAGAAATCGATACTCCGATATCTGATCAGGTCTGATCAAGATCAGGATTTCAGCCATTTTATTGTGGTTTTTGCTGCAGAATTTGCTCTAACTTGGTAAAATTATAGTTTTTAGTCTCAAACTTTAGTAGATCTTCTCAAACAACTCATTTCCCCCCAATATTTGAAATCCGAATCCGATCAAAAACCAATATTCAGCCATCAATATGGCTCATTTTCTCCAATTTTACTCCTGATGGGTACAATAAGTTTTCATGGACTTACTTAGGTAAGTTTATCCGTGGATGACTTATTGGAAATCGATACCCCAATATCCTATCAAGTCTGATCAAAATCAGGTTTTCTGCCAATTTATTTTGGTTTTTGTCTAGGGTTTTGCTCTATATAGGTATAATTGTAGTTCTTAGTCTCAGCCATGTTACCATTTACTCAGAGGACTTATTTAGCCTTCAAAATTCAGTTTACGACAAAAAAAACTTATTTGATAACGATAGCAGGAAATCAAAATTTGACTTACATCCATTCATTTTTCTTTCGGTCTACGGTTTCGCTTTAACTGGAAACAACTATTGCTTTTTAGTTTTTCATGCCAACGTTCAAAGAGTCTGAGCTCCAGGACCGTGGATTAGTTTTAAAGCTTTCATTACACCTGAGCAACGCCAGGTTATAATAGAATTCATGCAGTCCAACAACCCTTTCATATCCTCCTAGTGAGGCTAGGGTATAAATTGTCATTCTCGGGGTAATTCTAAATTGGAGATCCTATAGCCATATCATCAAAGCAATAAAAAACCCTAGACACAAAATTTACTCCAAGATAAAAAAAGAATATAATGATTATAAAGAATGATGTGTTGACCTCAGGCCTGGTTGAAAGGGTTCTCTACTAAAAAGGAAATCATATTCAGATGATTCTTGGGAACTATGAAATATTAACACAGATATGGGGTAAAGAATTTATTATGTGAGACTTATACACTTCTACTCTACTGTTAAAGCCAATGTTTATTAATAAGTAAAGTTAACAAATAGAAAGCCTAAATATATATATATATATATATATATGTGTGTGTGTGTGTGTGTGTGTGTGTGTGTGTGTGTGGTACTAGGTTGATATCTAGGTCCCACTCTTTTACCATTGAAATAGTTAAATGCAATCAACACTTCTACTCGAACAGTTTCTTTTTTCACACTTCCCGCCTGTGGAACTCTCTTCTGTTTACTTGCTTCCCTGATTGATACAATCTCTAAAAATTTAGATGCAATGTCAGTTGCCATCTTCTATCTTCTTGAATCCCATTCATCTTTTATCCTTTCTTTAACACGTACTGTACCAAGTCTTTTCTCTCAACTGCACGCTAGTGGTGGTCCTGCCTTGTTTGGGGTGAAATGATTAAATTAAAAAAAAAGTTTAAAAAAAACTTGACATGGTTACTTGTATCTTATTATATATGGATAAACATATAACAATTCTTAATAAGGTACCTACCATAGAGCAATTGTTATCAGGATGCCCATTGCTAGAGTAGTGAGCTTAATACACACTCGGTGTCTCAATATTTTGGCCAGTGAAACAGATAAGATGTAACCGTAATTTCTACTTCAATAGCTTCTTTTCTCGCACTTCCCGCCTGTGGAATTCCTTTCTGTATACTTGCTTCCTCGACAGCTACAATCTCCAGGAGTTTAAATGAAGGGTCAATAGACACCTCCTAACACACTAACTCACACCCATTCTCTCAAACACTCTTTCCATCTACCCAACCCTCATCCTCGGTATTCTTACCCGTCTATCACCCTCCTTCTGACATTTCCTACATCTAACCACTCTTTCTCATCAGTTTCCCCTATGTAACCCCCTGTGCAACAGAGACAGTGAAATGCCTTGCTTGGGGGGAAATGATTAAAAAAAAAAATGCCAGATGGTAAATCCGTCTAACAATTTTTGTTAAATAAACTATTATTTACAAAAATGTATTTTCTAAAAATATTATAGGTTTTTTTTTGTTTTTTTTTAAATTTTTATGAGTAGACAAGAATTATGATTGACTAACCAAATGGATAGGATGTGCGTGGGTGGTGCAGTGGATATCGGCTCAGAACAACAAATCGGGGAGTTGAGTTCAAATTCCAGTTGAATTTCTCGCATTCACTTACATACAAATACCCTTGGGAAAGGTATTACTCTGTCTCTTCCCTCTAGTTTTGGGTTAAATAACAGGACAGATTGGGTTCTATAACCTTGGTTGGCAACCAGTCTACCGCAGAAAGCAATAGCAACCTACTGCAAGATAATCTTCTGCCCAGTCAGTCATGTCTCTTTTGAGACATGATCTCCCAAAGTGTGTATCATTTATGGCACTTAACCGACTGACTGAACCAAATGGATAAAGATATTTAGAGAGATACAAAGATATTAAAATTGAGAGTTATATAAGCAAAAACTATGAGCAAAATATCTTATATTACTTACAAAATGCAAGAATGATCTGTTGACAATATGGATTTCTGGTAAAAGTTAGATGTTAAAATCTTCTTTATATACACTATTTATATTCAAACTATTTTTTGCAATTGTGCCTTCTGGCCTTTCTCAGGTGTATATCAGTGAATTTTGAACTAAACCCTTTATTTAATTTATACGGTTAGACCGTCCGCATTCCCTATCTAGGGATATTGTCTTTTTCTTATGTTATTTAGTACTGTTCAGTTATTTTTTTATTTTTTTTTAATCATCTCATCCCAAGCAAGGCATTCCACTGCCACTATTGCGCATGGGGCTACATAGGGGAAGGTAAAGAGAAGGAGTGGTTAGACATAGGGAATGTCAGGAGGAAGGTGACAGATGAGTAAGGATAGCGAGGATGAGGGTTGGGCAGATGGGAAGAGTGTTTGATAGAATGGGAGCAGGTTAGTGTGTTAGGAGGTGTCTATTGACCTTACATTTAAACTCCTGGAGATTGTAGCCGTCGGGGAAGCAATCGTTTGGAAGAGAATTCCACAGTCGGGAAGTGCGAGGAAAGAAACTGTTGGAGTAGAAGTTACGGCTACATTTTATCGGTTTCACTGTAAAAGGGTGGGATCTAGTTGCTAATCTAGTATCTCGTTCAAATTCGTATTTAGGGGGCACTAGTGATCTAAGTTCATCAGAGCAGAAGCCGTGGAAGTATTTATTGCTTACCTGCTTTCACTGAGTACAAATACACACTACCTGATCTGGTTAAAGAATGCTGTTATTTGTCTGTCTTTCATTATTCCTGCTAATAAATAAAGACTCAGCCTTACTTTGTCTTCTGACCTCAAGTGGAATCATTACATTAAGTCCATAGCTAAGTCCACTGCTAGAAAGGTTGAGTCACTGTGTTGAGCTAGGAAATTTTTTCCACTTGAATCCATTTTGCACATATACAAATCAACCATCCGTCCATGCATAGAATACTGCTGTCATATATGGTCAGGCACCCCTGCTGTTCATCTCAGTGTTCTCGACAGGCTCCAAAGGATAATCTGTAATGTGATAGGTCCCGACTTGGCGGCTCAACTCCAGCCACTTTCTCACCAGTTGGATGTGGCTTCTCTCTGTCTATTCTACAAATATTTCCATGGCTTCTGCTCCAACGAACTTAATTCACTGGTGCCCCTGCCACATAAATTTACTTATGCAACCAGGCTGGCAACTGGGTCCCACCCATTGACAGTTAGATCAACCAAATGTAGCCAACAATTCTATTACAGCAGCTTCTTTTCCTGCACTTTCCGACTGTAGAACTCCCTTCCATATACTGGCTTTTCTGACGGCTACAACCTTCAGGAATTTAAATGCAATGTCAATACCCATCTCTTATCCACTTGACTCAAGTTCTTTCTACATCATCCCGCGTATTTTGTTCTTTTCCTTTCTCTCTACCTTCGCAACTGTCTTCACACCTGTGTTTCCATCCTTCTCTTGCTCTTTCTCTGACACCCCCTGTAATTGATTCGTCTTTATCTTCACTCTCCTGCTGTCTAAATTTTTACTCTTATGTAGCTCCCTGCACATAAGTGGCAATATTGCCTTGCTTGGGGTGAAAGGATTAAAATAAAAAACCTGACAAATAACAGCAACTCTTCAGCAGTGACAGCCTAATCAGCAGCAACGTTAAATTTAAAACTCTAAATTTACCTCAACAAATTGTCCTTTGGAACTATGGCCTAGTGGGTAAAAGTGTTGGTTTGTGAATTTGATTACATAGTGCTTGTGAGTTTAAAAGAACTGGGTCGGGCAGTGTATACTTGTTCCCAGTAGAAACCAGTGAGTAATAACTGAACATAATTAAATAACCTAAGAACTAGGCAATATCCCAGGGCATAAACAGTGGAATGAGAACAGTCTACCCTTGTAAATTAAAAGGTTCAGTTTGGAATTCCCTGTAGGTTGCCAAGATTGATCTACACCTGAAGAAGGCTGAAGAACACAACAACCAAAACATTGTGATAAAAACAATAAAGATAAAGATGATAGAATATAAGTCGTGTCAATAATGATGATGTACATTGTGGTGCACTGAATATCAGCTCAAAACGAGAAATCAGGGAGCCGAGTTCGAATTCCAGTTGAATTCCTTGCATTCACTTATTCACAAATAACCTTAGGAAAGGTATTAATCTGCCTCTTTCCCCCCAGTTATTGGTTAAATGACAGGGTAGACTGGGTTCTATAACCTTAGTTGGCAACCAGTTTGCCACAGAAAGTAATGGCAACCTACTGCGAGATAATCTTCTGCCCAGTCAGTCATGTCTCTTTTGAGACATGATCACCCAAGCGTGTATCACGTATGGCACTTAACTGAATGATAACTCCTCATCCCTGAATTTCAGACAAAAATTAATATCTTCTAAATATTCTGATTTCTTTGAAGCAAATAATCCATGAGATTTTAATCAAATCTATTTAATTATTTTAAAAAATAATAATCTATCTAGGGCGAAGTTGGAAAAGAGATGTACATTGTCAACAATGGTCAAGTGGAGGTAGTTGGAGGATCTGACAATAATACAGTCCTAGCAACCCTGCATGAAGGAAGTGTATTTGGAGAAATAAGGTATGTTATATTATTCTCATTTTATTTAAGCTTTAAATTTTAAAGTTGTTGGAAGAACACAATTACTTCAATGAAACTTTTTGAAAAACTATTATAGAAATATTTTTTAAACCAAAACTTACTACTTTAATTTTGTATAAAAATGTAGTGAGTTAGAAATAATAATAACTTTATTCACCTACTCCCTTCAAATCCAGAGGACTGAGGAAAAATCAAAGAAATTTGTGAGCCTATGTGAAAATATTTTTGGACCAATAAAAACTTTGACTTTACAGAAATGATCCAATAACCTAAGAAGAAAGAAAGAAAGTAGCAAGCCTACACAAAATTCTTTTTTAATATAAAATGAGAAGGAAAATTAATCAGAAGAATGTCTGACGTCATGTGAAAGGTTTCATTTCAGTTCCTTGCAACATGCATTGAAGTACCTCACTAGTGAAAAATTACTTGCCAATTATATGATCTGCCTTTAACCAGCACGTGGCACTCCAAAGAATTTTCATTCAATAATCCAAAAAAGCTAAGTGTTTCAAACTATCTCTTTTTGTCTACTTTTGAAAATATGCAAATCATATACAGTATAACCCGGATATAAGAGAGATTTTCTCTTGTCCAAAATTAGAGCCTATGGTAATGTATATAAAATAGACCAAACTCTGATATAAGAAAAACCCGAATATGAGAACTTTTATCCGGTCCTGACAATTCTCTTATATTAGGGTTACACTGTATCTGTAGAGGGCGAAGAAGTCCCTCAAACAAATAACAAAAAGAAAAATGCACTACAAATAAAGTAAAACAAACTTTTGTTTATTTTCGTAAAAAAAAATAAAAGAATTAATTTTTTGTACAAAAATGAAGTTGTCCTTATAGCTGTAAAAAGAAAGAAAGACAGGAACTGGGAATGTGAGAGGAAAAATTAGGACGATGTGTAGCGAGCGAGATGAGAGAAAGGGAGGGTGAGAGAATGTTCGCTGATCAGTGATACTGCCTGTTGTGTGAACTGCTGGATTCTCTGTGTGTGTGTGTGTGCTCCAAGCTGTCGTGTGCTCTTTTGGTGTGAGCTGGTTGCTTCTCCCTCTGCTCTGTTGAGAGTTTCTAGCTTCCTTTTATCTGGATGGTGAGGCTCCGGGGAGATCAAGAAATGTGTTTCTTATGTCGAGCACTGATTGGTCAAAAAATCATATTTTTGACCACGTGGTGTGCTTTTCACTACGTCCGAGCTTTTGGGTGCGCCATCCTTGTTTTTGACCCCACAGAGTAAGGTAAGGGGTGAATTCCTGCGCAATTGTATTTTTTGTGATACACGTGGTGCGAATTAATTTTTATTGTGTGTGTGTGTGTGGAAAATAAAATAAGAAACAGCACATATCTCTTTGGTGAGGAATGAATTCTCTTTGCTTTGTCATAATCATTTTTAATATATTGTGTCAGATCTGTTGTACAAACATTTCCCCTTCTTGACAATCTGTTGAAACTATGACCTTTAAAAATTTCTTATTTATTTTTCTAAAATGAACTACTGATGCTACTTCAAATGTGTCAATTCATGAATAAATTCCTTATCTTGTTTTGTAAAAATTACCTGTGTATTTCCCTGTCATTATCATTCTTCATAAATCTTCTTGGCATGGGTAAATAAAATGTTCATTTTAACACTTAAACTCCATGAAAAAGAAAATTTTTTATGAAATTTTCTTCCAATTACAACTATTACAACTTTATGGACCAAATTAAATTTGGAAGATACATATTAGAAATCAAGCCTTATTTAGAATCTATATAATAATTCTGCTTGTTCCTTCCTTAGTTAGTTTCTCTGTCCTTTACACACTTACTCCCTACATGAGCTTCTCCTTCCCCTCTATTTTTTTACTCTCCTCAGCCTTTCTCTCATCTTTGCCAAATGGAAGGGTAGTAAAGAGTGAGAGAGTAGAAGGAGAGAGCCTATAGCATTACTGTATCAGTAGCAGCTTAAGCTGGTGGTTGTAGCACTAATTTTGTGTGTGTGTATATGTGTGTGTACTGTACGATATAGTAAAAATAGGTAGGTTTGTTGTCGTATTCCACAACCTAATAACGAAATTTATTGCCGCTACAACCTTGGCCATTACTCAGTTGGTCTTTTCTGTTTACAATGGACACAAGAGCCATGATTTTTCAGTAATAAAAAAAAACATTTTCTCTTTCAAAATCTCTCACAAAATAGCATACAGTATTTTGGTTATGGTCTGTGCATGTGCCGCTTAATATAAGATTACAGTAAAGTAGCTTCTATGGACATAAGTTTTATAGATATTTTAATAAAATTACACTCTGTGTTACTGTTATTTTATTGTCCAATACCTTTATGTTTGAAGACGTTAATATCATTTGTCATATGCCAAAGTAAAACTTTTTCAGGAAATCATAATTATCCTTCTGTGGAAATTCCACTGGTCCTGCTAGTTCTAATATAAACAGGATATTATTTGTTTTTTAGATTGGCAGTGCTTGGTCCAGTTACTGAATGTAGTTATTGTATTGCAGGAACCAAGTTATATTTCAACCAGAGTCAGTGTTGAAAAAAAGGCAATGCTACTCATAGAAAAGATATGCAAATAAATAAAAAACACCATATAAATTTACTTATAACTTTTTATAGAACATTTGAAAATTATTGTTATTTTCATTAATGAAGGAAAGTCAGTTAAAATTATCAATAATGAAAACCTTTACTGAGAAAATAGATTTTTTTTTAACTAAAAGTAGAAGTATCATTTTTTAACAGTGGAAAGAAATAGAAAGCATATTAGAAAAAGTTGATTTTTATCATAAGCTCTCAGTCAGTTAAGTGCCATATGTGATGCACGCTTGGGTGATCATGTCTCGAAAGAGACATGACTGACTGGGCAGAATATTATCCCGCAGTAGATTGCCATTGCTTTCTGCAGTAGACTGGTTGCCATCCAAGGCTATAGAACCCAATCTGTTCTATTATTTAACCCATAACTGGAGGGTAGAGATGGGTTAATACCTTTCCCAAGGGTATTTGTGTGTAAGTGAATGCAAGGAATTTAACTGGAATTAGAACTCGGCTTCCCGATTTCTTGTCCCGAGCCAGTATCCATTGCACCACAACGCACATCCGCAACATAAGCTCTTGCAAAATCTTGTTTTATTTGTAGAACATCTGGGCATCTGTTTTGCATTGATGATACTAGATTATTCAGTGTAAAATAATTTTGATGCATGAAGTCAGATTTTCTTTCGTCTCAAATTACTTCCTTTGAGCATAAACTTTTCCTGGAGGAATTTCACACAAAGTTTTCTATAAGGTTTAGGTCAGGAGACTTTACTGGCCACTCTACTAAATTGATGCTTTAGTTCTCCAACCAATTTTTGATGACTTATACTGTATGGAAACCTGCATTGTCTTGTTGGAATTTATGGTTATGATGAAAGTCAACAAAATTAAGACTTGAACATACACTGTTGCATTTTGTTGGCCCTTCTTTAATACTAATTTGGCATCTCCAATTGCAGAAAAGGCTTCCCAAGTCATAACAGAGCTATAATGAAATTATCTCTTTGTGAATATCCATTCTTCTTTATATAAATTACACCAGTAACATTGTATCCTATCTGGACAATCTAAGTTAAACTTGTTTTCATCAGAAAATGTCCCATCAATCTATTTTTCATTGTCTCAAGTGATATTCTCCTTCATCCATTCAATGTACTTTTTCTTATAAAGTTGTGTGATATCTTATTTCTTAACCTATAAACTAAATTATCATGTTTGTTAACATCTAACACAGTCTATCCCACAAGTTTGGAAGACCGGTTGTCTTCCCTTGAACCTGAGAGGGGCCGCGAGGGGAACATGAGGAAGAGGGGAGGCCACAAGGGGCACTCTGGATGACATTCTCTTAGAGACCAGTCGCACACAGCATTCGGTCAAATAAATATCCTGTTCACTATACTTACAACTGGTTGTTGTTTATCTTCTTTAACAATGTTCACTTAATACTTTTTGCTGCACATATAACTCCCAGTATAAATTTCTTTAGTTAAAACCAATATTTTCCTTTTTATACTTCTTTCAAAACATTAACTCCTTGTGCAATTTTCAAGTGCATTCAGCCACGATCAAGTAAGAATTAACAATTGCTTAAGCACAACCGTTTTTGACACATTCTAAATTTTGGCACAAAAGAATTTTCCTCTAATTTCTAAGATTATTTGAAGAGTTATCTTATTGCAATATTATTTTTCAATTTTTAATAAAAAAAAAATTGTTAAAGTTTTTCAGTAAATCTGTGACAAAATATATTTTGTTATTTTTTTATTATTTAAATATCTAAATATGCCAAAGAAAAGGTTATCAGCAAATTTATAGTGTCTTGTAATTATTTCCGTGTCTTTGTTTGAAAAGAAGCAATATTACTTGTTAGTATTCAAAGAAAGGGAACTCAAACATTAAATTCATCCAATAGATGGGGTTATAAAAAAGAAAACCAGTTCTCTGCAAGAGACGTCACATTTCTTTATCCTAATTTGCATTCACTTTTTTAATGTCAGTTATCATGAATGTTATAACACATTTTTGTAACAATAGCTGATAACAAATCACCAAAAAGGGACATTATTTACATTATTCGGACTATTGTCCTTATATTTATTGCCATTTGTACGACGTTTTGGCTGTTGTACGCTTCGGCCTTCTTCAGGTGCTAGGAATTTCAAACCAAACCCATTATTACAATCACTGGGGTATATGAACTCCATTCCTTGCCTAGTGCCTTTTCTGGAAGTCATGAGTTATCTCCCTCTAACCCTGTAAGATACTTGTTCACCACTGCTGTATATAGCCTGGTATTGAACTCACAACTCTTCCAAAAGAGGCACTAGGCAAGGAATGGAGTTCATATACCCCAGTGATTGTAATAAAGGAATCGGTTCAAAATTCCTAGCATCTGAAGAAGGCTGGAGCATACAACGACCGAAACATCATACAAATAACAACAAAGATAGTCCAAATAATGTAAATACTGTAAATATTACTTCATCTCAGAAATATAGACAAATACAAAAAAGGGAGTTTATGGTTCTTTCAAGTGCATTTGTTTGAATTAGGAGCCAGAATTCAAATTCAATTACAGAGTTCATCATTTATGCAGAAACCAATGTGACACTGACATTGTGATATTATTTCTTACATTCACAAGATCTTTATAAACTTCAATTGTGATATATATTCTTTTCTTTATATTCAAGGTCTTTTGCTTACATTTTTATAAACAATTTTTTTTACTGTATATTAAAATTGACTTATTTATTCCCCATTCAGTGTACCTATCTACAAGTCAAAGCAGTAAACTTCAGCTAACCTATTGTCACTTAATGAGGCTAGTTAACTTGCTAATGAGAGGACAAGATTTTGTAGATTTTACAAGCACTTTATCTTGGTTGTGTCTTGTGTTAGGTTGTCCCAAAAGCTCGTAAACACTTGCGAAATGGGTCTATCTGGTCCAGCACAATCGAGACAAGCGATGGGTTCAGAAAGGGCAAGAGACACTGTCGGTTCCAAAACAAGATCGATTCGGCAAGAAAGTCATGTGCATTTGATGGAACTTTGAAGGAATCATGCATTTTGAGTTGGTTCCGAATGGTCGTGCCATCAGTGGCGAACTTTACTGTCAGCAACTTGAGCGGGTCTACGAAAAGTTGAACCAAAAGTACCCGCTCTGATCAACTGAAAGTGTGCTTTGATGCAGCAGGACAATGCCAAGCCACACACCACCAGGAAGACCAAAGACAAGTTTGAAGAGCTGGACGGCGTTGAGGTTCTGCCACATCCAGCCTACAGTCCTGACTGTGCTCCATCAGATTACGGCCTTTTTCGCTCAATGCAACACTTTCTGAAGGGCCGCCGATTCGACTCGTTTGATGAAGTAGAGGAAGCGTGTCAAGAATTCTTTGTTTCGAAGTCAGCTGAATGGTACTTTGACCAGATTCGAAAGCTTGCAGATCAATGGCAGAATGTCTTGGAAAATGATGGTCTTTATTTTGAGCAATAATTTTTGTTGCTTTTGCGAATAAAATTTCAATTTTTTGCAAGTGTTTTCTGGTAACCTTAGATTACTTGGTGAGTAAAATTTAATTTTTTGTCTGTGTTTACGAACTTTTGGGGCAACCTAATATTTGATAAGTATCAGTGGATAATTTGCTTATGGAGTAATTTTTCAAGTGTGAGTTATCCCACTTGGCTTTGCCAAAATGCCACTAGTGGGTGCTTTAAAGTTTATAAATATGCAATTGGTCTTCCTTTGAGCTCTCTCATACATGCAAATGCGCACACGTGTCTATCACACACACTTGTCACACATATAAACAAGCACATTCTTCTTATAACTTTTTTAATGTTTCTTTCATTACATTACAATTGTTTACACATGTAATTTCTTTTGTTGATAGATGTATTGATGTTTACTTGTTATTCAATGTTTTTTATCACTTGTACTTAAACTTACATTGAGTCCGCCAATATTGTTTGCGGAATAAATGTTCCCAGAGCTCAGAAATGTTTACCATCCAAAATGTTAATTTCCACAACATAATAGTGACTAATATTTATCCAAACATGCAACAAATATAAGACAAAAAAAAAAATAATGTATTCATCTAGACTAAAATATGTTTTATTCAAAAGTTACAAAATGTACTTCAATGAATGGATACAAGTTTTAAGAAAAAAAATTCAGTTTTACGATCTCTTTTGCAAGTTCTTTCTATAATGATTTCTTTTTGCATCATCAAAAAATTGAGATATAACCAATCAGTTGGCACCTCAACTGTTAATGCATTTTAACTACTTTGGTTCAGATTTTTTAATATATTGAAGTCATATATTATAAATCACTCACTCTCTTTTAATGCTCCTAATTATCTAATGTGCGTTGTGGTCCAGAGGATATCAGCTCGGAACGTGAAATCGGGGAGCTGAGTTTGAATTCCAGTTGAATTCACTGCATTCACTTACACACAAATACCCTTGGGAAAAGGTATTAATCCATCTCTTCCTTCCAGTTATGGGTTAAATAACAGGACAGATTGGGTTCTCTAGCCTTGGCCGGCAACCTACTGTGGGATAATCTTCTGCCCAGTTAGTCATGTCCCTTACGAGACATGATCGCCCAAGCGTGTTTCACATATGGCACTTAACTGACTGAATTATCTAATTATTGAAGATCAAATTGTGGGTTAAGATGGAAATCATTTTGGTAGTGAATTTTTTTCTCGACTATTTTCAAGATTTCTATTTGCCATATAACTGGGGGAAAGGTATTAATCTGTCTCTTCCTTCCAGTTATGGGGTAAATAACAGGACAGGCGTGTATCACGTATGGCATTTAACTGACTGATTCACCATTTGAGAAATTTATAACCATTGCAGTATAATTGTCCTTTCCAAAATTTTCGACTTTGTCAAAACAATGCCAGCAAACCAGATTATTAATTTTTTAGATAACTGATACTTTAGGTATTTATATTCTCAATCAACTTGAAAATGTATTTTCTAGATATTTATAAAAACTTTAATTTTGCTTTCTTTCAGTCTAAATGCAATTTTGGAAACAATTTTCAGAAGAAAGTTATACTGAACCCTACTAAATTTTCGTTATTTCTAAGTCCAAATTATATTGTTTTTTATTACTCAAACCTTTTTATTCATCAGTCTCATTGTGTTATCACAATAATAATTTCAAATTTAGTTGTTCATTTAAACACTTCTATTTTCATTTGAGGAATGTTAAAAGCATTGCACCTTTAATTCATTTTATTAACATCTATTTGCAATGCTGATAATAAATCATCATTGAGTCAGTTAATAAGATTAGATTAAATACGAAAGATAAAATGTAATTTAAGTAAAAAATAAAAATAGCATGCCAAATTTTAATGAAGTTAAATTTAAACTTAAAATTTAGTTTGATATAGTATTTTTTAAACTTAATTGCTTCTTCAGTATATCTCTTGCCAAATGCTTACAAAGTAAAAATATAATGTTTACAGTTTTAAATGGAATATGATATCTTGTATTCTGGTATTTCTATTCAGTTTGATGACAGAACCTATATATCTTCTGTTTGAAGAGACTCTTGTGTCTTTATTAAAATGATATAAAAAAATTAGTCAACTACATGCAAGAACAGGATCATTTGTGACTAACAAGGATGGTAACCGATTATTAATGAGGATTAACATATTCTAATTCAAATCTTGTATCACTCAACCAATCACATTTAAATCATTATCTCAAAATCTATTGAAATATTATCCACTAATAGTTGAAAATAATAGTGGAAGAAAGAAAATGCCAGCCATGAATTAATCTCTTAATAAGAATGTAGCAATCACCAATAAAATAAAATATAAAAATAAAAAAGAATTCAAATTAAAATAAGGTATTTGTGCTTTCTTTTAAAACCTTGATCTTTTTCTTTCTCTCTCGCTCTCTAAACATCTCTCGATATACTTTTCTCTCAACTAACAAGACAACCCTCAAGCATAAAGAGGAAGAAGAAACGACTGAACCTAACCAAAAAAATGCTGGATGCTAGCTATAGCTATGCGTTTATGGCATAAGTGAAGAAATTCTTCAGCACAATTTTATTTGGGTTTTGCTTCAAGAATTTGCACCAGTTATAGCTTTAACAGAATTAGGGAAATAATCCGACAAAAATTGCTAAAGATTTTGCAATTTGGTAATTAACAACACATCTGCCTTACAATTCTCAAGTCAAGAGAACGGTACCAAAATAGAACCTTTTGCACAAAATCAAAGTAGTAGACTTTTGCACCCAAATTAAAAGCCAAAATTATGTAGGGCGCATATCTACTACTCAGAATGGACCAGGACATGTAAGCCATTGTGTAAATTAAAGCAAATATAACACATCACTCAATAAGTCCCAGGCCTGATTTATAAATGGGGCCACCAATAAAAATTTGATATGATTTTTATGAAATACTAATTTTCAAATGGCACGTGACAAAATTTAGGTTCAATCAGATTATTAGTTTACAAATTACAGTCTTTCGTGCCAACGTCCAAAGAGTCTGAGCTCCAGGACCATGGATTAGTTTTAAAGCTTTCATTACTCCTGAGCAATACCGGGCTATACTGCTAGTTTTTATATGTAAATGCATCCTCGTAACAGTAGATTATTCCAATCTTCTTATGGGCCACATTTGTTCTGATTCTTTTAAAGGTGATCTCATCATTAAAAAAATAAGTTATAATTTGAAATATATTATTTCAACATGCTATAAGAAAAAATTTCTGTTGGATTTGAAATTATTACATGGTTATTTAAATTTTTTTTTTTTTTTTTTTGCAGCTTGTTGGCAATTTCTGGAAGTCGTAGAACTGCAGATGTCCGGTGCAAAGGTTATGTTAATCTATTCATTTTATCCAAAGCTGATTTTAATGAAACCATGAATGATTACCCTGAAGCACAGAAGCTCTTGAAAAAACGTGCAAAGTAAGTAAAGTCTATAAAGCATATTATTTGTATTTATTTTAATTCTAGTGCAAGATCAAATACCTAAATGGTGAAGAGTGACTTAGAAACCAAGGCATGTAATCCATGGTGCAAGGAAATCATTCCTCATTAATTATCCCCCCTGCCACTGTGAATTTTATATGAACTAATTTCAATTTGAGAAAATGCACATCTACCACCAAGCCATACTTGATATCCCTCTCCACTAAACTTAATGTCTTCCCCTGAGTAATAACCTGATGACAGGCCTGCCATGATGAGAGAAATCTGAGAAAAAAATAAAACCTACAAATGAGATATTTAAAATTTATTTGTATATTAGTTCAATTCTTTTTTATTTTTTTGACAAATTCATCAATCACTTTGCTATAAAACATATCAACACTACGCTCTGCCTTCATCTTCTCCAAAAGATCTTTATTCAGAGAAATGAAGCTCAAATTACTCAATTTCCTTTCACTGTGAGAATGTCTCATATAATTATTTACTCATTTTAATGAAGAAAACAATCTCTGAGGAAGTAAATGTGGCAGGTATGGTCAGAATAAGATGTAGTAATTTTGTTACTTTTGCCAGAGTTTGGTTGAGTTAAATTTCCTGTAAATTGCCTGCATTTTCTTGGACGCTTGATTTGCAAAATCTGCAGCGTAAACTGATTTCAGCTTGCATTTCAATCCATCCAAATTCAATATTTTTATAGACACCAAAAAATGAAAATGCTTGTATTGGAAAAAAAACGTTTTGTACTTTAAATCTTTGCTCCACATGAACAATAGTAACTTCACCTGAAATTTAGGTGCTAGTTTACTTTTTTATGTGACTTTTTTAAAAAAATAATTGTAAATATTTAAAATTAAATTTTAAAGCACTGGAATGGATGAAAACCTTTCCCTTTTTAGTCACAAAATAAATAAACTTTGTCAGCTGCTCCTTTTTTACTGCAAGTGTGGCAATGGTCACAAAACTAAATACAGGTCTTAAGAGGGGAACAAGAATACTCTCTATGGGTTAAATCTTTTTAAAAAGCAGTAAAAAGTAACTTTTGATTTGAAAAAAGCTGTTTTAAGAACCTTATATGCAGAATGTCCGGTGACTCAAATGTCACATTAAAAGTTAGTTTTTTTTTAATGCTTTTTGAAAGGCTTTTGTTTTTTGATATTGACCATATTTCTCTGATGGTTCATCCAGAAACCAGCAGTAAAACTTATTCTTTAAAGTTCTCAACCTTACAAATACGTATTAAAACATCAAACAAACTTTTTTGAAGAATTGAAATCAGAATCTCTGAGCCACTTAATATGGTTTCCAAAACCATTAAAAAAATTTTAAACTGAAAAGCCTCTAGGATTGCAATGAATTTCTTCGCCTGTGATAATCTTGAAGAACAACAATCCTCTGGATTTTCTAATATGGTTAACAATAGCTCAGAAGACAGTAAATTTTTTTCAAGAAGAATAATTCCAATGTATCTTGGGTATCATGGATATGCGTGAGTGGTGCAGTGAATATCAGCTCGGAATGACAAATCAGGGAGACGAGTTCGAATTCCAGTTGAATTCCTTGCATTCACTTATGCACAAATACCCTTGGGAAAGATATTAATCCATCTCTTCCCTCAGTTATGGGTTAAATAATAGAACAGATTGGGTTCTATAGCCTTGGCTGGCAACCAATCTACTGCAGAATGCAATGGCAACCTACTGCGGGATAATTTTCTGCCCAGTCAGTCATGTCTCTTTTGAGACATGATCGCCCAAATTTGTATCATGTATGGCACTTAACTGACTGAATGTTGATGCAAAAAAGCTTTTCAGTTGCTTATCACAGATAATCAGTTAGCTTTTTTCTTTAAAATATAAAACTTGTAAAATATAAAGCTAAATGATTTATATATTTTAATTATGTACATACACATATATATTTGAAAGACACATTTAATTTTTCAGAAAACTTTTAAAAGAAAATGCACGATTGGCAAGACAAGAAGTCAAGAAAGACTGTGAAGCTATTATTAAAAGCCCAAAAGAAACGCCCAAATTTGTGAAAACAGTTATGAAGGTAAGACTTGCAAATAAAAATAGTTTTGTCATAAATTATTATAATTTGTCAATGGAAAAACTAAATTAAATAATTCAACAAAAAATTGTTTGAAAAGCTAATTTTGAAAAACATTATTTCAGATATTTTAAAGTGACAATTATATAAGATATTTTCTAATTGTTCAAAAGCTAAACGTTTTCATTCCAATTGTTCAGACAACTGAATTAATTTTTGCTTTTGTTGTTAACATAATATCCCAGCTAATTCATTCTACAACCTTCCTCAGGTGTATAATCAATACAGTAAAAGATGGAATTTATTTAGCAATGATTTACCTAATCAATAAGTTAGTTCCTTCAAAATAATAATGAGTATTTTTTTTTATTTAACTATTTGACTGTGGATTGTTTTTAAGAGAAAAATATAAAAATTGTGTTTGATAACAATTTGAAAATATACTGCATCTGGTTGTTTTAAAGATTTTTAGAAAAATGACATATTAGTTTTTAAAAAGATTTACATATAAAATGGTAAGAAAAATCAAATCATTATATAATATAATGCTAACTTAAATGCAAAAGCTGGTATACAGTAAAAACAAATAAAATATATATCTTACATATACCCAGCAAAAGAAATCCATGGGGATGGGATCTGGTGAACTTGATGTCTAGCTACTTTTGCAGATCTCTCTATAAATGAGTCTTTCTTTAATCCTCAGGTCCTGATCATTTTAGTTTGTTTGTTTGTTTCAAGGTTTAACGACCTATCAATCCTTATGGGATCATTTAAGGTCATAACCTATGATTTTTTGGGTAAGGTTATTTTATTTTTACAACCTTTTTCTTTTCGAGTATCAAGATTCATTGGAATTTGTTTTTTAAGAGCAGGGTCCCCAAGTCCTACCCTTGTTATTTAACCCATAACTGGAGGGAAGGGATGGATTAATACCTTTCCCAAGGGTATCAGTGCTTAAGTGAATGCAGGGTATTCAACTGGAATTCGAACTCGGCTCACCGATTTCTCTTTCCGAGCCAATATCCACTGCACCACAACGCACATCGTCACTATATGCTTACAGCACCTGATATTCTCAAGCTGTCACCCATCTAAGTACTGACCAGGCTCAACACTGCTTAACTTCGGTAATAGAGTGAGAACCAGTGTATTCAACGAGATATGACTGTAAGCCAATAAACGCTTACAGCACCTGGTATTCCCAAGCAGTCACCCATCTAAGTACTGACAGGGCTCAACGTTGCTTAACTTCGGTGATCAAGCGAGAACCGGTGTATTCAACGTGATATAGCTGTAAGCCAGTTTTATATGGATGCCATGCATGGTGTCAAACTCATTCAGAAATATCTAAACTGTCAGCTGTATACAACCCCTTTCTTAAATAGTTAAGAACGGCTTTGAGCAAGGGAAGTCTATGGGTCTTGGTGAACTGGCACTACAAAATCACAAAGAACTATCTAATCTAAACATATTTATAAATGGAACTTTGTCTGTGTGTCCGTTACCTATAGACTCCAAAATGGCTGAACCGATTTTCTTGAAAATTTACACAGTTGTACTATAAGCGTCTGCAAGTGTTCTTAGCTAGGTTTTGTGTCGCGGTACCCTCGATAAATATTGAAAATCGAAAAAAGTGAGTTATAGAAGGAGTGGTCCGATTTTAATCAAATTTGATACACTCATAGACAAAGACATAAGAAATGATATTCAGAAGTTTCAAGGTTACAGTTCTTACAATAGTGCAGAAAATCAATTTGATATATATATATATATATATATAAAAGGTAAGATGTTTGTGTGTGTGTCTGTTTATCTGCCTGTATGTCTGTATTTTTTTCAGCCCTTTTATTTTAGTTTTTGCTTCGGGTTTGGCTCTAAGTAGGTATAATTGTAGTTCTTAGTCTCAGCCATGATACCATATACTCAGAGGACTTATTTAACCTTCAAAATTCAGTTTACGACGAAAAAAACTTATTTGATATCGATACCAGGAAATTAAAATTTGACTTACATCCATTCATTTTTCTTTCAGTCTATGGTTTCACTTTACCTGGAAACAACTATTGCTTTTTAGTCTTTCGTGCCAACGTCCAAAGAGTCTGAGCTCCAGAACCATGGATTAGTTTTAAAGCTTTCATTACACCTGAGCAATGCCGGGCTATACTGCTAGTACCAAATAACAGAAACCACATAACTTGAGAAAATTCAACAGCAGCAACAAATAAAATGGATACCATATGTAACTTCAAAAGGAAATAATTATATAATCAAGATGTTAGCATTTCACACTACTTCAAATAAAAAGCTAGGAAGGAAACCACCATCAAAACTGGAATGAAGAAACCTATTTTCTGAAAAAATTGTTTTAAGAGAAAGATTTTTATAAATTTCAACAAACAGTACTAGCTGCTTGGCCAGTGAATGTTAAATGTTTCCTTATAAAGAAACTAATATTACCATTATTACATGATTTTAGATCAAAATACAGTAAAAATATATATATATATATATATTTCTTTTATAGGTAATGGATCCAGAATCAGAACTTGTTCAAAAGATGGAAGCTAAAGTTAATTATCAACGGAAAATATCTAATATAAGTAACTGTTCCCATTCAGAACCTCAAATTGATATTTCTTCCTCAACAGACAGAACAATAAGTGATAATTATGTCAATTCACTCTCATCAGGAAGTGTAAGTAAAATTCCTAAGGATTTTTTTTACTTTCAATTAATTCAAATAAAGTTGTGGAAATTTTTTTTTAGGGTGGAGTGTTGGGGTGACGGATTTTTTTTTTCTTGGGTTAACAGATTTTTGAAAATAGATCATTTGAATACATTTTTTTCAAATTTGTACAGAAATATCTCTACACACATGAACAAATATATATATATATATATATAAGAAAAATTAAGGCAGAATTGGAAGTATAGGCAAACCATCATCAGCTTCTATCTTTGTTGTACGTGTTAAATTATTTGTAAAATAAAGACGGAAGCTGATGATGGTTTGCCTGAAATAGGCCTATACTTCCGATTCACCATGAAATAACATGTCTGCCTTAAGTTTTCTTATATTTGCTCTATATGTATTTATATGCATATATGTTTAGAGCTCTCTTAGAGAGTCATCCTACCACTGTATGTACAGGAAACTCCTTTGGATTTTTCTATACCCACACTGCATTCTGAGATATGTCATCCACAGACAGATCTGTTTCACTGTATCACAGCTCATCAGTATGTTTAGACTCCTATTGCTTTTTAACCCAGGATTGAAACCCGACTGAATTGGCGTCAGTCGGCGATTCTACCTCTGGGCTATGGGCGTTCGGTAGAAGGCAGACTTTTTAGCATGTATATTGTCATTATACCCGCCCAATATATATATATACATACACACACTCAAAACCTTTGCATTGCACTAATGTTGTGTTTTTGTGTTCTATTTCTGTCCAGAAACTAAGTAACCTTTTTACATGACTTAAAGACTTTACATAATTTGCAAATCAATGAGAAGGTATTTTACTGTAGCTAAATGAACAGACATTCTCTCATTCATTTTATAAGTTAGCAGTGAAACATCATTGAATGAGTGTGTGTATTGTGCGACTGCTGCATTCAATATATTTTGGACATTCATCTGTAGAAATTATTTGTAAAATTTAAAAGGCTTTTTGACGTGATTCAATAAGTAAGTCCCTAATAAAATGTTGGTCATGACACTTCAAACTTGGCTGTGAAAGTGATCCACATTTTTGAAAAATAATAATAAATAGGACATTCCACCAATATTAACTGTTGTACTGTAGCAACAACTGCATCTGATTCAAGTAAGGTTTTGTTTTTATTTTCTGATTGCTACACACTGACTTTAACATTATTCAACCACTCCCTGCTTGGGTTCAAATCATTTTATGCATTGACAAAGCATTTCTGCCACTACAAAAGATGAATATTAATTTTAGCACTCTTTAACAAAAAATCTCTGTGCTCATTCTGTGCTGTATAGAAAAATCAAGATGGAAAAAAAAAACCTGTCATTGGTCAAAAATTAAGGCAAGCAGAATAAAATGAATACAAAAAAAAATGTGCTTAAAACAGATCCCAGAATTGCATGTTTGCCTATCAAGGATTTGCGTTTTATATATTGTTTTGTTACAACAGCAAAGAACTTATGTTTGAGTTTAAATGTGTGAATCTTTTCATTGCAGACCTGCTTTATGCTAATCAAATTCTTCCATGTTTTTGTAATCTTATTTTCTGAAGTTTTTCATTTCTTCAGCTCTCTCTCTCGGATATTCCTAATGACTATGGAGATGAAGACAGTTTATTTGAAGATGATGATGATGATGATGTGTTTGAAGATGATTTTTTAGACATTCTAAATGAAAATGAAACTGAAACTGAAACGTCACCAATATCAGATGATACAAAAACAATGCAGAATTTGACAGAAACTAACAATGAAATCAGTAAGTATCTCTTGAGGTCAGTTTAGAAATATTTTTCTTGTCAGTTGTAAAAAAAAAACAAAAAAAAAACACATTTAATTTAATTCTATATATAATACCTAAAAACCTGTGAAGATTTGAAATTTAGAATATATAGATATAGGAACATGCTAAATTGATGTTGGTTATCTGAAAATGTACAGGGTATAAAAAAATATTGCTAAATTCAGTTAATATCTTCCCAGTATAAAAATGTTACATTTGCAAATAGTTGTTTTTTTCAATATCATGTAAACTACTAAAATGTAGATGTAATTTTTTTTCTGTAGCATATTTTCCTCAGAATATAAATCATAAAACTTAACTGATTATAGATTATCAATATAAATGTACATGTTCATAATATGTTTATGATGAAATATATAAATTTTATTAAGCAAAGCCAAATTTATGTGTTACACAAACTCGATTTTACTTGATAGAATTTATAATAAATATTAGATTAGAAATTTGTGGAAAAATCAACATTTTCTGAGGTAATTTTAGTTAAGAGGGAAACAGATTTTGCAGGCAACAAACTGAAGTGGAATTCGGTTAAATTCTTGTCACATCCCTATCCATGTATCTGTAAATGAAAACATTTAATGCAAATAATACTTTAATAAAAATTATATAAAGATAATTTTATCTCATCAGTAATTTTTCCAACAAAATAGGATCTGTTGCTAAAATTATTTTGCTAGAATTGCTGTTTGAAGAATCTGGCCATTTTGATTTTAATGATAGAAAATTCATGAATTTGCTATTCTGTTTAGACTCAATGCAGTATTTTTAAAAAAATAGTTTCACTCCAATAAAGGCACTAAGATGCAAGAGATTACTGAATGTTAGAATATGAGAAAAATATACTATTAAAGAAGGAAGACAATAAAAGAACAACAATTATGAAGACACAAGATAATGATTGACTTTGATCTTCAAAATTTTAAATGCAAAGTTGACAAGGAAGCAAGAAGACAGAAGAGACTTCCACAAGCGAGAAGTGTGAGAGAAAAAAATTATAAAACTTCCTGAGCTACAGACCCAACAATTGGTTCAATATATTCTTCATACCTCATATGTCCAATAAAGCGCAATGAGTATCTCTCTTGGAGATCAGCATCAGCCATGCTGATAGAAAGCAAAGTGAGTTCTCTCTGATGCTTAAGAGAGTGCAGTTTCATTTTGGAAGCATTAAAAATTAACAAGCCATTCCTTGCTCCATTTAACATCAGATAGTAGGTCATTTTTGAGATCAGCTGCTAATTTCATCTTATAAAATTGATCAATTATTTACTCCTGTTTTAATAGTATCCTCAACAGATATTCAGCTGAAAACCTAGGTCCAAGGATAGTCTTGAGGAATACCCGCATGGAGTTAGAAGAGTGATCATTCAAGATGGCTTTCATTTTGTGATTTGATATGAAAGAGTGAATCAGTTCAAAAATTTGTCCAGAAATACTATAACCTTTCAACTTTTGAAGACAACCAGTATGTTAAACCCTGTCATATTTGAAGACAATCAGTATGTTAAACTCCTATCATATGCCTTTGAGATATCCAAAACAACAACCTGAGCTTCACTATTTTTATCTAAAGCTTAATAATAGACTCTTTCAGCAATAATTAACACATCAGCAGTTGCCCTAGAAAAAGCAAAAGCCATATTCAGTCAGTCAGTTAAGTGCCATATGTGATACACACTTTGGGCAATCATGTCTCGATAGAGACATGACTGACTAGGCAGAAGATTATCCCGCAATAGGTTGCCAGCCAAGGCTATAGAACCCAATCTGTCCTATTATTTAACCCATAACTGGAGGGAAGAGACGGATTAGTACCTTTCCCAAGGGTATTTGTGTGTAACTGAATGCAAGGAATTCAACTGGAATTCACACTTGGCTCACCAATTTGTTGTTCGGAGTCAATATCCACTGCACCACAACCCACATTCTGCACTGCAATGCACATACCTGAAAGGAGGACCCACAAGGTGAGATGCATAACCAATTCAGGGTTAATTAGATCCCATAATTTTTTGCCAAAAAGTGGTAGAAGGCTGATAAAAGGATAAGATGGTTTGCCTGAATTCCTCAAAACTGGAACTACAGAAGAGTATTTCCAATGAGCAGCAGAGCATTTATTGTAGAATTTAGAAAGACCAAGAGCCTGTCCAAGAAAACATTTCTTAAGTACTATTTCAGGGATATCAACAAGTTCACAAGCTTTGTTGGGATCAAGTTGTATGCATATTGCTCATAAGAGATTCTGTTCTAAGCATAAAGTCAGGGAAAGATACTCCAGATGAGTCAAGAGTAGAATTTGAAGAGAATTTACAAACAAAACATCCTGCTTTATCAGCCAAAGTTATTAACATTTGAAATTGAGTAAAGAGAGGAGGAATAGAAGACATTCTTAAGAGCTGCAGGAGTCATGTGACCAAAACTTGTTAGAGGCTACTATAATGCGTCTAAGACCAAGCTGTTGTCTGTCAATCATCACAGGCAACCTCTCCTGCCTCCCATAAACATGGACCAAGCGATTCTCTCCGAGAGCAATACACTGCGCCTCCTCGGCTTTTCTCTCTCTTCTGATCTCAAATGGAACCACTACATTGAGTCCATAGCTAAATCCACTGCTAAGAAGGTTGGATCACTGTGTCGGGCCAGGATGTTTTTTTCGCCTGAATTCATCCTGCATATATACAAGTCAACCATTCGTCCGTGCATGGAGTACTGCTGCCATATATAGTCAGGCGCCCCTGCCGTTCACCTCAGTGTTCTCGACAGGCTCCAAAGGAGAATCAGTAATGTGATAGGTACTGACTTGGTGGCTCGACTACAGCCACTTCCCCACCGATGAAATGTGGCCCCCCTTTGTCTGTTCTATAAATACTTTCATGGCTTCTGCTTGGATGAACTTAAGTCACTGGTGCCTCCTCAACAGGTGTTTACTCGTGCAACCAGATTGGCAACTGGGTCCCACCCATTCACAGTTAGGTTAGCTAAATGCAGACGACAATTCTACTCCTGCAGCTTCTTCTCTCGCACTTCCTGCCTGTGGAACTTGTTCCCATATTCTTGCTTTCCTGATGGCTACAACCTCCAGGAATTTAAATGCAATGCCCATCTATTAACCACTTGACTAGTTCTTTCACCACCCTGTATATCCTTTCCTTTCTCTCCACGTTTGAAACTGCCATCACACCTGCATTCTCATCTTTCTATTGCTCCTTTCTAACTGGTTCGTCTTCCTCTTCACTCTGCTAATTAATCTTTTTACACTTATGTAGCCCCCCTGCACATCAGTGGCATTACCGCTTTGCTCGGGGTGAAACGATTAAAAAAAAAAAATTATGGTGCCTCATTCTATAAGCAAACAAAGACTTAGCTTCTTTGAAATTGGTGGCAGTTGTGATCAGAATTATCTCATGCCGGCACACTCAGAAAAAGCGAATTTTGTAGTCTGTAGCAGACAAAGAGGCTGGTGGGAACCGAGGAGATTCATATAATATTTACGAGAAGGTACAAAAGCATCAATACCAGCTTTAACCCATGAAGAAGCCTGTGTAGCACAAGTCACAATACAAAGTTTAAGAATATCACTCTAAGTGGTGTGAGAAAATGAATCCCAATTCCTGATAACAGAAAGAAAGAAGTCTTGCAAATCACATGACTGAATGAGTAGAATGGCATCTAGAGAAAATCATTTATTTTACAAAATATATTAGTCATTTTAAATTACAATTTTTCTTTTTTTACTGTTAATAAATTTATACATCTAAATTTAGTAATAAGATGTCAAAATTCAACATTTTTAAAATTTATTTATCCTCTACCATTTTTTATGAATATAATCCATGTTATCAAGTAAAAATAACATATGATCAGGAGTCATTAAATTTCCATTATTATATATGTTATCACTGATCAGAAACATTTCATATATGGGATGAGAATAAAGAATTCTTTTTTCAGTTAAATATATGAATTGGGATCAAAGAATGAGATAAAGAAAAAAAAATGTTTCTAACGTTTCACTTTCATTAAAGCTTCAGAGAATAAGAAAAAAGAAATTTTGGTATTTTTACTTTTGTGTTAGATTTTCATTTGTTAATCGGGTTTCATGTATATTCAACTTGTTAAAAAAATGTTAGTATTCAAAGGGAGACAAAGTGTCACTCAAGAAATCAATAGAAAACAAGGCTAACTGGAAATATTGATTTATGCATATAAGTGTATAATAATTTCAGTTTATCTGAATCAAAAATATGCATTATCTATGTGGAAATGTGTTTGAATTCAGAACACCACAAATTATACTGATATTTAACAAGTCAAATGCATGGGAAACAACCAATGAAAAGTGAACACGAGAATTTTTCTTTTTCCATATCTCATTCTCTGATGAAGCTTTAGTAAAAGTGAAACATGTGAAATTGATAAATGTTTCCTATTTGATATTTATATATAAGCTTAAAATTTTTGTAAACATCTAATGACAAATTTTTCTTACTGTAATATTTGAAGTTAAGCTTATATTTTTCTTTAAATATGTAAAAGAAAGGAAAAGTAAGACAATGCTGAATTCAAAAATTTCTTAGATAATTATTTATTTTAGCTTTGTACAAATTCAAAAATATTACTTTTAAAAATGGAATTTTATTAGAAGCTAAAAAAAAAAAAAAAAAAAAAATGGCTGTACTTGATCCATTGAATTGTCTGCTGATTATTAAAACTCTACCAACCTGGAACTTGGATACACACTTATACAATGAAATAGCCAGAAAGCAAAAAGTAAAACACAAACAACAACAAAAAAAAAAAAACATTTAATAGATAAATACAAATTATTAAATTTCTAATTCCAGAGAATTTCTACTGGACCAATATTCAAATTTAATGCTTTTTGTTTTTTTAATGTTTTAACTGTATTTGTATCTTACGTGAAAATTCAAAAAATCTTTTTGTATTGACACAAATAGAAACAAATCCCCATTTATTAGATGGATTATCACATCAAATGAACTGATGTTTTTGATTTGTGTGTTAAAATTATTTATATTTTTCCAATTTTGAAATCAGTTTTGGATAACATGTGTTATAAGAAAAAGTTTAATATTCATGTTTTTTAGTAATATTACTAATTGAAGTCTAAATAATCAAATATGATATTTAACTAAATGCATATTTATATGATTTTTCTTACATCTTATTTAGGCCAGTCATCAAGCAGTTTGTGTTCTCAAGTAGAATCTCAAGGTCCCAGTTTTGCTCCAAACAGTGGTAATTTACCACCTGTGGAAACACCATTAATACAAGCTGACCTTCACGATTTTTGGCCTGCAAATCTGGTTAAATCTTTGTCACACAACTCCATCCATGTTAGGAACAACTTATTAGATATTCAGTCAAGGAATCAAAAAGTTTCTACTCATTCTGTGAGTAATGACAATATTCCAAATTTAATGAAAACGTCTAATCTCTTACCTATGAAAGATATTTTGATTCCAGCAAAGAACCAAGTGACATGTTCTGTTGAAATCCATCATCATCATAAAAATGTTACTCCAGTGCAAATGATTGAGGATGAAGTATCAACTAAACAAACACTGATTTATAAATCAAGTCAAGATATGACAAATCAACAAGCAATATTTTATCAAAATAATAATTCAACTCCTGAACTGTTAACACAGATTTATAAAGGAAGAGATCCACAATCACCAAAGCAATCAGAAAGTAGCCAGGAAACAACATGTTAACAAAGATACTTACTATAGTAGGGTTCAAATATCATTAAATGTGTTAATATTGCTTAGAGACTAAATCTACTCATTGAGTTCTATTCTTTATGTTTAGCTTTTAAATTACTTTCCAAATAAGATAAATTTTACAATATATACCTTTTTTTTCTTTAGTCTCTTTAGAAAAACTAAATTTGATTCTTATATATATATATATATATTATGGACTCTGCCGTCAATTTTGACATATGAGTGTCTAACTCAGACTGCCACACAGAATTGTTTAGAGTGGTGAAGGCTTGTGTAACACCATCCACACTTTTTGGAACTGCTGATGATAGCAAACAATTGGTGCAGAAGTTCACCACAGATTGCATGAACAGCAGACCAGTTATTTAACCCATAACTGGAGGGAAGGGACGGATTAATACCTTTCCCAAGGGTACCAGTGCTTAAGTGAATGCAGTGTATTCAACTGGAATTTGAACTCGGGTCACCAATTTCTCTTTCCGAGCCGATATCCACAACACACATTCGTCACTTACAGCACCTGGTATTCCCAAGCGATCACCCATTTAAGTACTGACCAGGCTCAACGTTGCTTAACTTCGGTGATCGAGCAGGAACAGGTGTATTCAACATGATATTACCGTAATTTATATATATAACTGAAATCTATATGAGTTCGGTTTTGATATTATTTAAACTTAGGAATAAATTAAAGTTGAAAAATTCTTAGCTTAAAAATTGGTTTCTTTTTACTTAAGAATCTAATTTATCCATTTGTTTCTGCATTAATAAAACTTGCAATCGCAGCCGTAATTTAAATCTGAAGAAAGGCATTTTTGTTTTAATTTCTTGATATTAAAAATAGGCTAATTCAAAACATTTTTAAAATCAATTCAAATTCTTCATAAGTAATAACTTTCACAATGTTAATTTAATGAACTATAAAAATTAATAACATCTTTATAAAATGAAATAACAAACTTGTATTTTTTCTAATTAATCTTTTCTTAAATTCTTTTGTAAATATCTATATGCATCACGGAAAGAGATTTTCCTGGATCATTTGAGATTAATGATTTTAAACAAGTATTTTTATTAGTGTCAAATTTTAATTTGACAGAGTCCAATTGTATAATTCTGAACAGCTATACATTCAGTGAAAATTATATAAGATAAATGCTTTGTTTATTTTATATTTAGCAGTAATTTTAAAATCTAGCTTGGCCAATGATTTTACATACTAAACTATATTTCACTATGTATGGAAAATTTTATTTACATTTTACAACATTCAATACACAATTATGTATTTCTGGAAATTGTTTCCAAAATTCAAGGTATGCAAAAGTAAGATTTTGATCAAATCAAGTTCTATGTTAATTTTTCACATTTATCTCACAGTTTCATTAACAATGTTAATGAGTAATTTTTTTTTCTATAATTGTTAATTGATCATCTAAATTTATTGCACATCCATCAGCAAAAAAAAAAAAAAAAAAATCACACAAACCAGAAATGCTCTTTGTTAATTAATAAAAATCTTCCAGCATTTCTAAAATACATTTTTCAGATACACTGAGTTATTGTGATCAATTTTGTTTTAAAAAAAAATGTTTGTCAATTAAATTTTACATGGAGAGGAGGGGGGGGAAAAAAAAAAAAAGAAAGATAAAAAAAAAAAGGTTGGGCTATTTTTGCTTATTTTTCATGCATAAATCAGTAATGAATTTATTTTATTACATGACCAAAATATAATCATTTAAAATTGCTTTATAGAGATTAGTGAACTTGGAAAAACCCAAATGTAGAAACAAAAATTAAATCAAATTCATCATTGCTAACAAAAACACTAAAGGTTTAGAGCAATCATAAAATGATAGCTGTAGATTAAAATTAAGAAAAAAGATTATTCTCAGAAAGAAGCTCGTTTAATAAGAAAATAAATAAATAAAATAAAACACTAAATTTTAGGTAGAAATGAAGACCATTTTCTAAATTTAGAGTTAAACTCTAGCACTGAAAAAAAAAAACGAAATATGATTGTAAAGAAATGAAGATATAGAATTAAACTAATCTATAAAAATGAAACATGAGAACTATTAAGATAGAGAAGAAGTTGCAAAAACATGGAAAGTTATCAAATGTAGAAATGAGTATTATGCAAACTAAAGTTACTAATGATTGACCTGAAATGACAAATGAGAACACCAGACTTTTGGAAAGAATTCCGAAAAGAATCCCACAACTATTTATCCAGTTAAAAAGAGGGAGGAGAAAATAAAATATTTTTAAAACTAGCACTTTTCATTCTAAAATAAATTTTAAAATGAAAATCAACCAGGTGAACAAGATTTTAGTAGTGGGTATTCAACCATAAACCTTTTACAATTAATAAATCAAGTGATTGGCAAAAGAAACTCTCTCACACATACAGGAAAATGACTGAGAGGAAGAGATAGAATTTTAATTGGGGGGAGGGGGAATCCTGTTTTTAATGCTTTAGTCATAAAAGAATTAAGCCTTGAAAAGGGTGGGTTATTTTTGCTTATTTTTCAGTAATGAATTTATTTTATGGTTTATTACATGACCAAAATATAATCATTTAAAATTGCTTTATAGAGATTAGTGAACTTGGAAAGGCCCAAATGTAGAAACAAAAATTAAATCAAATTCATCATTGCTGACAAAAACATTAAAGGTTTAGAGCAATCATAAGATGGTAGCTGTAGAATCAAATTTCACATTAAAATTGAGAAAAAACAAAAATATTCTCAGTTTTTATTTTCTCCTCCCTCCTTTTAAAACTATCACCTTTCATTCTAAAATAAATTTTAAAATGAAAATGAAAATCAACCAGGTGAACAAGATTTCAGTAGTGGGTATTCAACAATAAAACATTTACAAATGATAGATCAAGTGATTGGCAAAAGAAATTCAAACGCACACTGAAAAATGATTAAGACAAAGAGATAGAATTTTACTTAAGCTAAGAAAAGTTGTAGATGTAACAAATACCTGAACAGAACAATTACAAAAAAAAAAAAAATCAATTTCATAATTATTTCAGTGCATTTCTTACACTCATTGAAATCTTTAACTGTAATCTTTCAAAATTTTTAGTGGAGGGAATTCTGCCATGGTGCACTTTCACACAGACAGTGCCCAACTGACCCTACTATACAGTGCAGTCAACAAAATAAAAAACACATGAAATTAATATAAAATTGCAACAATTACACATTGCACCCTGTATCACAAAAATAAATTGACAAATCAATACTCATACTAAACAACTTTAACTTTAAATCTTGTTTTATTCATAAAATGAGTGCAATAGACAAATGTATTATAGAAAAGTATATGTTACATTATTAAAATTTAACATTTTTAAAGATATAAACAGATAACAGCCAAAAATCTTAAAAAGGTAAAAAAATACATGGTTATGAAGTTAATAAATTTTGTTTTAATTCAGAGCAAGTTAAAGTAGTTTTAATAACTTGGTAAAAATAATGTATAACAGAATATAAATGAGATTTTTTTTTTAATTAAATTTTGTAATAAGATTAGGTACTGTTTACACAGAACTTAATTTGATTAGAGGCAAAATAAATATTTTGTATATTTAGTTTATATGTAATAATTTCTTTTATTTGTTAGGAAAAAAGAATAGAAAATATTTATCACAGTTTTGAATAATAGTTAAATTTAGCAAAAGTATCTTTTAGATAAGTTATATATATATATCACAGTAAAATACAAAGAGCACTTGTGATGAAATTTATAAGTCATTAGCAATAGAAATTTTCATTTTGTCAATCAGCGAAATTAGATCGTTAGTATCAATTGATATTTGAGGGCTGGTTGTTTGGTCAGGAAATGAACAGATGTCTTGAGATAGCTTAACAATAACATCAAAGTGTGATATTAAAGTGGCACTTTGTTTTTCACCTGAAAAATAATTTGAAAATAACTTGAATGAAAATTGTTTAACATGAAAGAAAAAAAAAGTCTGTTGAGAATTTTAATCAGAATTCATAATCTTATTTCTTGTAATTATTTTTAGCAAAACCAAACTGCAATTTCAATTCACTAACTTTGAATAATATAGTCTCATTATTTACACTGTTCGAACTATTGTCCTCAATCTTTACAACATTTCAGCTGTTGTATGCTCCAGCCTTCTTCAGGTGCTAGGAATTTTGAACAGAGCCCTTTATTACAATCACTGGGCTATATCATTCTCATTTCATGTGTGATGCACTTCTGGTAGTCATATAGTTATCTCCCCTTTAACTTAACTTTAACTTAGTTATTTGTTCACCACTGCTGTAGCCTGGTATTGAACTCACAACTCTTTGGTTAGTTCCAGTAACTTGACTCTACCTATATCTACTGGGCCATGTGTGTCCTTGCAAACAAGGATATGTGATTCACAAACCTAATCTCTCAGTAACCATTTTTTTTTTTTTTTTTTTTTTTACCAGAGTTTATATTGCAATCCAATGCAAATGATTTTCTATAGTACTCAGTATTACTGAGTTCCATATTGTATTTATTTCTATGCTTGGTCGGCTTAGGTTTTTGTAGCCTAGCATATATGCGGATTCCTTCCTTAAGTTTCCAGTGATATTAAGATTCCTTCCTTAAGTTTCCAGTGATATTCTCTCTTCTTTCAACTTCATCCCGTATGGCAGGGAAGAGGAGGATCTCAGTGATTCCCTTTTCTCCCTCCATCTGTGGTCAGTTACGCCTCATTTTTCTATTTCCCCGCGTTGTTCTTGTAGGCTAACATTAAAGAGGTGGCCCATTTCTCCTTTATCTCTTCACTGCAACATGGAATGGCATACACACAGTCCTCCTCTATTGGGGATCTTACTTGGGAGAAGTATCTGCAAAGTGAAGAACTATCCTGAAAGTTGTTATCCTCATGCACCTTCCCTTCCACATTCATTAGAGCAGTTGTGGGTTTGAAATTCTTAGCACCTGAAGAAGGCTGGATTGTACAGTGGCTGAAACATCATAACATGACAGTAAAGATGACAACAATAGTTTGAACAATGTAAATAGTGTAAATCCTACCTCGTCTCAAAAGTATAGATAAATAATATAATCTCATATCTTTAAATTTCACTTACATACATTTTTTTCATAAAACATTTACAAAACAAACATTTTCTTTTTTTGGAGAAAGAAATTAAGAGAAAAATTTATTAAAAAAACAATTTAAAAAAAAAAAATTCTAATTTTTTAATGATCAAAATGTTTGTATACTAAAATGGAGAAAAATAAAAACTTCAAAGTATATATCTAATGGATATGAAGATAAAAAATACTTACTTTCATTAAATAAAGATTTCAAATCCAGCATAAGTGATGCAACACTCTCAACCAGATTTTTCGTAAGAAAGCATATGTTTTTTGAGACATTAAAACATAACTTGTAAAATTGGAGAGTCAGCAAGCCATCTTTGTCATTTTGCTGAAACTATAGAAAATCCATTTAAAGAGAAAATTAGTCTTAAAGTAAAAAAAAAAAAAGCTGAAATGATTTAGGCATTTTTGAGTGATGGTTGTATGTTTCAGATTATCAAAAAAAAAAAAACAAAAAAAAAAAACAGATAAACTTGATTTTAGTTGGGCATAAAATATGCATGATTTTGTTTATACATAACTTCTGGTATGTTATTGAAAATATAATTATAGATAATGCAAATGAAGTTTACATATTAAACAAATTTTTATTAATAGTAAATTCATCAACAATGTCAGAAAATAGAAGTTTGTTATCAATTAACAGGAAATGGAAAGAACAGCTTTGGTCATTTATTATAAAAATGACAAGTAATTTTACAATATTCAAGGATTTCCCCATAAATTTTAATTTTTTGTACCTTTCTGCTATTGATAATTATATTCTAAAAATAAAATAAAAAATAGAATAAAAAAGGAAAGCTATGAAAAATTTTGAATAAACGATTCCTACAATAATTCATCCCATTTCTGATCAACTACTCTACTTAAACAATATCTGTCTTAATAATACAGATTAGTACAAGGTCACAAGTCATCATGTCTGATGGTTTGAGTATATTGACCTTGTCCAGACTTGATTATCCTTAATAATGCACTCACTCTCAGAAACGAAAATCTACTCAGCATAGTTGCAGTATAAACCACAGGTGTGCTCATGTACCTGAGCAAGCATCTGCAACAGAGATTGGCAAGTCACCCCAGGTGACAGGCATCTTGTTATGAGTGGCCAACAACCACGAATACAGAGGATCAAACAAATTTATTAAAAAAAATTTTTTTTAAAGATCAGTGTTTCAGCAAATGTTCTTTTTTTTGAGTACATAATTTTCACCAGATTGTTTTTTTTCCTTTTATAAATAGTTGTGAATATGAGAAAAAAAAAGGTTCCAATAAATAACATTAATTTTTAAGTAAGAGTGAAAAAATACAGCTACATGTAACGAGCCAACCAATACAAAAAATAATTGTCCTTTCTAGAAAACAACAGTACATTTTTTTTTCCAGTTGTAAGTAGTCCTTGTAAATTTTGGCTTTGCTAAGCAAAGACATCAATGTAACTGAACTCCATACCAATTTTAAAAATACTGAGAATTTTACCTTCAAGAATATTTCCCATTTGGAGATAGAAGACAGTCAGCAATTTGGGGATTATACTGGCTAGGTTATATCAGTCAGTCAGTTAAGTGCCATACGTGGTACACACTTGGGCGATCATGTCTCAAAAGAGACAGGACTCACTGGGCAGAAGATTATCCTACATTACTTTGTCATTACTTTCTGTGGTAAAATGGTTGCCAGCCAGAGCTATAGAACCCAATCTGTCCTTTGATTTAACTGTTGTGTCGTGAGTACGAATAAATAACTCAACAACAGGAATAGGTTAATTGTTGTATTCCGTGAAAATAGTATTTACAAAGGTTATTAGTATCCAATACAAGAATAAAGGTTAATCGTCTCAACCGTCATAAGACGTAGTATGAGCAATGGGTACTTCCGGGTCGTCACCGGAAGTCTACGACTGACTTGTCAATTGGCTGCTCGGTCCACTCCCCTACGTAGATGCCACCATTACTTTACATAGTAATGGAATAGTCCATTATCGCCGAATAGGCGCGGGCATCCCAACATTAACCCATAACTGGAGGGAAGAGATGGATTAATACCTTTCCCAAGGGTATTTGCACGTAAGTGAATGCAAGGAATTCAACTGAAGTTTGAACTCAGCTCCCCAATTTCTCGTTCCAAGCTGATAGCCACTGCACCACAACACACGTATTGATTGAAAGTAAGAGAACTTTTTAAAATTTCAGACAATACCAAGTTTTCACATTATTTGGACTATTGTCTGAATCTTCGTTGTCATTTTCACAATGTTTCAGCCATTGTACACTTCGGCCTTCTTCAGGTGCTAGGAATTTCAAACTGAACCATTTATTACGATCACTGGGGTATATCATTTTCATTCCTTGTGTGAAGCCGCTTCTGGTAGTCATCTCCCTTTTACCCAACTCTATGTTATTTGTTCACCACTGCTGTAGCCTGGTATTGAACTGACAACATTTTTGGGTCAAGTCACTGGAACTAATCAACCCCTATATCCACTTGGCCATGTGTTCTCAAGAATATAGATATAGACATTGGTTAATTCCAGTGATTTGGCCCAAAAAGTTGTGAGTACAATACCAGGCTACAGCAATGGTGAACAAATAAATTAGAGAGCTGGGTTAAAGAGAGATAACTCGTGACTACCACAAGGAATGAGAACGATATACCCCAGTGATCGTAATAAAGGGTTGGGTTTTAAATTCCTGAAGAAGGCTGGAGTGTTCAATGGTTGAAATGTCGTGAAAATGGCAACGAAGATGAAGCTAATAGTCCGAATAATATAAATAACTACCTCATCTCAGAAATATAGACAAATACCAATTTTTCCCTGTTTATAAAGTTTCCATACAGTATGAACAAAATGGTCATTCTGAATACAGTTTTAGAGATTGGAACAGTTTTTTTTTTTGTGCAAACATGGCAGAATATTTTCACTTATACATATTAAATAAAATCAGGTTTGAGAATAAAGAGGAATGAGTAATGATGCTTTAGTCACAAAACAATGAAAACTTTTCTGTGATTTTAATTTAAAGCAGCAAATAGGTTAACTAGTAGTAGAAGCTGTTCATTCATATAAATCATAAAATCAACTTTAATTTATTGGAGTAGATAGACTAAACCATCGCCCGGTTCACACTCCACCCACGTCTATTGAACAGGTGAAGAGGCTCATCCCTTGTTCCCTGTTTAGGTTGGGGTTTCCGGTTTTCTCTTCCCCAATCCCTTACGTAGCCCCCTGCACATCAGTGGCGTTACCGCCTTGCTCGGGGTGACATGATAAAAAAAAAAAATGAATTGAAAGAACAAGTCTGAGTATAACTCACAAATGAAGCTTTGTTTCTTTCAAGTAGCATCTTTACCATTGACACCAAACTCTCAGTGTCTTTCCAGATTTCAGCCTGAAAAATATGTATATAAAAAATTTAAACAGAATATTATAAATAATAAATAATCTTATGGTTTCATTTTCAAAATAAGACTTACTTGCTGAGGACTGTTTGCATTTGTGTAAGAATGAGAAAGTATTTCCCATTCATTTAAGCTGTGGAAAGCTCCTTTCAAGGTTCTTTCAACGACTGCATCACAATAGTCCTTGAATATCTGGCAAATATTGAGGTCCATTATCTAACAAGAACAAAATATATATAGATTGCATAAAAAAGTATTCAAAATTTTCACACACTATTAACAAAGGTGAATTAGATATATCTATGTAAAAAGGAAAGTATTTTTTCTAATTTTAATTATCGTTGATTTTTATTTGCATAAATCAAAATCTCAAATGAAAGATTATAATTAATCAAGTAATTTTTATTTTCTTGATTTGAATAACACAGAAAAAGATTTCATATTAGAAAATCACGGAATACAAAAATTCTCACATGTCTTTTTTATATACTTTTTATTGAATTAATCACTGCTTGATCCAAATTCAATATGGCACTTCATAATACAAAATATCAAAGATTAATGATCATCTCAAAAGCTATTTTAATCCAAACAGTTTAAGAGTGAAATTGCTGTCATTGGTAATAAAATTACTTGGTTAAAGGGTAAAAAAAAAAACAGAAAAAAACAAAAGAAAAAAAAAGGCATCTAAATAAATTTGAATTGTATTTGTAAAAATGCATATAATCAAATTAGGTTTGGAAAACAGAAAAAAAAAACATGAAAGTGTGTGGGGAGATTTTCTCACTTTTAATATATGAGGGTTGAACATCTCATTTTATGTTCTTTCCTTTCCTTCTGCCTCAAGTGATACTTAAGCCCAACTCTTGATTTGCAGATCAAGCCACAGTTCAAGAAAGCAGCAGGACTTCCATCTATTTTTACAAGAACTGCTTTGGCAAATTCTCTCCTATCTTTGTGCTTGACATTACGTGACTATCCAAAGCAACCAATACTGTCATACCAACATTTTTTTTTTTACTATTGTGAATTTTGGCAGCAAAGGTTTCAACAGAGAATACCAGAATGCTGACTAAGACTTATTTTCAGTTCATCATTAAAGCACAGAAGAGGTTTGCTAATATTTTAGGAACCATGATACATCTGGCTCTATAACACTGCCTTTGGAAGCCCATCATTCATTCAAATGATGGGTCAGTGTAGATAGGGTTGCATCAGGAATGGCTCAATCCTCCCTTTCCAACACATAGAAAATAGGGCAAAACCTTGCTTTCAGGCCGATAACGTGATACTATAAGATCACCTTTAATACCACCATCCACTATGGCAATGTCCGTTCTTACCATAGGCCTATATGGATTTGCGTAAGGATCGAAAGAAAATGCAAAGAGTGTTAATATATACAAAATGAATTTTCATAACACATATATAATCATTTCATCCCAATGCCACTGGTGCAGACGAATGGTAGATTTATAAATGTGCAAAATGACAAAAAAACTTCCTGGCCTGACACAGTGAACCAACCTTCCTATCAGTAGATGCAGCTATGGATTCAATGTAATCATTCCAGTTGAGCTCATTTGAGAGAATGAAGCCAAGGTGGTACAGTGTGTTGATCTCTAAGAGATTAGCGTTATCTGCTATAATGCCAGGCAGGAATGTTCCTCTACGGTGGTTAACAGAAAGCAGATTCGTTTTGGAGGCATTATAATTTACGAGCCATTTCCTACCCAATTCAATCACAGATTGGAGGTCCTTTTGAAATGCAGCAGCAAGGTTTACTTTGTCAGTTTTGGCAGGGGCATAAATGGTGGTGTCATCTGCATAGATACCTACTTGGGAATTGATTACATCAAGAAGATCATTGACGAAGATCAGAAAAAGTGTAGGACCTAGGATGGAGCCCTGAGGAACACTCACATTTTATAAAAGGACCTGGATGCTTGCTCATTTAAAACAACCCTCATTTCATGATTTGATAGGAATGATAAGATTAAATCAAGCAATCATCCAGAAATACCATAGCTCTGGAGCTTGCACAGAAAGCCAGCATGCCAAACCCTGTCAAATGCCTTCGAGATATCAAGAGCAACAGCTTGAGCTTTGCCATTCTTATCAAGAGCCTAGTGTATATATATATATATATATATCTCCGAGTGAATACAGAAGAAAGAAAAAATTTAATAGGAAAAATCTATTTCCTAAATCCAAAATTAAGATTATATAATTAATGTAAATTTGTATATTTAGACTCTGCTTAAATACAAAAATATTCTGTACAAAATAAGCATCCCACCCCTTACCGGCTCTTCTAAGAAATCCAAAGGATATAGTCTAGTCATAAGATAATAAAAACTTACATTCTAACTGCTAATGTTAAAACTGTCTAGAAATCAAAGACTCATTAATCAACCATTTCAACAACCCACACCACTTTTTTCACAATTCCAATGGTCAATACACGTAACTTGTTCCCCCATCACTAACATCCCAAACACAACTTACCAAATATAAGAGGCTTTCTGTTCCTATACATACTGCCTGATGAGACATTGAAATTTCAATGTTGAAACAAATGTACCTTTGTAGTGGATATATATAAAAATAATTATGGACATGTTCTAAAATATAGTTTATAATAAATTATATATATATATATATATATATATATATATATAATATAAATGTAGAATATTTGGTATTTGAGTCAGGTAAATTCTGTTAGAAACAAACTCAAAAGAACTCAATGTTAAATTTATTTATTTAATTTAACAGTAATATAATCTAGAAAAAAAGTTTAGGTATGTATTACTCATGAAATTGTAGAATATTTAAAATTTTTTTCTAGCTTGTGAGTATGTATGTATATTATATATATATATATTGTGATGGTCAGTAGAACTGGCAAAATGGGAGCCATATTGTTTGTCAGAGAGAAGGCTGTGAGATGCTTAACTATTTCAGCATTGATAATAGCCTCAAATACCTTGCGAAAATGAGGTAAGAGGTTAATAATTAGGAATCAGAGGGCTTCCCAGAGTTCTTAAAAAAAAAGGAACTACGGAGGAGGACATCCAACTAGCACGAAAGCAGGAAGAAGTGAGACAATTATTATTGAGTCTGGAGAGGACTAAAGTTGAAATCTTCTATCTAGGATGAAAGCATCACCCAAGAGAAATCTTCTATCTAGGATGAAAGCATCCCAAGAGAAATCTTCTATCTAGGATGAAAGCATCACCCAAGAGAAATCTTCTATCTAGGATGAAAGCATCACCCAAGAGAAATCTTCTATCTAGGATGAAAGCATCACCCAAGAGAAATCTTCTATCTAGGATGAAAGCATCACCCAAGAGAAATCTTCTATCTAGGATGAAAGCATCACCCAAGAGAAATCTTCTATCTAGGATGAAAGCATCACCCAAGAGAAATCTTCTATCTAGGATGAAAGCATCACCCAAGAGAAATCTTCTATCTAGGATGAAAGCATCACCCAAGAGAAATCTTCTATCTAGGATGAAAGCATCACCCAAGAGAAATCTT
The DNA here is from genome assembly GCA_037127315.1 of Ascarosepion bandense. NCBI lineage: Eukaryota > Metazoa > Mollusca > Cephalopoda > Sepiida > Sepiidae > Ascarosepion > Ascarosepion bandense. The sequence goes on from JBBBDQ010001457.1 coordinate 1,129,667, forward strand.
CTATCTAGGATGAAAGCATCACCCAAGAGAAATCTTCTATCTAGGATGAAAGCATCACCCAAGAGAAATCTTCTATCTAGGATGAAAGCATCACCCAAGAGAAATCTTCTATCTAGGATGAAAGCATCAATGTTAGCTTTCACCCAAGAGAAAACTTCAGAGAGACAGTCTTGAACAGGGAGACTAAAAACTTTGTTTCAAGTGACATTGAACGAGTCCCAGTCTGCTTGTTGACAGCAGTAATATATTTTGCTGGTAGGAGGTTCCTGGATAGAGGGTGGGGATTAGAAAGAGACATTTACAAACACCACAGCAGGCAGAGCTTAACATGGTAATAATCTGGGATAGAAGTAAGGAAGAGATCTAGAAGAGAAGTGTATCCATTGTGATTACTGGGAAAATGTGTGGGGAAATCAACCACTTGCATGAGAGACCGAGTAGTTCAATGTTTGGACTCCAGCAAAGACAATGACAGTTTTCCAGCCACTTGGGATGATGGACATTGAAGACACCGGACACATATACATTAGCAAATGGGTGAAAGGAAATTCTATTTCTGACAAGGCTATCTTGAATGCAGCAGCCAGAATAGGAAGGAGAGTGGCAGAGAAAGAAGAGATAGCTTACATTGTTTAGGGGAGGGGGACAGAAAGAGACACACACACACACGTAAGAGTAGACAGAAGATTTAAGAGAGATCTTCCTAGCCAGAGGAGAAACACCTAGGCCGTGCATGTTTACATTGGAGTCCTTAAAAAAGTATCCAGGAATTGAGAAATCAGAGAAAGGTTGAGGTTAGTTTCGCATAGGGGCTTTTCATAGAGAAATGATTCCATACTGCAAAAGTTGGTAAGAATACCACAAATGTTAGAGAAAGAGATATTGAGGAGTTTAGGTGGTGTTTTTGGTTTAGCTGGTTTAGTTTTATATCTTTGATTATGTGTTGTCATGAGTTAGTTATATTTTGGTAAGGAGAGGCCTAGAGTAGCAGTAACAGTTGTCAAATGCAACATGTGTAGGGAGTAAACTAGTACACACTGCAGCATTGTGGCCTCAGTGTTGCCCACCAGAGGCACCCACAAGGACACCCATCCATGCATGACATGGCATTACAAGAATCCCAATATTATTCAACTGTTGATCAGAGTAACCTCTCAAGACACGATGCAAGAGTCCGGGCTCCTAATTACCAGTTGGAAACAGTAACCAGAAAACTGCCAACCTGGTACTCTCAGTATGAAGACCCATTGCCACTCTCAATACACATCACAAAACACTCATTACAGCATCACTATTAGAACCTGAGTGAAAGGAAAGAAACTGGGAACCTCTTCCTAAACAGGAAACAAGGAATGAGCCTCTACTCTTGTTCAATGGGGAGGGGAGGAGTAAGGACCAAGCAATAGGAGAGCCTATCTATTCCTATTGAAGAAAAAAAAATATAATGTCAAAGTATAATCCATTATTGATTCAATAAAGGATAAAAAAACAGGTAGAACAATACCTCTAATAAAAAAAAATAAAAATAAATAAATAAATAAATAAATATCCACACAGTAAAGTAAATTACTTTTAATCTTCACAAAAAATAACTTTTTTATAGCATAAAAAAAACAACAAAACAAAAAAAAACAAAAAAAACAAACAAACAAACTTAAGACTTAAGATAAATTTGAAAATATGTTTCATCCAAATTAAAAATGTTACTTGCAGACATTAAAAAAATTATAAACGAATGCAGTTAAAAGAAAAATACAAAACATTTGAATAATAAATGTTAGGTAAATCAGCAATACTTTCTTGCTAAAGATGAACAAAAATCAGACAACTCTTAGATTTTACAATTTAGAAAGATTCATATTCATTCAGAAAAATACAAACATCACAGTAAATATGAAATAAATTAAGATTATTCATACCAATGTAAAAATGTGTAGGATATTGAATGTTCTTAATATAAAAATTCTAAAGATTATGACATTTATTTTTAAAAATAACAGCAAAATAATCAATGGCTACCACAAATTATCTTAAAAAATAATTAAGTATGCATATCAATAACCAAATTATAAATGCATAATAATATAAAGAAAATACATCCGTATATTATTTGGTTATTCATTGAACTAAACAAAAATGCTGTTATCTACAACTAATATTGTAATAAGGAATAATATAGGTAAAAAAGCTATTTGTTTAAACAATCATCAAAAGAGTAACAGATAAATAAGAAAAATTCATATTTAAGTTAAAATAGTGTTAAAATAAACTTCATATTTATGTTAAAAAAAAAAAAAAAAAAAAAAGTTTTTTTTGGAGAATCAGAAATCATGCGATTCCTTTTGTAATTCTGTATCTCAAATTTTTATACATATATACACTACCGGCCACAATTATTGGGCCACCCCAGTTTTTTTTATTTTTTAAAAGAAATGAGGTCTTCCATTCCTTTCCACACCACCTGATGAGACATTGGAAGTCCAATATCAAAACAAAATGTACAATTTATCGTGGAGATATATAAGATTTGTACATGTTTTAAAATATAATTTACTAGCAGTATAGCCCGGCATTGCTCGGGTGTAATGAAAGCTTTAAAACTAATCCATGGTCCTGGAGCTCAGACTCTTTGGACGTTGGCATGAAAGGCTAAAAAGCAATAGTTGTTTCCAGTTAAAGTGAAACCATAGACTGAAAGAAAAATGAATGAACGTAAGTTAAATTTCGATTTCCTCGTATCGATATCAAATAAGTTTTTTTTCTTCTTAAACTGAATTTTGAAGGCTAAATAAGTCCTCTGAGTAAATGGTATCATGACTGAGACTAAGAACTACAATTATACCTACTTAGAGCCAAACCTGAAGCAAAAACTAAAATAAAAGGGCTGAAAAAAACAAAAAAAAAACAAAACAAAACAGACATACAGGCAGATAAACAGACACACACACAAACATCTTACCTTTTTATATATATATATATATATATAAAAATCACTTTTCTGCACTATTGTAAGAACTGCAACCTTGAAACTTCTCAATATCAGTTCTTAAAACTGGACCACTCCTATAACCCGATTTTTTCGATATTTATCGGGGGTACCTCGACACAAAACCTAGCTAAGAACACTCGCAGATGCTTCTAGTACAACTGTGTAAATTTTCAAGAAAATTTGTTGAACTGTTTGAGTCTATAGGTAACGAACACACACACAGAGACAAAGTTCCATTTATAAATAAGTTTAGATTATATATATATATATATATATGTATATATATATAGAGAGAGAGAGAAATAAATAGTGAAACCAAAATCCAATCATCACTACAATGTTACAAAGACTGTGAAAGATATTGAGTTTGCATATATGAGAAGGGTAAAGAGTCCAGGATTCTAAACCATGGAAAAGAGTTTTAAGCACACATGTACACTATATAAAAATGAAAATTAACTTACTCCCGAATTTCCTTCTTCAAGCAAGACAAGAGTTTGGTTTGTAATCAAAGTGAGTTTAGCAAATATTTCCAATGATTTGTGAATTGTAATGACAATTCTTCTACCAAAATCTTGAATGTTATGACTCAACTGTGAACTGCAGGCCTAAAGTGAAAAAAATAAAATAATATTCAATTAAAATCTAAAAATATGATTTTTATATTAACATAAAAATACTTTTGTAAATATTATATAATTTCTAAAAACTTATGAAAATTATTTAATGTCATGAAACATTTATCATATCTATCTAATTTTTCTCCAAACTTAAAATTAGCAATGTAGCAAAATATTGTGCAGAAAAATCAAGAAAATAACAAGTAAAATTGTGTTCAAAAGAAAATAAACAGGGTACTAATATAGTATTTACATTATTCAGACTATTGTCCTCATCTTTGTAGTAATTTGTAGGATGTTTCGGTCATTGTATGCCCTGGCCTTCTTCAGGTACTAGGAATTTCAAACTGAGCCCTTTATTACAATCACTGGGGTATATCATCCTCATTCCTTGTGTAAAGCCTGGAAGTCAGATTGTAATAAAGAATTTGGTTTGAAATTCCTAGCACCTGAAGAAGGCCTGAGCGTACAATGGCCGAAACGTTGCACAAATGACAACAAAGATGAGGACAATAGTCTGAATAATGTAAATACTACCTCATCTTAGAAATATAGACAGTTACTAATATAGTTAACTATTTACACTGTGACAATGAAGATGAGAGCAACATTCACTTGGTGTGTATGGCAAATATAAGGACAACAATAGTCCAAACAATGTAAATAAGTACAATACCTCATCTCAGGAATATAGACAGAAGCAATATAGTCAAAAATACACTTAAAAAAAATTTTTTTTTCAACTTACCAAAAGAAAACCATTAATTTCATCAATAATTTGTTCAACAGAAGGCACCATATCTCCACAAATACTTTGAATATACAAATTTTCTTGTCTAAGAGTCTTCATCCAAAGTTTATTATTTGATGATAGACTGGAAGACTTATGAAGTAGAAATATCAATTCTTTACATAATCTGTCTTCAAATATATTAACTAAAAAAGAAAAAGAAATGCTATCAATACATTTTGCATAACTTGAAATTTACAGATAAAAATATAAACAGCAAAAGATATGAATTTCTAAGGATATTTATAATCTTTATTAAGCCAAATTTGATGGTTTGTGAATCATAAATTATAGATATAAATAATAATTACCATTTAAAATAACAAAAAACAAAAAAGAAACTCACTTGTTATACAGTGTAATGTGACAATTGTGACAATTCAGAAGTTCAAACAATAATCAACAAAATAAACTGGAATAAGTTTTCATGACCAAATTGGGATAAAAAAAAAACATTCTAATATACAGAGTATCTCCAACTTATATTTTGAAGTTTTCACTAAAAATTACTTTTATAATTTCCTTCAGTAACCAAGAAATTACTCCTCCATCGTTCAAGAAATTGTGACAGTTCAGATATTAAAGAAAAATTAACTATGATTGTCTATACCTGGCAGGAACAGGGAATTTAAAAACAAACCACTGAATAAATACCAAAAATTTCATTAAATTTCATAAGTTGAATTTTACAATTTTAAAATGTAGCAAATTTTAAAAATTATAAAATTCTATTACTGCTATAAAACAGATATAATTAAAAGGAACAAGAAGAAAATCAACCACAATAAAGATATAATAAACAAATACAAAACGCTTACTAATCTAATATTTTGCCTTTATTAAATAATTTCATCAAAGAATGAAACATGAAAAAGAAAAAGAAAAAAATTCTAGTATCTTTAATTTTTGTGTTTTTCATTAATTAAGCAAACTTC